>KZ451939.1:1391118-1469549 GCA_002786265.1 Apostasia shenzhenica | reverse complement strand
CCTTAGCTTTCTCTCCAACCCATTTTGTTTCCTGCAGGCACAAAATATTAATCTTTCTATGAATCATAATATCCACCAACTCCATTAGCTTGCCCGTCAGGCTGCCTATATTCCAAATTCCTAATCTAATCCTACTGACTTGAGTTCTATTATGATGGACTAGCTTCTTTACCCGCATCCGTCCATGATGTGGGGACCCTTGCTCATTTTTCACTACACCCGGGCGCCGATGCAGCGGCCCTTGCCCATTTTTCACTGTATTCAGGCAATACAGCGCGTCGCTTCCAGGGAACGCCCTAGCTTTAACGCAATTTTCTAAAGGATTCATGTCATGATTGATTCGACAAGTTTTACGCTGGCTGTCGACTACCTAACGCAACCCTCCGCATTTCTCATCCGGGACTTGGGACCCGGCAACGGCGCGTTATTTTATTGAATGTACATCTTTGACTTAATTAATATTAATTGTTTCACAATTTAAGATCTTGATTTATAGAATTTAATGAAATATTTGATATATACGTGATGTGATTCGATTTGTATGGTCAAGCAATGATTTTTTATGTATGCATGGTTGAATTAAAGATAAATTATTACTTATTAATAACGCTTGTGCTAAATTAGTCGAAAACCTTTAGTAATTCACAAGATAGTTTATGCTAAATGGTAATAGCATTTATTTTTTATTGTAATTTTTTTCACCCCACTTAAAAGTTATAGTAATACGATTTTTATTAGAGTTATCTCTCCTTATGAGGAGGTAGTCGAAAAAGATTATAGAAATTGCCTTGTTCAGTAGAAATGTTGAACCTTGAAGTTTGAGATGAATATTCCCCAAGATAAAAGTCGAAAATGTTGAACTTCAATTGAGCAAGCAATCTGCTCGACTAGGAATGAGAACATTCGCACAACTTTCAAGAAAGATTTCACGATATCTAAGAACGACTCAAAGCTTCATTATTACAACAGAGATGGTCCAAAGGCAACACTCACAACTATACTTTCAAAAAAATCAAACATCAGTATCGCCTCGCCAATAAATAGAGATCAACTCGGATCAGATATAATAAGTAAATGCAAGGTGTGACCAAAACTAATGTATTTCTCCACATTAAGCAAGTTATTGGGATTATAACAACTATGAAGAAATCCTCACGTCAAATCCTACAAGCTTATTGGAAAACCTCTCTTCAAAAATTTTGCGAAGTACTCAAGTCTTTGTCATTGTAACTTTATCTCGGTGCCCTTATTAAAACTCAGTATAATGAGATTCTGAAGTCGAACAAGGAGGACCCGAAGAGAGCACACGAAAACTCTTCTGGAAGACCTTGAGTCGAGCAACTCACCTTAGTGTCGAACGAACAATATGAATTGGAAAACGATTTTGTTGAATAATTTCGAAACTAAACTTGATTATACTTTACATTTTTATTGAGTTTTGACGACTTTTAAATGTTATCCAGCTACCTGAATTAAATGCATAGCGTAACATGTATTTTGCTTTCAAGATAATTTTATTAATTTTAAGTCCATACACAGGACCAACTCTCAGTTTTTTACATAAAAGAATCTCTACTTTTAAATTCTTACGTTTAAGTACCGTAAGCTTGAAAAGGGCTGATTTACTTGGGTGGAATCCACTTTTAATTGAATTCTTTAAATATGACTTGCCTGGAAAAATATATCCAAGTGCCTTTCTTGGTACAATTACAATTAAGGGTCAATACTTCAAAAATTATTCATCATATGTCCCAAGTCCTTCAAACATGTAGTACATTATATAAAGGTCTTTAAATCGTCGCGAAAGTGAACAAAGTCGGGCCTGCCCTTTTGCAAGCTAAGAACCAATGGATTTTGAGCTTATTTCATTGAGTTAAAAACGGAAAATTTTAACAAATCCCAAACTAATAGTTACGAATTTCAATAAGAGTAAATTACTAATACGTCCCTATAATTTACCTTTAATTATACTTTAGTTCAAGTTTTTGAAACCTTCCTTAGGTCCTTAAATTAAAACTATGGATCGATTAAGTTCTTATTTTATTTTACCTTTAGTCCCTATTTTAAATTTTATGAGCCTAAGCAAAAGATTTTAAATATTATGGAGCCAAAAAATGTGAAACAATTTTATCAAAAAAAAAAGTGTGGACGACAATATAATTATAAGTAAACTATAAGAAATTATGAAAAATTTACCCTTTGAATAACTAATATCATTAGCAACTTTAATTCACAAAATAAGGAAATTGATTGCTACTACATAACTTTACCAATAAAGATATCAAAAAAAAAAAATACCAATAAGGACATCTTGTCTCCAAAATATTATTTTATTTATGAAAAAATGAGTAAAATAAATCAAAGAAACATAGTCAAAAAAGAAAAAAAGAAAAAATTACCCTTTGGTACTTCTACTTATATATGAACATGTTCAATTCAACATAGTTTGAGACTTTAATAAGTATAATGGAATATATATTATGTATGAAAATGAATATTATGAATTTATGATGAACTTAGGCACGAATGCAATGTATGACTCTATGAAAATTTTTTATTGTGCATAAAACTGGCATGAAATTCTGCACACCCAAGTTTTATAATAGAGTAAATTACTGATAGGTTCTTGTAATTTACTTATAATTTTTTTTTCGTACTTTTGGAAATCCTAAAACTAAAAGGACTTAAGCAAAGATTTCAAAAAATATTAAAGGCTTGATTGAAGTATTTCAAAAAAATGCGAACCAAAGTATAATATCTAGTTATTTCAAGAGAATTTTCATTATGAACGACGAGTTGGTTGACATGTCATCTCATTTCAGTTGAGTTTCATGTCAACTAATTACTATTAAAATACATGTCTCGCTCACTCCTTAAAAGCAAGTCAAGTTCTTGTTACGATGATCTATCAGCCACTCATATTTCTATTAAAATATTAAAAAAAAAAACTATTTTGCAAAGTTCTATCTAGGGGTGATGATTGCTGATGATTATTAACTGAGCGAGCGAATCGAACTCTAACTTGAAATCAAAACTCAAAAACTTTTTTTGGCTTGGTACTGATTTTGCATGCTAGAGTCCATTAAAATGTCCCCAGTTAAGTTTAAATATTACTACACTTTTTATTTATATTTTTATTATGCTTTTTTTGTGCATATTACATCGAATTATATGTGCATTATTTGATTTATACATCCGTACCTTTAATATGTATGTATGTATGTATGTATGGAATATCAAAGTTGAATGATGTTAAATATATACGCTAATATGACCTACAGAGAGTAATCTCTTCTCTAATGCCCTAGTCGAATAACTCTTCTTTAATAGTTTTTATGGAGTAGTTCAACTATGATGAGCTGATGATTTTATAGGAAATAATCTCTTTCCTAACACCCCTAGTTGAACAGCTTTTCTTTAATAGATTTTATGGAGCAGTTCAACTATGACGAGTTGATGACTTTATAAAGAGTAATTTTTTCTCTAGTACCCCTAGTCAAACAGCTCTCCTCTAACAGCTTTTCAAAAAGATATCACCAGATCATACCCTACGTACCATTATGCCAACTCACCATCCAAGAGAGTATGGAGGGCCGTTACCTAATAGTACTTTGCAAGAATGTGTTATAGCTTTTATATAACAGATATGACTACTTATTATTTCTTCTCATTTCTATGTTATAAATAGGGGTAGAAGGTGAACCAGGGAGAGGAAGGGAGAAACACACGCACTCTCTCTTTCTCCCTTGTATTTATTTTTTTATTTGGTCTCTATTTAGAGACCCTCAAGCTTTGTAAAAAATCAGATTCAATTAGTGAATTTAAATTGCCTAGATAACATCGTAGTTTTTTTCCTAGGTACTCAGATTTCTACATAAAAATTAATTATTATCTTATTTCATTTTATTTTTACCTATTTTTTGCATCAACAAAAATGTCTCATAAAAAAACTGTATTTTAAATGATAAGTTTGAACTGAGTAAAATCAAACCATCAAGTTTTAGCAGTTTTATTTTAATCTCAGTTAAAACTGACCTGAACTCAGTTTCGGCCGAAGCTAACTGAGACTGATTTTTTTGAGCAAATTATCTTGAAACCAAAACTACTAAAAATATTGAAACGATTGAAATCAATACTTCTAATTTGGAATTACCCTATGTAACCAGTAGGAGCGTCAATAGAAAAAAATAACAATAAAATAAATAACAAAGAGACACCGAATTTACATGTTCAGCTCAAAATTTTCTGGGTCTATGTGATGTTCTACGGGAGAGGAAGTGTGATGCTCGTGGCTGAAGATGACAAAGCGTGATCGCTTAGTGATGTTCTAAAGAATTATGGGTCCTAGCAGGCTTCTGGGCTGGTAAGTAAACTCTTTTCTCACAGAAAATGAAACACCCTTAATTTTACAACAAGAGAATAAAACTAAAAAAGTGCATAAACGAGAACAATCTTAATAATTTTCTCCACTTCTCTTCCTGCCACTCGAAGCTTAATTAGCTTAATATGATGATCTTTTCATGCCTTCATGAAATCCATTTTTTAAAATCCAAATTAACAACTCAACTTCATATTTACCAAAAAAAAATCTTAAAACTTAGATGATGGTTGATTTAATTATAATACACACATGATCAAAATTCATATTTTAAACGCAAGTTCAACTCACACGTTTACATTTACTTATATTTTTTATTTTTTTTAATTTTTAAAAAAATGTGAAATACAAATTTGATTGATCATCAACAAATTTACTTCGGAGCAGTCATAAAATCCGCAATTATTGGCATCTCCAGCTTCAATCCATATCTCACAGTGGGGCCTGAACAGTTGCTATCTCCCCTAGATTCTTGCCCTCTCTCTCTCTCTCTCTCTCTCTCTCTCTCTCAATCCCCATCTTCTGATTCTTCTCTATTTAAAACCAGCGGCTACTAAGCAGTCAGACACAGATCATGGATACCCCAAGAGCCATGGAACTAATATCCATTAGAGCAAGCTTGGAGCTCAAAGAGCGCAGGTTGATCTCAAACAATGGAAAGAGCCAATCACGGCAGAGAGAGCTGCACAGATTCTTCTGCATGCAGGGAGGAGATACAGATGCCAGCTATGCCAAGAATTCCGAAGCAACTGCATGCGCCATTGCTCTATCCAAGCCGCTCCTCCGCGAATCCATTGCCTCAATGAAGCTCCACGTCGGCGAACTCTCGATCCGGATCGCCGACCTGGGCTGCGCCACGGGCTACAACACCATCTCCACCATCGAGTTCGTCGTCGAAAGCTTGCGGAAGCGCTACGAAGAGGAGCTCAACCACGTGCCGGAGTTTGAAGCCTTCTTCTCCGACCTCCCTTCAAATGACTTCAACTCTCTGTTTCAGCTCCTCCTGCTGCCTCCTTTTGATATCTCTCAAAGGCCTTATTACGTGGCTGGCGTGCCTGGCTCCTTCTATGGGCGCTTGTTCCCCTCAAGGAAGCTTCATTTGACCGTTAGCCTCAACTCCCTCCACTGGCTTTCCCGGGTTTGTTTCATTTTAATAACATTTAAATTATATTAATCATACGTTAATTAATTTCATGCGTACACGCTAACTGCTGATGATCTGAACTAATTATCATGCATGTTGCAAAGATTCCGGAGCCGGTGATGGACAGAAAATCGGCAGCATGGAACAGGGGGAGAGTGTGGATCGACGGGGCGAAGGAGGAGGTCGTCGACGCCTTCGCGAAGCAGTCGGCGGAAGACCTGGAGAGGTTTCTTCGATGCCGAATGGACGAGACGGTGGAGGGAGGGGTCCTCTTCCTTCTGATGGCCGGCAGGCCGAGCTCGCAACGGCCAGAGAACCAGTTAAACGACGAAGATACAAGGACCAAACATCCCTTCACCATCATTGATCAAGCTTGGGAGGACTTGGTGAAGGAGGTAATGCGTGTGATTTGCTATCATTGTAGGTGCCCCCACCTTACTAGTGTTATTCAACAGCTTTAATTCCACTTTAAATCCTGCATTGACAACACATCCATGGCCCATGGCCCATGGCTCTTCTCTTCTCTTCTCTTCTCTTCTCTTCTCTTCTCTTCTTGTCCCCCATCCACTTTTCAGAAATTGTACAAGAAGTTTGTAACAACCTCAATGCATTTTCACATATAATTGAGCAAAAGCTTGCATTTTAATTAATGATAGGGATCGATCGAAGAAGAAACTCGAGACACGTTCAACATTCCCGCGTACATGAGGAGCACTGAGGAGGTCAAGAAAGCATTTGTCAAGTGCAAAGGGTTTGAAATCAGGAGCATAGAGTATCTGAAACTGATCGAAAACTCAAAAGAGAGGCTGGAAGATTGGGTCGAGGACCCGGGCTCTTACGGCCGAGCGAAGACGAACTTGGCTCAAGCCGGCTTGAGGCCTCTCATAGAAGCACACCTTGGCATGATGTTCACGGAGAAATTGTTCAAGAAGTTTGAGAAAAGGGTTTCTGAGGACTTGAGCTTGATCCAAAGCACTTGCTTCTATGGTCTTATTGTAGTTAGTGCCATTAGGAAGTAGGACCGTTGTCCAGAAGTAGAGTTTAGGGAATTATATTCCCCATATCATATCATTTCTTTGAGTTCTAGTTGAAGTTTCATTTGTCTTTTGTCATAAGAAGAAATTTCATGATCATTTATATGTTTTCAGCCATAAAATTTCCCTTTTTTTTTGTCATTTCAGTTATAAATTAATCTGATTTGCATATTAAATTATTATTTGATGATTAAAAGTCAATATGCTGCTAGGTTGTTAATTAGTAGTTACTTATTTGGCTTTAGAGAGATTGTATTCGAATTATAATTTTTCTTAAATCAAGTAATGTTCGACAATAAGTAAATTCAGATTAAATTAAGAGTATTGCATTGCGGGTATTACTGTTATATGCTACTATTTAGTATTTGTTTCAATGAATTAGAAGGAGTTCAATAATAACAGTGATTACCATGCTTTTATCCCACTCAGTGGAATTAACTGCATGAATCTTTTATTTTTATTGTACTCTATCAATTTACAAATCATCTTTTATTTTTCTTATAGTTTCTTATAATATCTTTCTTGATCTCAATTTTTCTTATTTTACATTAGCAAGGGTCAATAACTAAATTTTTTTTATCGAAGCTTCAGTCATCTCCATCTAAATTGATTTTTTTAAACTTATCCCCAATTAATGATACTTTAACTTTTTCGATGTTATACTCATTTCTCTGACATTTTATTTAAACTCATTAATTCACTTTATCATCTTTACTTTTATAATACTTATTTTATTTATATTTTTTTTTGTAGATAAGCATTTAACATTATATATTATTGCTGGTCTTACTACTATTTTATAATATTTATCTTAAAGTCTGAGTGCACTTCTTTACTTCATTCATTCTACTTGAATTCTACGAATGATATCATTATTTATTTTATTATTATTTTATATAATTGATCCAAGAAATCTAAAGCGTTCGCTCTTTCTGATTATTTGATTATTAATTATCACGTTATTCATATAGTGTGTTCTCGTGAGCTCATTTGTTAATCTGTAACATTCCGGTAAAATTTAAATTTAGATTTTTGATTAATTAAATTTATTATGAGGAATTAATATTATTCATGAGAAATTAATTATATGAAATATTAAATACTTGTTATGCGATTCAAAATTTAAAATGACTGAAATTAATATTTAATTTAATTAAATCAGATTATTTAAAATTCAAATGTAATGAATTTAAGTACCCATTAAATATCTATAACTACCTCCTTAAATTAAGGCTAAGAAAAATTACAGAAATATCTCCAAATTATTATTTAGAAAAAGAAATAGAATTTCTTGCCCTAAAACACCGATTCAACTCTTCCCAACCGCCGCCAGCCTAGAGAGAGGAGAGAGAAAGTGAAGCGTTGGAGAGAGAGAGAAGCCGGATCTCCCTCAAAATCGACGATTCTTCTTCATCTTCTTCTCGATCTACACATTTTCTTAAGCCTTGGATCGGACTAGTGATTTTGGAGTGATATTTCTTTTCGGATTTGAAGAAAATCTAGAACTATGGTGAATTCGAGGCAGGTTTTATCCTAACCTTGCTATTTTAAATTAAATGATTGAATAAAAGAATTAATTTGACAAAAACCTAGTTTCATGCGTTAAACCATTAATGAACTACATCCATGATTCCTCAATATGTATTTCGTTATATTATTGCTCTTCAAATTCTGTTGTTGTTATGCATTTAAAAATACTTTAGAAATTGTATTTGGATGTTTTCTCCATGATTCGATCGTGACTGAAAATTAATATAATTTATTTTATTTATTATTTAGTACAAATTTACTTGTGAATATTTGTATTAATAATTCTAACTCAAAAATTCATATTTTTTTTATTTTGTGATCTTCACGGTAAGCAGAATCTATAGCATTATCATTTAATTTTCTTACTCCTGTAACTAACAGAGAATATTTAGATTAAGTGATCAATATATCATGCTTTGCTTAACCCTTCATCTAGTTGATTTAAATAAAATAAATTTGTAATTTCTTTTAATTAGAAGATTGATAATATGGTTGTGATTTATATGGATGTTTGAAATCCTAGTTAAAATTCGAGTCAAACTATAACTATTTAATTACAAACATATAATTACTCTTCCCAATTGTGACACCCACGGGCAAGTGTACGGACTTGCATGGGTTAATAAGTGCACAAACTAGTCATCACACTCGATGAAATTAGTTAATGTTTGAGCAAGTGTATGGACTTGTCAATTTAATAAATTACAATACAAGATTTTTAATGCGACAATGGATTTAAATTAAATGTAATTTTTATGGGATTACGCACATGCCTTAGCTCGAGCATATGATATGATATTTGGCGCGACGACGTCCATTGGCAGTTTCCAACTGTCATGGGGGGTGACGATCCCCAAAGCAGATATGTGTCTGCTGTGGATACGTGTCCGCTAGAGGTCCTCGTATGATATTAGCGCGATGACGTCCATTGGATATGCCTTAGGAGGGCTATTCATGGGGGGCGACGATCCCCAAAGATGTAAAAGGCAGCTGAGGCGTAGTACGAGAAATCACGGGCCCAAAAGATAAAAGTGAAATTAATAAAAAAAAATTTACCCATTACTTATATTTTTATCATTTCTATTTACAGGCTGATATGATATTTTCTATGCAAATCATGATATGTTGTTTAATATTAATGTTCACACTGTGCTATGTCATTTCTTTATCCTACATGCATGCTTAATTGGAATCTATGTTATACATGTTTAATTATTTGTTATTCTTATTACATCATATTAATATGCTATTGTTATTATTATTATTTAATATTTTTATTTAAAGACTTTGTTAGTGTACAACCTACGAGTCTGTTCTAACGGACTCTGTCACTAACGTGACAGGTACTGGAGCACTTAATCACGGGAATAAAGAGAATGTCAATCAAAAAGAGAAATAATTTATTTTCTTTATTTCTTTAGAGAGTGACTTATTTGCTTATGTGTTTAGTTAAGATTTTAGTGATTTGCCTTATTTACTTTAGTTAGATATCTATTTCTGTTCTAAGATGTAGTAATATGAACTCTTGTAATAGCTTTTGATCTATTTAATTTTCTTTCGCTGTTAATTTTATTTTTCCTTCTCCTCTAACTTATATAAATATTTTAGTGTGACGGCTAGGGTCGTCACAGAATCAATTATAGCTTTTAACCTCAGATTGTACTGTACTGTTGCTCTATTAATTTCTTCATGACGTGATAATTGGGTTCATTTTAGAACTTTGTATAGAATTCCATCCTCATATAACAAAAGTGAGCAGCCTAACAATTGTTGCTTCTATGGGTGATCTCATTATAATACTAATTATACATCAAAAAATGTCATTTTTAAACCTCACATAGAATAGAAAGGCATTGATGCCCTCTTTTAAGAAAAGTTGAATAATTCATTGTGGCATAAGTTAACAATTTAAAGATACTTTAAATTCGGGAGATCTTCTCAAAATTCTTCTATGTGTTGACGGGAGATTTTCATTCACGAATTCGGTTCTGAAGATCTCCAGGACACCACTTGAAGGCTTCCACATTCTCGAGGACACCGCACCGGAGAACCACCGTCAGGTCTCTGCATAGTGTTGTCATAATTTCCTCGAGACAGTGTCCGAAGAAGCGCAGGTCTACGGGACACCTTCGTGGTGTTTTAGGGCAACATAGACCTAGCGCCTCCCAACCCTAGGGATCTTAAGCCCATAAAAGCTTATAGACATTGTAGAGGGCCAAATAAAAATACATAGAAAGTCTATTACCAGATTTATAAGTGCATATATCAAATTCAGTACCCATTAAGCACGTGATGGTTTGATCTGAGGAGTGTGTGGGGGGGGGGGGGGGCACCCCTATCAAGTGTCACATCAAATCTGTTATTTGCAGCCTATGCCCTCTGGCACAGCGCAAGGAAGCCTAGCTCTGTGCCTTCCTAGGCTCTACTGTCCATGTGAACATGTCCCAAGGCTCATGAAAACACATGCCTGTAATACTAATTTAAATAATAATAATAATAATAATAATAAATAATTAATTTTTTTAATTATTTTATATAAATTTTAATATAAAAAATATTATTTTATTTCATATACATAATAATTTTTAATAAAAATATCAACTTAATTTTACATTCTAAATAAAAATACTAGAATCTAATATTCTGATTTAAGATATAAAATAAAATTAATATTTTTATTAAAAATTATTAAATATATAAAATAATATTTCTTATATTAAAATTTATATAAAATAATTAAAATTTTTATTTATTATTATTATTATTTAAACTAATATTATTTTAGTCTTCATGCCAAATAAGCCAAGCACTTATATTCTTCCTTTTTTGTAAATTCTGGCACAACAATTAGCTCCTTTTGTTCACATTATTGCAAATATTGATAGACTTCAGCTTCTATTATTACTAGTCAAAGTTAACACTTACAATCAAAAAATAATAAAAAAAAAGTTAAAACACTGATTGGTCTCTAAATCTTCCTAATTAATATAAAAAATGTTGGATTGTGAAGGCTAACTTTTTAAAAAAAAATTAAATAATTATAATCAAGTAATTAGAAAGAGCGAGTGATTTAAATTAATATCCTAAATCAATTATACAGAATAACAGTAATATAAATGATGATGTTGTTAGCAAGATCCAAGTAGAATGAATAAAATGGAGGAATGAATTTAACGTATTGCGTGAAAAAAATTTCACTCAGATTTAAAGGTGAATTTTATTGAATAGTTGTAAGATCAGTAATATTATATAGTATTGAATGTTGTACTGCAAAGCAAAAAATATAAAAAATAAGACAAGTATCACAGAAGCGAAAATGTTAAGGTGGATAGACGGGTATACGCAAAAGGATGAGATGAAAAATAAATATATTCGTAAGAAAGTTAGAGTGGCCTCAATTGAGGATAAGTTTAACGAGAGTTGACCTAGATGACTTGAATATATAAATTATACGTTAATAGAAACTATAGTAAAGAGAATTAGGTTATTGAATTTTATTCATATAAAAAGAGGAAGAGGAAGGCAAAAAAAATTATAAAAAAAATTTATAAAAAATAATTTTACATATTTGAAGTTGAATAAAAATTTATTATTTGATATAGTGCAATGAAAACAAAAGATTCATATAACCGATCTTACTCAGTGAAATAAAAACTTAAATTTTTGTTGTTGTTGTTGTAGACTACGATCTCAGTTTTGAAGATTAATATATGGATAATTAGTTACATACAATATTTGAAATCTGAGATTTATTTTTAAAATTAGTTGCGGTGCACTACTAAAACAAACGAGTCTTTTTTAGAACTTGATACCTCGAACAATATGTGATTATGAATATAGACAAAATTTTCACTCCGAGTTGCCGTTACTTTCAATATATCAAGTTGTTCTACGATATATACCATGCAAGTCGAAATTTTGGTGTAGATACCCTCGTAAGTTGGAGTTGCTTGAATATTTCCTTCAACGGAGTTAGCTTGAATATTCCAATCCTAATGCCTTGTTTAACAGGAGAACTAAAATCAGAATAAAAATGACACTAATTTAAAATAATAATAATAATAAATAAATAATTTTTTATTATATTTTATATAAATTTTAATAATTAAAATTCAATAACTATCAACTTTATTTCACTTCCTAAATCAAAATACTTGATTCAAGTTAATCGAGTATTTTGATCCAAGATGTAAATAAAATTGATAGTTTTATTAAAAATAATTAAGTATATAATATAAAATAATATTTTTATATTAAAATTTAGGTATAATATAATAAAAATTTATTTATTATTATTATTATTATTAATAATATTTATAAATTAATACCATTTAATTTATTTACACATGAAAGCGACTCAAAAAGGCCACGCAGCCACTTAATGCATGCAGGGCCAAGCTGTTTATTCAGTTATTCACCACAGCATATGGGTGGTCCAACTATGGCTGATTTGTCGGCTTAAAATCGACTGGAATCATTGTGAAATATGCGATTGTTGACGCAGAACTGAATCATGCATAATCGTGCATGCACCTAACTCACAGTAACTTTCGAACAAGACTTGACTCAATTCAATTGCAATTAATCCAACTCGACTCGACTCAACATAGCACAACTCAATCTGGCTCGACTAAACTTGACTCAACTCAATCTAACCATATCCAACTCGACTCAACTAACTCCAACGCTCAATTAAACAGTCACCTCAACTCAACTCAAATCGACTCAAGTCACTCAATGACTCGACTCGACTCACTCAATCCAAGTACCTGTCTCGAGTTAACTCAACTCAAGCCAAGACTCAACTCGACCTGACTCAATATGACTCGACTCAACTCGATTTGACTCCACTCAACCGGACTCAAGTAAACTCGATCAATCCAACATAACCCAACTTGACTCAACACAACTTGAGTTGACTCGACTCAACTCAACTCGACTTCCAACTTGACTCAACTCCTCTCAATGCAACTCGACATAATTCAACTCCACTCAACTCAATTCAACTCAATTCAACTCAACTCAACTTAATTCACTCAACTCAACTCGACCAAACCCAATGACTCACTCAATGCAACTCAAGGCACAGCTCAACTCAACTAAGATCAACTTAGCTCGACTCAATGACTCGATTCAACTCACTCAACCCAAGTTGACTTAACTCAATCTCAAGTTACTTAAATCGACTCAACATAATTCAACTCAAGCCAAGACTCGACTCGACTAGTCTCAAGTCTCAACTTAGCTCAAGCCAACTCAACTCAACTTGACTCCACTTCACTGAACGCAACTCGACTCTCTTGACTCAAATCAACTAAAATTGACTTAGCTCGATTAGACTCTGGTTGACTTAGCTCAGCTCATCTCAGTTCAACTCAACGACTCAACTTGATCAACTCTAGATTCATCAACTCAACTCAAAACTTAGCTCAACTTAACTAAACCCAATTCAGCCTCATTACAACTCAACACAACTCAACTCAACAAAAACCTAAAACAAATCACTCCCCCTCCCAGCTCAATTCAAGACTGGACTTGAAGCAACTCAACTCGACTCAGCTCAACTCTATTCAACTCAACCCAACCCAACCCAACTCGACTCAACTAAACTCCACTAAACTCAATTCAACTCAATTTGATTGTACTAGATGACTCAACTCAAATCTCAAATGAACTCAATACTTAACTCAAGATTCCGCTCAACACTTAGCTTCAGCTTCAACTCTACTTGACTCGATTGAACTTGAATAGACTCGACTCAACTCAACTCCACTTCACACCAATCAACTCGATTCAAGACTGGAATGCCACTTAACCCAAGTTGACTCATCTTAAGAATCAACTTGACTCAACTCAATTCAAACCCAACTTGACTCATCTTAAGACAAACTTGATTTAACTTGACTCAACTCGGTTTGACTTGACACAACTCAATTAAACAAAACTCAACTCCACTTGACTTAAAATCTAGTAGACTCAACTTGACTCTGGCTCTAGTTGACTCGAATCAACTCATCTTAGTTCAGCTCAACAATTCAATGACTTGACTCAGCCAAACTCAATTAAAGCAAACTCACCATCATTTCAACTCAATTCAACATGACCTAACTCAGCTTGACTGAACACAACCAAAAACCTAAAATAAAACTATGCTCTCGCCCAACTCACTCCAACTCAACTCAACCCAATTGGATTTGACTCAATTTGACTCGACTTTACTCGACAAATTTACTCAACTCCACTCAACTTCAACTTTAACTCTATTCGACTCGATTGGACTTGAATCAACTCCACTCCACTCCACTCCACTCAAATCAACTCAACCCAATTCAAGACAATACTCCACTCAAATCAACTCATCTCAATTCAAGACTCCACTCAAAGCAACTCATCTTAAAACTCAACTCAAGTTGACTCGACTTGTTTAACTCAATTTGAATCGACACAACTCAACTTGAGCCAAATAAACTCAATAATTCAACTCAACTCAACCCAACTCGATTCCATTCAACTCAACTCAACTCAACTCCACCCGACTAGACTTAGTTCGGCTCAACTCAACCAGTCATCTTTCACTAACTCAACTCAGCTAAACCAAAAACCTAATTAGAAACCTCAATTCATGCATGCGAGGCCAAGTTTTTTATTCAGTTATTTTTTGAAACTTTATTTAAAAACTTTTTTATTCAGTTACTCGCCGCAGCACAATGGTGGTCCAACTATGGCTGATTTGCCATTGCTTGAAATCGACCAGAATCATCGTGAAGTAAGCAATTGTTGATGCTGAACATAATCGTGCATGTACCTGTCACTAACTCTGGTAGAAGACTTGACTCAACTAGAATCAATTGACTTGACTCAACTCAAGACCACACAACTCAACGGCGTAATTGATTCAACTCACTCAACTCCTTTCCAATTCAACTCCACTCAACTCACTCAACTCTCAACAAAACTCTCAACTCAGCTCAGCTCAACTCAAAACTCAAACTACTTAACTCAACTCAAGGCACAACTGATATCAACTCGGATCGACGTAGCTCAACTCGACTCACTTGATCCAAGTCTGCTCGACTTGTCACGAATCAACTCAACTCAAGCTAACACTCAACTTGACTCGACTCAGCTTTGACCAGATTCAACTTGATCGACTCAACTCAACTCAGATCTAACTCCAATGCAATTTGACTCAACTCAACCCAACACAACTCGAGTTAATTCAAATCAACTCAACTCGACTCAACTCACTAGAATGAACTCCTCCCAATGCAACTCGACATAATTCAACTATACTCCTTCTCAAATGCACCTTTGAAAACACTATCTCGAAAACTTAGAGAATTTTTGAGAATTAATCATATCGAGGATTTCCTTTCGAAAAACACCCCTATTTATGTAAGTAGCAAGAATGTACAATTGAAGTTCGAAAGAAAATTCAAGAATGAAATGTTTAAGAATAATATCCATCTTTTGCATTCAAAGCACCTTTTGTTGATAAACTAATTAAAGGCACAAGAAAATCATGCACAAAAAAAAAACATGAAAAATTGTGAAATAAATGCTCCAAATTTGGAGTATATTAAAATATATGAGATCGAGAAATAAAAAAAAAGCACATGAAGGAAAATAAAATATTTTTAAAAAATGCTAGGCCAATGCTTCAGCTGCTAGTGCTTTTAGGTCATGTTTGGTTAGAGGGTTTTTTTAGTAAAAACCCCTCTTTAATAGCTCCTGTCAAACGATGTACATAAGCCGAATGCGATCTGCGGCTTCAGCGCAGTATCCCGCGGTAGCCCTAGCGTCGCGAGTATTCGGTCAGCTCAGCTACAACGCGGCTTGATGCAGAAGGAAGCGCTGCGAATTTTCTCGTCTCCTTCCTATGATGAATCTCCGTCGTCTCGAGAAAATTTCGTTCCTTCTCGTCGCCTTCCTCCGGCTCACTTTCGGTGCCGCAAGGTTTGCTGATCTTCCTACGCAAGGTGAGTATAATCACTGTGATGCCCTATTATGTTTGCTCTGCTGTTTGCTTGAGTTCGAAGTCATGATCTTGGTAGTTTGACATTGCTGAGCTTGTGGTTAGGTTTTTTCTGGTTGCTTCCTGTTTGCTCTGTAGATTTGCGTCTTTCTCCTCTCCTTCCTCCGGTTTGATTTCTCTGTTGCCGTAAGGTTTGCAGCCCTTGCTGCGTGAGTATAATGACTGTGATGCCGTAGCCCTATATTTGCTCTGTTTTTTCCGGAGTTTGAACCAATGAAATGCATTTGGTTTGCCTGAGTTAGACAATGATGAGCTTGTGCTTCTGATTCGCCTGGTTCCTTCCTGGATGCTCTGTACAAAGTTGGCATGATTCTGGTTTTTTACCTGTTAGTTTAAGTAAATGTTCATCTTTCTCCTCTCCTTCCTTCGATTTGATTTCGCTGTTGCCGCAAGGATTGCTGCTCTTCCTGCATGAGTATAATCACTGTGATGCCCTAGCCCTATGTTTGCTCTGCTTTTTCCCGAGTTTGAACCCATGAAATGCACTTGGTTTGCCTGAGTTTGACAATGTGAGCTTGTGCTTCTGATTCTCCTGGTTCCGTTCTGTTTGCTCTGTACAAAGTTGGCATTATTCTGGTCTATTGGCTATGCGTTTAAGTAAACTTCCGTCTTTCTCCTTTCCTTCCTCCAGTTTGATTTCTCTGTTGCCCCAAGGTTTGCTGCTCTTACTGCGTGAGTATAATCATTATGATGCCCTAGCCCTATGTTTGCTCTGCTTTTCCCAGACTTTGAACCCATGAAATGCATTTGGTTTGCCTGAGTTTGAGCTTGTGCTTCTGATTCTCCTGGTTCCTTTCTGGTTGCTATGTACAAAGTTGGGATGATTTTGGTGTCTTACCTGTAGTTTACACAGCTGAGAACATTTCCGTCTTTCTTCTCTCCTTCCTTCGGTTCCCCTTGTTCCCGCAAGTTTTGTTGATCGTGCTATGCAGTGTGAGTACTATACTGCCAACCCATGTTTGCTCTGCTCTTTCCTTACTTTGAAGCCAAGAAGCACATTTGGTTAGCCTGAGTTTGACAATGATGAGCTTCTGGTTACGGTTTTTTCCCGTTTCTTCCTGTTTGCTCTGTACATTATCGACAATATCAAAGTTGGAATGATTTTGCTTTTTCTCGCAGTTTAGCTCAAACTATATGATTTCAATTAAATTATTTTTGTTATATTAAGTGCATTTCATGAACTTTTCTGACCTTGCTGGTAGATCCATAGTTCGAAGCATTTTGTATGTGCTAATAAAAAATCAGTTTATTAGCGGTTCTAGTTGTGTTTCATGCCTTCTTGCTATATTTCGGTTTGACGATGATGAGCATTTGTTGAAGAATTTCATGGATGCCTCCTTGTTTGCGGGATTGATTTTGTACCATGTTCTTGTGCAATTTCAAAACATAAAAAGGACTTCAGCTTCTCTGTCCATATTGGCATGACTGTAGTCTTTTACTTATAGGGCATTTTGCTGATTTGAAGGTGACATACACTTGGTTAACGATGATGAGCATTTTGCTTAAAATGGTTATCCTGGATGCCTTGTTTGCTCAGTAGATTTTGTAGTATGACAAAAATTTGTGATCTGTGATTATTTGGTAAATCATATGGTTAGCTCTGATTTTGCTTATTTTGAAGCCATGAAGAGCATTTGGTTAAAGGATGTTGTGTTGGCTGATTTCTGATTGTCTTTCATGCCTTCTTCCTATATTTCATTTTGACAATGATGAGCATTTGGTTAAAAGAGTTTTCCTTGATACCTCCTTACCTGCTCTGTTGAATTTCTAGCATGTATTATCTCTAATTTGTTATTGTTTGATAAGTTCTTAGCCATAAGCTTAAATCCTTTAAAAAACAAATAAATTGTGTCCTTCCTTCTCTCTTGTGCCATAAGATCTAGAATGTGCAAATTGACAGAGGGGAAAGGAATTGCATAGCATAGAGCAAAATTTGGTGATGAAGTTTATGCTCCTAAGTCCAAAAAGTTACTTTTCGTTTAATAGCTCCATTGGAATGACATCACTTTTCATTGTAGTTGTTCTTGGAGAAATATTGCATATATATGTTTGTGTTTTGGATCTACTTACTCAAAACAGATATGATGAGAAAATTAATTAATTGATGCCCTATATTCGAGCACATATCTGAGTAGATAAGTGGGGCATCCAGTTTGATAATGTATGCGTCTGTTCATAATTTAATATGCTTTGAGTTTATGTATCGAAGTCACGTGTGCATTTTTCTTCTGAGTAATGATCAAATTTTTTTGTTTATGCTGAGGTCAATACAACCTTGTGGACAAAATACATTAGTGTTTAGTATTGACTCAAACATGATGTGAAAATTTTTTAAATATATGCTTTCATGTTGAAGTACAAATGTAACATCCCAGTAAAATTTAAATTTAAATTTTTAATTAATTTATGAAATTAATTTTTATTTATGAGAAATTAATTATTTAAAATTAAATATATGAAATATTAAATGTTTGTTATGCGATTCAAAATTCAAAATGACTGAAATTAATATTTAATTTAATTAAATCAGATTATTTAAAATTTAAATCTAATGAATTTAATTACCCATTAAATATCCATAACTACCTCCTTAAATTAATGCTAAGAAAAATTACAGAAATACCCCCAGACTATTATTTAGAGAAAGAGATAGAGTTTCTCGCCCTAAAACACCGATTCAACTCTTCCCCTTCTATAACCGCCGCCGGCCTAGAGAGAGGAGAGAGAAATCGACGAGTTGGAGAGAGAAAGTGACGCGTTGGAGAGAGAGAGAGGCCGAATCTCCCTCAAAATCGATGATACTTCATCTTCTTCTCGATCTACACGTTTTTTACGCCTTGGACCGGATCTAGCAATTTGGAACGATCTTTTCTTTCCGAATCTCAAGAAAATCTAAGATCACGGTGAATTCGAGGTAGGTTCTACCCTAACATTGCCCATATAAATTAAATTTAGAATGTTAAATAAGTATTTTGGTGAATCTAATTTATTTTCATGAGATTTAATAAAAATTCTTATAGTATTTATTTGCCTATGCGTACTGCTGGAATGATTGCATCAAAATTTTGATTATTATGTTAATCAATTCATTCACATAATCGCCATTGATTTTGATCTAGCCTGCATAACCGCCATTGATCCATAGCATTGTTATTTAGTTTTATTCAAGTGATTGATATTTCATGCTTTGCTTCTATAACTGCTTTGCCTAATACTTCAGCTAGTTGATTTAAATAAAATAAAATTTGTAATTTCTTTTAATTAGAAGATTAATAATATGGTTGTGATTTATATGGATGTTTCAAATCCTAGTTAAAATTTGAGTCAAGCTATAACTATTTAATTGTAATCATATATTTGTTTTCTCGATTGTGACACCCACTAGAAGGGCAAGTGTACGGGCTTGCGTGAGTAAATAAGGTACAAATTGGTCATCATACTTGACAAGACTAATTAATATTTGAGCAAGTGTATGGACTTGCCAATTTAATAAATTATGATACAAGAATTTTAAAGGCGACAATGGATTAAAATTAAATGTGATTTCTGTGGGATTACGCACCTGCCTAGCTCGAGCTTATGATGTGATATTTGGCGCGACGGCGTCCATTGGCAGTTTCCGACTGTCATGGGGGGTGACGATCCCCAAAGCAGATACGTGTCTGCTGTGGATACGTGTTCACTAGAGGTCCTCACATGATATTTGGTGCGACGGCGTCCATTGAATATGCTTACAGAGGGCTATTCATGGGTGGTGACGATCTCCAAAGATGTAAAAGGTAACTGAGGCGTAGTACGAGAAATCACGGGCCCAAAAGATAAAAGTGAAAGTAATAAAAAGAAATCTGCTCGTTACTTATTTTATTTTGTTTCTGTTTATATGCTGATGTTGTACTTGCTATACAAATTATGTTATGTTTGTTTAAGACTTGTTGTTCACACTGTGCTATGCCATCTCTTTATCCTACATGCATGCTTAATTGAAATCTATGTTATACATATTTAATTGTTTGACATTCTTATTATATCATGTTAATATGCTATTATTATTATTATTATTATTATCATTATTATTATTATTATTATTATTGTTTAATATTTTATTTAAAGGCTTTGTTAGTGTACAACCTACGAGTCTGTTCTAACAGACTCTGTCACTAACGTGGCAGGTACTGGAGCACTTGATCACAGAAATGGGGGGAATGCCGGTCAAGAGAAAAATTAGTTTATTACCTTATTTCCTATAGAGCGACTATTTACTTATGTGTTCAGTTGAGACTATAGTAGTTCTGCTTCATTACTTTAGTTGGATGTTTAATTCTGTTCTAAGTTATAGATATGTGAACTCTTGTAGTAGCATTTGATCTATTTAGTTTTCTTCTACTGTAAATTTTATCTTTCCTTCTCCCCTAACTTAGATAAATATTTTAGTGTGACGGCTAGGGTCGTCACAACAAATCTTAGCTGAACACATACAAGGGGCATCCAGTCTGACAACGCATGCATCTGCTCACAATTCAATGTGCTATGAGTTTATGTTTCGAACTCACATTTGTATTTATCCTTTAAGAAATGAACAAAGTTTTATTAGATCCCGAGGTCAATACTATCTTTATCTAGAAATAATATATTAAAATTTTGGATACATTTACAAAAAAAAACAAGTTATTTTGAACTGATGTATAACAATTACGTATAGCAATAGTATGATGGTACTGAAAATATTTATTGTTGAAATCTTTGACATTTGATTTGTATCCGTAAGATATTATATAGTTTTTTGTAAGTTTTTTTATTAGCATTTTTTTAATTTCATTATGAATCCGATGCTGTGACGTCCCGATTTCCCGGACGCTAGAAAATAATATATTCTTTCCATTTTTTTTCCTTAGATGTATTATCTCAACTCAAATTATTATATATCACAATTCAGAAATACCTTCAACCTCTTTACCCTTGTCCCGTGATCCAACTAGTGCAACACCTGCCACCAAAAATGGCAGGAGCCTGTTAATACAAACTCAGTAGATAAAACATCCCAAATAAAAACAGTAATCAACTCAATACTGCATACAGATAGAATACAACTCATGTATTTAGAATCAAATCACGAATAAAGTTAATCTCTACAACAATAATTCAAAATGCAAGTAACGAGCAAATTTCCTTTTATTAATTTTACTTTTAACTTTTGGGCCCGTGATTTCTCGTACTACGCCTCAGCTGCCTTTTACATCTTTGGGGATCGTCACCCCCCATGAATAGCCCTCCGTAGGCATATCCAATGGACGCCGTCGCGCCAAATATCATGTGAGGACCTCTAGTGGACACGTATCCACAGCAGACACGTATTTGCTTTGGGGATCGTCACCCCCCATGACAGTTGAAAACTGCCAATGGACGCCGTCGCGCCAAATATCATATCATATGCTCGAGCTAGGCAGGTGCGTAATCCCACAAAAATCACATTTAAATTTAATCCATTGTCGCCTTTAAAATCTTGATTATAAATTTTGTCACATAGCAAACTCATACACTTGCTTAAATATTATATTATATCTTTGAATGTGACGACAAGTCCGTACACTTGCCCTCCCGTAGGTGTCACAGTCGCGAGTCAAAATATTATCATCGAATGTGACGACAAGTCCGTACACTTGTCCTCCCGTAGGTGTCACAGTCTCAAGTCAATATATATTCACATTGAATGTGGCGACAAATTCATACACTTATCCTCCCGTAGGTGTCACAAACACAAGTCAATATATTCTCATCGAATGTGATGACAAGTCCATACACTTGCCCTCCCGTAGGTGTCACAAACATAAGTCAATATATTCACATTGAATGTGACGATAAGTCGTACATTTGCCCTCCCGTAAGTGTCACAGTCAAGGAAATAGACATATCATTGTATTATATATTTTTCTTTATTGACTAAACAAATAGAGCTAGCAATTAATTCATAATAATTTACATGCACTATATATTATCCGACTTTCACAAATCCTCCTTATACCTCATAATCTCGATAATTTAATTTTTAGTCATCTCTCCTATAGTTGTAGGTAACTTCAAGATCTAACTCACCACCAAATTTCATCAAAAACCGAGATCATTTAATACCTCAAACTAATGCTACAAGGCTCAGATCCGAAACAGAAATATTCCAGCAATATATAAACGTGTGTATATCTAAACAAATTTCTCTAATAAGATATTTTAAGCCATAAACGAAAATTACAGTCATAAACATGAAGAAAATATCAGCAGTGTAATAAAATAAATTTCACAAATAATTAAATATTAAATTTATTCAATTCTTGTCAATTGATTTCCAAATTTTAATTTATATGAGCTAAGTTAGAATAAAATCTACTTACGCAATTAACCGAATACGGGACATAACCACATAATTCCTAAAATCTCACAATATTCATCCGTTTTCACATGCAATAAAATTAACTTTAGGGATAGGATTACCTACCGATTAATCGTTAAACAATACTCGAAAATCTGTACGAGCTTTCCTTTTCTTTCTCTTCCTTCTTCTCTTTCCTTTCTTCTTCTCCTCTTCTTCTTCTTCTTCTTCTCCTCTTCCTCCTGCAGCAACCCGAGAGAGAGAGAGAGAGAGCGTGAGGGAGAGAGAGAGAGAGGGAGAGAGAGAGATCTTTCTCTCTCCTGGCGTACGCGAAAAAAGAGAGAACGGGTGCGAGAGGCGGTTGCCGCGGCACTGTTTCACTGTTATGGAAAAATTGCAATTTGGTCCCTCAGTTTTCAACTTCTTATAAATAGGTCCAAAATTATTATTTTTAGGTCCAAAATCTTTCATTTTAAATCCAAATCATCTTTAATTTTTAAGCTTCAAATCAAATTATAATTCAATTTCTTTTAACTTCAAATATAATTTCAGGATGTCACAGATGCTCTTGTGAATATGTAACGATTGCGTTGAAGGATGGCTACAGGCTCACTATGTTCAGATTGTGAGTCTACCACAATTAAAAAGTTGTCCAAGAAAAAATCCAAAAGACTAATTACCAATTACTTTCGTCGTAAGTAAGCACACATACTTTTGTATTTTAATGTAGATATCGTTATTCCTTCATTGTAGTACTGTTATTCAACGTATTATTCATTACTTTAGAGCTTATGTAATATCGTTTATCATATTTGTCACTACAAAAATCAAGCCTTGCATAAAAAGAAAAAGAAAAAAACATGACAGAACAGAGTAAGTCATTGAACCCAGTTATGATTGAAAGTGTTGGGGACAGTAGGAAGCAGATGAAGAAGGCGAATGTTAGCAAGAAGATTAAAGTTGAAGGAGAAGAAGCAATGCATTCTTCTGGTAGAGGAGTAACTGAACTTGATAAGGAGAAGTTGATCTTATCTGTGTGGGAGTCCAAAATGAATGGACTGTGTAATTCAGAGGGGCCAGTAACTAATGAATGACCTCGTATTATTAGTAGATACAATGCAATGGGTGGCAGACCCCACGAAATAACAAAGTTAAGAATATTTGGAAAAGTATTAAAAATAACTGGATGAAGTTTTATGATCTTTCTAATATGACGGGTGAAATTCAATGAAGAAGAAGACTATGTTGATATGGAGGATTCATGGTGGGAAGCTATTATTGAGGTGTGTACTAATTTGCACCTTCTTATTTTTGTTCTCGTACCTATTTTATATTGTAAGACATTCAAATATTGCAGGCAAATCCGAAGTATAAATCATGCTGCGGAACGAAGTGTCCACTTTACGTGAAATTGTTAGATATTTTGGGACCAGTACAGCACAGCCATTCAAACTCTCATCATCCAAAAAGAAAGGGAAACGTGTAGCAGAAAGTGAGAATGATGCGAAAGAAATTGGCTCCAACAAACGTTCAACTGCCTCTAGGTCAACCAAGGATTCAACGAAGAGTGTAGGGCTTTCAAAATTAGAAATAGATTCTGAGTACACAAGTCTATATGGCAAGAGGATTGACCTAAAGTTAAATTCACAAAAAATACAATCTTCTTGCATACAATAGTTGACCACTTTGGCTTCTATCACAGAGGAAGAAAGAGTTATTGCATTAGAATATATTGCCAAAGATGACAATTTGAAGATTACATTGCTTGGTTTGGATGATGATAGTTTGTCCACATGGATTAAATTAATTGCATTTGAACGTAAAAATGCAATTACGAAGCAGCGGATGTAGACTTCTTTGCAAATTCTTCTTCTTATTCGTTAGAATTTTATGTTGTTGAAGTATTGTAATAAGATATTAACCGGTTTTACATGGTTCTTTGAATGCAATATGAAGGGTCTAGGCCCTTATAATATTGCATTTATCATCTCTGACGGTTGCATTATATACATTATTATCGCACCAGTAAGATTGTCTATTTTATATTGAGAATGTTTTGAAGTTAAATTTGCGTTATTGTTTGTTAAATGAAACTTATGCTAGTTTTGTATGCCTTTACTTGTAAATAGTTCATTATTTTTTTGTTTAATTTATGAATGTAGAACGTGTGTGATTCAGTTAGCTTTTACGTATAGTGACTTGTTGTATGTATTACTTGATTCATTTATATTGTTAGTATGTAATGTAGCATATGTTTGCATATCTTTTACTCAAATCATTTGTCAGTAAGTCTATTTACTTTTTATTATAAAGTTGAAACTTATTTTGGATTAACAACTGATCTTATTGTTTGATATTGAATTTCTAAGTTTATTATCTACATCTCTTTATTGTGAAAAAAAATTACAATTTTTGAATGTGATTCAGATTGCCATCATTTTACTTCAACCTTTTCTGTAGTTTCGTAGCAAGATTGAATAAATATTAAAAATGGAGTCAACTTCGACTGATTCTTCTATGGACTCATCTATGATGCAAGATCAAATCGAAGATAGTATAGATCAATACATTTTCAAAGAAGCGAATAGCTTGGATAGTAAGATGACTTCATTTATACGAACACCTATGTACACGCGACCATTTACAGGTCATGACTACATCATTGATTTTCTGAATGTGCACAGTGGACGTGCGAAGCAAGCATTTCGCATTGAACTACGTCACTTTTTGGAGCTCGTGAAATTATTTGAGGACAATGGAGTATTATGTAGCACTAGAAATATGACTAGTGTAGAGCAGTTGATAATATTTTTGAAAATAACGGGTCATTGTCATGCAGTCAAGGAGGTTTGTGAGTTACTACAACATTCAAACGAGACTATTAGTAGAGTATTTAACAAAGTCTTGGATGAGATTTATAATGTTAGTTCACTATTCGTTAAACCGCGAAATTCATCAGAACCTGATCGTTTCATTGTCGGAAGTAGATATGACCCTGTATTTCAGGTAAGAAATTAATTTATACAATCGTTGTACTTATACAAACTGTATTACGATTGTACTTTATATTCAAATTTCATATGTCAAATTTTGCTCCTCAAAATGCACTTGGAGCAATTGATGGGACTCACATAAGTGCTTATGTCCGAAGAGATGTTGAAGACCAGTTTAGAAATCAGAAGGGTTTTATATCTCAAAATGTAATGGTAGTAGTGAGATTTGATAGAATGATACATTTCGTAAATCCAGGATGGAGCGATTCGATAGTAGATATGACAGTGTTAAGGCATGCTTTGCGGTTTGAAGGCTTTACAGTTCCCAATGGTAATTTTATATATTTTAGTAATGTTCAAATTAAATTATATCTATCTGAAAGAATCTTGCATTTTCATCAGACAAGTACTACCTTATTGATTCAGGATATGTCAATACATCAAAATTTATAGCCCCTCATAGAGGTTAACGATATCATTTGGCTTTGTTTCGTACGAGAAGGCGTGGTCATAGAAATTATTCTTGTCCAGAGGAGCTCTTCAACTACATGCATGCAAGTCTTCGCAATGTAGTAGAGAGAACATTTGATATTTTAAAAATTCGGTTTAAAATTTTAAGGAATATGCTGCCTTACCCCTTTGATGCACAAGTGAAAATTGTTGTGGCATGTTGTGCGCTGCACAATATATTAACGGGTGTGTTAAAAGTTAATGATGATATAGAGTTAGAAGAAGTTGATAATTCCTTAGAAGGGGTAATTGATATGCTTGCTGATTGCATTGATGATGAAAGTGAAAGTAATCAATTAGTTGGCAATGCGATTGAAGAAAAAAGATTGCAATTTGATATGACACAGTCGCTGTGGTCGCACTATACAAGTAGATTTTAATAAAATTTTGTTTATAGTGAGAGTTTGAATATTTTCTACATGAGTTAATCCAATAAAAATGAAATTTTTTAGGGCATCATTAGAAGCAACAACATCGATGCAACTTTGTATTATTCTAATACTACTTTCTTCTACTTGAAGTTAAATTTATTCTGTTGCACAATTTGTCAGTTAATCTATTTTCTATAACTTCGGACAACTGTGTTGGAAGAAGATGTCTCAATCATATACATTTTTGTTTGTGTTTATTTATATGTATCAACTCATTTTTGTACCTATTCGCTATGCTATACGTGCTTGTGACTATCTGCGTATTCTATTTGACATTATCACAATGTAATATTTTTTTATATTTTTGCAGTAAACTCAAAGCTAAGAATACATTGTATTATTTTATATAATATTTTTTTTCTGCATTTGTATGATTAATGAATTGTATTAAATGTGATTTTTTATTTAAATTACTTATTCTTATCATTTGATGATACATTGTTTGGTGTAATTTATTTGTTTCATGTATTTTGCACTTACTTTTTCTTAGTAGATTTGTTAACCAAATGTCTACAACTGCAACTTTAACACGGCTTTGCTAACGTAAAGTTTTTTATCTGTATTCAGGCTCACTATGCTGATTTTGAATTAATTTGTTTATGTTTATTAGCATTTCTAACTTTAAATTGATAATGTTGCAAGATGCCTTTGTACCTAGTACTTAGAGGACGGAAGGAAGACATTTTCCAAAGTTGGCAAGAGTGCTATGCAATGGTGCATAAATATCCGGGTGCAGTATATTTCAAAGTCAAATCAATGGAGAAAGCTGAAGAGGAATCTGCTTTATACCGAAAGAGCAGATGATCCTGAAATACCCAATCTGGTGGTGCATGATATATCGAACCCATTGTACCGTAAACCGAAATTTACTTTGGCATTTTTGGTTAGTTTTATAGCCGGGGAACGATATCAAGCAAGATTGACAGAGAAGAATGCCTAGACGCACATCTTTTGGTAGAATATGAAATTAATTAAATATTTGCTCGGTAAAAATTTTCTTTTGTTATGTCATAATTTTGATGTAAGGTATGTTAGGATGTAATTATTGGCATCTATTAAAATGATATGTATATTTCAGGTAAATGAAAGGCATAAATATGGGACGTGCCACACAAATGATTATCTAAACTGATGACACAACTATATTTTTTTAATATTTTTCACTTTTTTATTAGTGAATACTAGACGTATGACTTGACACAATTATGTAAATATCTGCTTCATGTACTTTGAGATTGTCTTTTCAAGATAATAAAGCATATTTGTAAGATGGTTTGTCCTTCGAAACCTAGTAAGTTGATCCTACGTGGTGAAAGGTATGTTTTTTCATTTAAGTTAGTTTCTTTCTTGCTGAGCTTACAAGGTTTTATTTATCGTTGTTTGATTGTTTGTTCTATTATTATCTGCATTGCTGTGATACAGAAACTGGTGGCAATTCTGTTGCTGTCGTTGGCAAAGGAGAGCGTTCGAACGAAAACATTGCAACTCCGGCGAAGTCGATGGTGTCGAAATTCATCAAGTTGCTTGACATTTGGGAGTAGGGTTAACCAGCATTCAGTTACCTACAAATCTACAGCAGCCTCGGCATGGCTTTCCTGCTGGAAAAATGGTGATTATTGAGTTGAGTAAAGGGCTGTCAGCATCTGAAGTTTATCTTGGGTGTCATGTTCAAAGCATCACCAGATTGTAATCCTTTTTTGAGTAAAATAAGTCTGTATATTACTGTTCACATTAACTGCAATATTAATTTTGTAAGTAAGTTGTTTATATTTTCTATAAACATGTTTCGTATTTGTCATTTTATTGAGAAGTTAACGTAATTACGCTTCTATTTTTTGTTATTTGATTTCGCAATCATACAATGTAATTTAAATTCTTCTATATTTGTAGCATAATATTTTTGAAATCTCTGCTTATTTGTTTCGTGCAATTGGTATTTTAATTTATCCGAATATTTCATTTTACAAAAGACAAATAAAATTTCTATTTTACATTCCTGGAATAACCGAAAAAATTTAATTTTAGACATGTATAATATGAGAAAGTAAAATTATATTAAATATTCATATTCATGTTGGATGTCACATATTGTTTATTTTGTAAAATTACAAGTAAAATTTACCATTTATGTTTTGTATCGAGGTATTTTGTTTGGCTCAACATACATTTCAACAATGACATTTAACTTTGTTTTACATCCAATATTACAATTAGATGTATTTTATTTCTTATACAATTTTTTTAGAATTAACTTCATTTCATTTCGTACACAATTTTTAAATTAAAAATTTCTTTTTTTTCATTTTATGTTTAGAAAAAATAAATTTATTTTTTCTTCTGTCTTTTTAAAAGTTCGATCCAAACGAGTACACCCACTCAACTGCTTTCATTTTTGCCAAACAATCTAAATTTTCAATCAATACATTCATATGCCAAACAAACGAGAATTTTTTTACAACACTTCAACCAAACGACCAGAGTTGAAATTATCACTTATATACTACAATTAATCCCAACTATATTTCAAAGCTCGAACCAAACGAGCCTAGTGCTTTTAGAGATGGCAATCTGTAATCATACATATTTAACTCGGCTCGTCCCGCCTCACCATTAGTAGGATGTGTATGTCTTAAAATTCAACTTACGGGACAAATAAGAGTTTTAAATAACCAAACCCATCACAGGTTGAGCAGGTTGATGGGGACACCTCGATCGGCCGTCAATTTATTTCTGACAGAGTTTATTATCGACGACAGAAATTTAGCCACATTGCTTCGATCTGAATCAGCTGATTGTCAGGACAAATTTGAAAAGATGGATGTTACGAATTGCTGACTTGGTGAATTAAAAATCACTTCATTCATTATGACTAATTAGAGATTCGATTTTGGACTGATTTTATTCCATGCATTTATTCTATATTAGTTATTTATATTTTTGTGATTGTTATTTTAAGCATATTATTTAGTACTTTCTCGTTTGTGTTAAGAAATTATTGAATTATATATTTTTCTTTATTGAGTCAGTTTGTATGGAGATCTATATAAACGTCTCATTATTATCTTTATTTTCTTAATACTGAATGTATTTGCCTTCTCCTTTGAGACTGTTAATTTTGGAATGAATTGATATCCTGAATAGGGAAGGGCTTAGGCCTTGGGTGAAAATTCCTAGACTCCATCAAATTGCTCACGTTTTTTTTCATCTGATTCGATTCACCTTTCTCCACTTTGATTCCATTTCATCATTCCTTTCGCCTTGCTCCTACTCCCGCTAAGGTGCCTTACGGTTTCGCCTGCTCATGCGTTGTGTCATCCCTAGCTAGAGGCGCCAGCGTCTTCACTGGCCGATGCGTCCAGATCGCCATCACCAGTTGCATCATCGCCCGTTCATGTCGCTCAAACGACGCACTTGTATCGTCTCCCCACCGGGTGCACCAACAGCGCGGGTGCACCAACAGCGCTGACGACACGCTCGCGTTGATTCCGCCCAACGAGCACACGCTACCTCCACCCAACTCACTCTTGCTTGCTCGCAGCTCCCCGCGCACCTGCTCCCTCCCATGCCGCACCCAAATTAAAGACCTGTTGAGCTCTAATTCTCTAAAAAAATACACAGTAGTCCCTGACTTTCTTGACTCAGGTACGAATTTCAATAACCTCTAACCTGATTAAATCAAATAATCTAAATTTTTCTGCTCACTTAAGATTTACTTAAATTTGTTACGCCATCGGCCAGTGCGATCTATTATTATTAAGTGTAATTTAATTATTATTAGCGTGAGATCCTATAATTCTATTACCCTATTTTTGATTTATTGAAAACCGAATTATACCCTAATCTGAATTAATAAATTTTCAATTACCTTCGATCGGATTGATTTAAAATTTTAAAAGAAATTAATTTTACAAGTTTAATTAATTTCTCAATCATTACAAAATTAAAGTATAAAATTTTAACATTAATTTGTGAATATTCTATCATATATAATTTGTTGATCTTTGAAATTGCATTATCATTCATTTATCCTACATCACGAGTACATGATTTATAATTAATAACTTTAATATGAAACGCAAATGTAAAACTACCTTCCATATAAAACATACAAATCTCATCATTTGTAAAAATTATTATTTCATTTTTATTTAATTTAGTATTTTGCCGTATATTATTTACAAATTATTTTAAATAAATAGATTTTTACTATTTTAAAAATAAAAGATGAATCAATTGAGGCACCTCTCATTGAATAAAGCAGGGAGGGGCAAATACAGGTCATGTGAGAAGAGAGTGGAGGCGAGATGAAGCAGTGGGAGGTAGGGATGCTTATTGGACCGGTTCGATCCGGAACCGGACCGAAACCGGTCCAGTAAGAACCGGTTCGGTCCAGAACCGGTTGAACCGGGCCGATTGAACCGGACCGGTTCTAACCGGTTCCGGGCCGCAGAACCGGTCCAGACTGGTTCTCTGTAAGCAGAACTGGTTATCCGATTCGAAACCGGACTGATTTCGTTGAACCGGAACCGGCTCGGTTCATTTATAAAAAAATATATATATATGGGGGGCAGCGCCTGCGCGTGCGCCGCGCGGGCGCTGCCCCCGCCCCCATAACATCTGCAGATGGCAGCATGGCTGCCTGCAGATATTATAAATTTTTTTTTTTAAGTTGAACGGTCATTTGACCGTTGCAATTTGCAAACGGTCAAATGACCGTTTTAAATTCTAAAATGACCGTTTTAAGGTCATTTTAGACCTTTTAACATGTATTGAACTTTCTATAAATAATATAATTTTTGTTATGATAATTCGTATAATTTTCATCAATTTTTTCTCTTCTTTTACTCTGTTAAAAAATCTGCAAACACGTTCTAATGGCTTCCCAATGTCGATTCTCTGGCGGTTCTTCCTCAAGTCGCCAAGGGAATGTTGATCTGAAGTATGTTCCGCAACTCGATCGTCTTCCTGCACTCGATGAGAATTTTGACGAAACTTCAAAACCTGATCTCGATCTATCTGCGGAACATAATCCTGAGGCAAGTGGAGATGTTGGCACCGGCACTGGCCCGTCAACGCAATCATCAAGTATCTCTAACAAGTCTCGGACGAAACGCAGTAAGGTATGGGATTTTTTAATTTACAAATTAAACCGAATAGCAATTCGGAGAGACCTGAATATGTCGTTATTTGTAAAATTTGTAAAAATCAATATTCATACAAACAAGGTGGAACCGGTGGTGGGACCGGTACATTTAAGAAACACCTAATTAGATTTCATAAAATTGATGAAAAAACTTGTCAACCTACTACTATAGAGCCAACCCAAACACAACTCAATCCGCAGAGTGGATCGATGTCGTGGGCTTTTAGAAATGATAAAGCACGTCGAGGTTTAATTCGATTTGTAGTACGAACCGAACAGCCTTTTACTATACGTGAAAAAAAAAAGATTTTTAGAATATATTGTTCAATATTTACAGCCTCAGTATACCCGTATTTCTAGGCATACACTTAAAAAAGATTGTATATCAATGTACGATGAATATAAAAAATCTCTTATCGAACACCTCAGTAATATTAATTATAGGGTTAGTTTAACATCTGATATTTGGACTAGTATTAGTGACGCGAGTTATTTAGTTGTTACTTGTCATTGGATCGATGAACAGTGGGGAATGCAGAAACGGATATTATCTTTAGATGTATTAGATGAGGCTCATACGAGTTCAACCATTTTTTCTTATATTCGTAATGTTTGTAAAATTTATGGTATAGAAAATAAAATTTTTAGTATTACTTTGGATAATGCCTCGAATAATAATTCTGCAGTTAATTTTTTACAGTAATTTTTAAGGCTTTCTCTTTATGGTTCTCTTTTTCATGTTAGATGTGCATGTCATATAATTAATTTATGTGTTTCTAGTGCTTTTGATTCCCAATATTTAATTATCGATAAATTTAAGCATGTTGCAAAATGGATTCGTTTAAATTCAAATATTAGGCGTGAATGGAAACGTGTTTGCGTAAGTGCTGGAATAAATTGTGTAAAATTCTCATTACCTGTAGAAACTAGATGGAATTCACTCCATCGTTTGTTCGAATCACTTTTACCGTACGAAAATTTGCTAATTGCTTTCTACAATTTATATACAATAAATCATGACCTTCAATTATATTCTTATGATTGGATTTTTTAAAATTTTTTTTTCTGAATTATTATCCATTTTTAAGGAGTCTACTGAAAATTTTTCAGGTTGTTATTATCCAACTTCATCTATTTTTCTGCCTTATATTTTTTAAATGTTTCAAAATTTTTTAGAGTTTAGATCAGATCCAATTCTGAAAACTTTTGTTGCTGACATGGAATTAAAATTTAGAAAATATTAAGAAAAAATTCCACTTTTATATTCAATAGCTGCTATTCTTGATCCTCGTCAAGGAATCAAAGCTATTGAAACTTTCTACGCGGAATATTCTGATTTCTTGGGGAGTAATACTGATGCAAAAAAAGCATCAGTTTTTACAACTCTCCAAGATTTATTTTCTCTTTATTACAGTGAGCAGGTTGCGAGCAGGAATGTGGAACATGTGGAAATACAAACAGCAACAAAGAAAAAGCCCGGCATTTTCAACGTTCTTAGGTCAGCGGCAGCAAAAAGATCTGTTGCTACAGATAAAGGAAAAGCAAATGTTGGAGAGCAATTGACAACACAGAATCAAGCCCCTATAAATTTGAACGAGTTGCAATTCTATTTACATCTCGCGGAGAAATTTGATGATGATATGAGCTTGTTGGCATGGTGGAAAAGCTCATCAAAGCAATATCCCATTTTATCTGCTTTGGCACGAGATGTACTAGCAGCACAAGCTTCAACTGTAGCTTCTGAATCAACATTTTCCACCACAGGAAGAATAATAGGAGATTACAGAAGTAATTTGTCTCTTGCAACTCTTTGCATGCTTATCTGTCTACATGATTGGTTTGCTGCTGAGTCACGAAATCAACAACATAATTTCATGGACGAATTTAAGGATAATAGTTCAGAAGAAGAGGAGGAGTACTCGAGGAGAATTCTTTGTAATTACGACGAATAAATTTTTTATGTAAAATATTTGTAAATATTTTCGTTAATGTTAATAAAATTTCTTAGAATTTTTTTTATGTTAATTTTGTCAGAAATATTACAATATATATATATATTTAAAATGTATAAATAAATATATTTTTTAATCAATTTACCCGATTGACCCGATCCGACCCAATTATCTGGATCCGGACCGGACTCGGACCGGATCCAAGGCCACCTAACCGGTTCCGGACCGGATCCGGAACCGGTTGGAACCGGACCGGACCGATTCCAGGTCCAACCGGACCTGGAACCGGTGGAACCGGACCGGAACCGGTGGAACTGGACTGGTGGAACCGGATCGGAACCGGTCTGGTCCGGTCTGGTAACCATCCTGAGTGGGAGGAGGGTGGCAATGTTGTAAAAATCGAATCGGTAATTGAATTGGAATAACAATTGGTTCATGATCGGAACGATCGAATCTGTCTAACCGATCGGTTCAATTACTGATATTAATATAATAAAAATAATATAATTATACACACACTTAATATTAAAAATATAAAATATTTATTATATAAATATAATTAAATAATTAATATCCATAATCAACATGTATTCAGCTACTAACAAAAATTGATGAACATATATATATAGTTTCTAATATGACAAACAAAAATTAAAGTCTATATATTATATATATTGACAGTAAAATTAATTAATATAAATTCATATTTAAATAAAAAAATTTAGTTATCCTTACAAAACTTTTTTTTATAAACATAAATTTTTATCTAGAAACCTTATTGACTTGCTTACAAACATTAACAAAAAAATAAAAAAATATAAACTTTTCAGTTGAACTGGCATTTAACCCGTTCAATCAGTTCACCCAGTTTAATCGGTTCAATCCAGTCTAAACCGGTTCATTTCTTCTTCGGCTTTAACATAGAACCGGACCGAACTAGAGACCGGTTCACGGTCCGGTTCGATTTTGACAACATTGCGTGGTGGCTATGGGGAATAAACAATACACAGCAAAGCGAGTATGAGTTTTGGTGAGCCCGATAAAAACTCACGTGTTACCATTCCTAAGTGCTTTTAGTACTCTCCCAAGTTGCTCTACTAATGTTGTAAAAACTCAACTGACAAATCAATGGTTGGATTGTTCTCGTCGAACCGACCCGTCCAATCAATGAAATCATAATGACGCTATAATATATATATTTAATATTAAAAAATGGTAAAAAAGGGTATGATTATTCTCAAAACTCAAGAAAAAGAACATCTAGACAATTGTTGAAGGGGCCTATATGCATTAGAAAGTAGAAACAATAGGCAACAAGAAAAGGATAATGACAACTCTTTCTAAAAATTAAATGAAAACTCTTTTGTTAAGGGGGCGTTTGGTTCAATATTATCTAGACGTTATGTTATGTTATTCAAAGGAAGCAATAGTTTGGTTTAATGACATCTATAAATAATTTTCTATAAGATTATAAAATTATTAATTAAAAGATAATATCTAGATATCATATCTAAATTAAATAACATAATACCAAGATAATAATAAATCAAACGACTCCTAAGAAACAAATCATGGGTATTCTGCCTAGCGCCAACGGTTAGAAATTAGACGAAAAGCAAATTCAGTGATGATAGATGTAGAGCAAGTACCGGTGTCTAACAGCAGCCAGCACAGCAACATAATATCTGCTTCTATAACGTGAGCAACCTGTAGTGCAATAAGAAGAATCATACACTAAAGTAGAAGAAAAACTAATATTAATTCCTAAGAGGCAATCGAAATTTGATTTTCCTGATAATGTACAACAAATTAAAAGAAATGATTTTTTCAACCAAGGCATACAATCCAAAATCTTAAAAAAAAAAACTTAATTAAGAAGATATGTTGCATAACAGGAAAATCAAACTATATGAAAAGAAATACACATTAGTGATAGACATGGTACATATAATAAAAAATACGTATTAATTACATTTTTCAACCCAAATGGAAAAAAGATACATCTTTTTTCATTACATCATTTGTCTGATTCCTTCTAACAGTCGAATTATCTCTGGCCGAGTTTATATTTGACGCATGAGATCTCGCCATGTGTAGTTGATTTGGATGGAAGGATGAGTCTAGGCAGATTTGGATGAATGAATGAGTCTAGATAGATTTGAACAAATAACATGATTGGAGGTGATTAATTTAATTTTAAAATTTCCCTCGTGATCTATTTGAGCAGAAATTTTAGAATTAAAATATATATAAGACATGAAATGCTTATTTCTTGGAATCCTAAAATAAAATTCATTTGAGTTTGAATCAAGTGTTATATTCCGATGAAGGGAAGTTGAGGTCCTAGGTGAGAATTCCTAAATATCTTAAAAGTAATTTAAGATAATTTCTCAACTCTTCTTGACATATTATTTGTTGTTTCAAGCTCTCATAAAGCCGGATCCTCAAAAATAATTTTCTTAGGCCCTGTTTGGCGCAAGAACTAAAATTAGAATCAAAATAGTACCAATTTAAAAAACAACAACAATAATAAATATAATTTTTTAATTATTCTACACAAATTCTAATATAAAAAAAATATTATTTTACTTCATATATTTAATAATTTTCAATAAAAATATCAACTTTATTTCACATCCTAGACCAAAATATTTGAATCGAGTATTTTGATCTAGGATGTGAAATAAAGTTAATATTTTTATTAAAAATTATTGAGTATGTGAAGTAAAATAATATTTTTTTTATATTAGAATTTGTGTACAATAACTAAAAAAATGTATTTATTATTATTATTGTTATTTTTTAAACTAGTATCATTTTGGTTCTGATTTTGGTCCTCACGCCAAACAGGGCCTTAATCTCTAAAATTTCATCCTGAGCCTCTGTTGACGAATCCTACACACAACACCCATAGAACCATCGCAGCTGCGCACGCCTCTACACCACCCCGTCACATTGTCTACCGTCGGTGACCCTTAGTTACCTTGCCGCCAGTCACAAGTCCTTGCTCCACCATCGCCTGCACTAGTTCGCCTCATCCCATGCCAATTCCACTGCTCCTCGGTGCCTCCTCCATCGCTTGACGGCTCATCAATCATTGGCGATTGTTGGCATCCCAACCAAGCTTCACTCATATCGTCCTTACCCAGCCACACGCACACTCCCTCTGTCACGGCTCGTTGAACAGTCGCTCCTGACTCATTGCGTCGTTCGCCTACTCCCTACCTGACGAGTCACCCACGTCAATTCCATTGATCGTCACTCTTACCGGAATGGCCGATCACCACGGTTGCACCACCCAATCGCAGTGCCACTAGCCGCCTCTTCCCCTCATCACAATCCCGCCATCCACCATCAGATTCGCCTCCCATCACCGTCACACCCAACGTGACCGTCGCTACTGCTACACTACTCTGCAGCGAACCGTGTCATAAATGTTGTCGACAATCACATTTGTGACTAGTATCTTTGCTATTTTGCGCTATCTCTTAGGTCCTGATCATCCATTTTGGGTAACATTTATCTTTAAATTTTCCTCAACTCATAGTTCTAAATCCACCACCCTATTTGATCAATTTACTTGCCTGTATGATCTTCACATTACTGTGTGATATCCTGATTACTACGTACCCTATCTTTGATTTGTTGAATTTGCATCACCCTAAATCTCGTGAGAAATTATCAGCTTGCTATTCAAACTTGCTTCTAAATTATGTTAAATCAATTTGCTTGCATATTGGAGCTTTCATGATTATTACATAATTATCTCCAGCAAATAATCTTATAATATTTTATAATATGTTATCTCATTTACTGATCTCTGAGTAGGCATGTATTTCGTATGTTACTTTGCATCACACCACCAAATAAACGAGGTATAAGAAAGTATAGCAATATACAGGGTTTCCAAACAGAGAATAGATGCTTCAAAGAGAACAAAAAAAAGTATATGTCATAGATAGCATAGCAGTATACATTACTAATGTTTGGTGCTCGTTCCATCATTTTCACCAACATAAGAAAGTATAATGATTACAAACAAATAAATGAAAAATATAGAAAATTCATAACAGAGAGAAATACAAATACATTAAACAATAGATAGAACAAAACCATCAAGCAACAACAAAATAAAGCATCAGGCAATATAATAGGTCTGATGAACATTCATAAGAACCAAGCCACATATGCAGAGCATGCAACCTTCAAGAAAAAGCACCAAACAACATAAGAATTAAGAAGAAATACAGAATGTAGGAAAAAAATGATGAGTAACAGCATAACAAGCAAAAAGTTCCATTTTCACAATCATTCCCTAGATATCTGATAGCAAAATAGTATAACACTGAAAAACTATAATGAAAGAGAAAGAATTTAAGATCAAATATCCATGAAAACATAAGTAAAAAGGTGAAAAAATGAAAGGACGGGAGATAAAATCCTTTCTTAAACAAAAAAAGAAAAAGAAGACTACCTGATGCAAACTAAAATGTGCAGATGCTCATCAAAGTGGTTTCGTCCTTAGCAAACATGTAGCGGCGAATGCCGGAAAATGAAGCTTTGCGTAGAAGGGCAATATCTGGTGAAAGAACCCGAAGGTCAACTAAAAACAAGAATAAAGATTAACTATTTCTAGGGTTTCATCTCAATAAGATGAAAAAAGTAAGAGGAACAAGAAGAAGACAGAAACCAATTCAATTTATTTCACTTTTCATTTTCAGAGTTATAGCTTCTCTCTTATGTAGAAAGGAAATAGCTATATATTAAGCAACATAATTGCAAAGGTTACCTGGATTCAAAAGCTACATAAATAGGTGGAGCTATAATAGAAAATTGGAACGATAGGGTAACAACAATATACAGTAATAGTGGTCATTTTCTCCAAGGAATGGTAGCTGGAGTAACTATGGCCTCGCTTTACCAAATAGGATGATAGGGTATCGCTTCCTCCAAGAAGCAGCAGAAGCATCACTTCTGCATTAATCTGCAACATCTTGCACAGAGCTGTAAGCATTACTAGAGTAAGTACTCGCTAATGAATCTAATAGTCAAATCAGAGCTGGGACAAACAACAAAACAAAAGAACATGTCTTGATCTAAGTAACACTACAATTCCCAGAGTCATTGATCGCAGTTGAAATGATGAGCTGCTTCTTAAGAGCAAGTTTGATTTCACTAGCTGCCTTAATCTCAAATATTTCAGTAGCGAAAAGAGTTTTGCTCAAGCAGAAAACAATACTTATGGAGCTGATCACAAAAGATAGCACATTCCAGTAAAAGCCTGATCTACTCCGGAACAAGAGAAAGAAGCAACCACAAGAGCGACACAAAAAGACTTGGCATATGAACTGACCACCCACATAATATCACCAACATTATCTCCTACATTGTTAGCAATCACAGCATTATTTCTAAGACCATCTTATGAAGTGTTCTCTTTCTCACTGTTCAAAGACCATTGCATTCAGATGAACGTGGAATCTGTTGACAGCAAGGTGATGGATGGATGCACTAGCTGGTGATGATTTCATCCCCACCAACCTTGCATGAATTTTTTTTGTTATTTTTATTTTTATTTTAAAATTTTTAAAGAATCAATATCATGGAAATGAGGCATAGCCCACCTAAACAGAAATTGCTCTGATCTACTACCGTTCAGTGGTATGTGATAGGCTAAAAGCACTGAAGTACCTCAGCCATACACAATCAGAGGTAAAGACAGTGAGTGGTCGACAGTGTCACCTGAGGACTATGAGATGAGCAGCTTGCAGAGGGAAGCATCCATGGAATTTATCTGTTCATGCTGACACTAGCAATAATCTTTGACGATGGATTGGAAGGATGATGTCTGCTAGCTCTGGAAATGATGAACGTGGTGCATAAGCCAATGAAAGCAGGACAATGCGATGCTTCATTAGCCGAGTGCAAATCGTCAAACCCCTCAGGTTCACCCAGACAATGGTGTTGTTCGGTGGTGCAGTGGTTAAGACAAAAAAATGGGTATGGTTCTTCGTGGATGATGGACCAAGGATTGCTCCTGTAGCCTAACTAAGATAACTAGACTAAGAGAATGAGGAACCTGATGAAAACGGTTGCTTGACTGGCGTTATGGAAGAAATGGTGGATGATTTGCTTTAGCTGAAAAATGAATCAGTGGACAGAGATGAAGCAAATGACACCATCAAGGCGGGGCAAGGAAACTAGTGGCAACAACTGTGTTTTGAGTTGCCAAGAAGATAGATAATGATCTTGCAATAGATTTATGGAAACCTCACATAGATATACTAGAGCTCCAAAACCAAACCAGATCGAGGAAGAGAAAAGAAGAGGAGGATGAAAACAATGGAAGAAAATAATAGAATCTTAAAGATTCAAAGAAAAAACAACCCAAGTACAGAGAAGAGGAGGTGCATTTAAGGGCTCTTTGCCTTCAAGAAATTCTATTGCATTGGTGGAAAACCATCTGTCATGATGTCCAGATTGGGGATCTTTCAACTATCTCATTGCCAGGTCAAAGGCCTTGGGACGTGGAACCTACTTGTTGGGATTTGCGGATCAAACTTCCAACAAGGAATGTGATGGAATATTGGCTTCCATATTTCAGCACTTTTCAACCACTTTGATCAATGATCAATTTCCTGATAATTTGGTGCAGAATCCCTCAAATAAACCAATGCATCTGATGCCATTAAGAAGTTGTGTGAAGACTGAATCTGATGATTGTCCAATTCGTAAAGGAAACAACGTGCCAATGCTTGCAGATACTAGAGTGGGCGAAGAACATAGCCAATCGCTCAATCTTGATCCACATTATAGTCTTGCAATAGGCGAGGTTAGAATTATATGAAGGTTTGGACAGAAGGAAGCTAGATTTGGAGAGGGCTGTGACAAAAGGAAGTTGGAAGGCAGCAAGACTGCTAGAATTGAAGCTACAAAGGAGGACGAAGATGTTTTAAAGAAAAATAAATATGATTAGTGATCATTAGCGGCACCGTAGCAGTTGATCATCAATGAAGATGCATGAGTTAGCAAAAGATAGAGAGAAGCAAAAAATGAGAACAAAGAAAAGGAATGATGATTAGATTTAAGGTTGCAAGAATTTACCCCGAGAGTTCTCAACATTTATCATCACCAGTTGAACTGGCAAATAGCTAGTTCAATCAGGTTTTAGATAGAGTTTTAAATAAGTTCAATGAAAATCACAATTTTAACATAGAAGCAGACTGGATTGAAAACAAATTTTCGATCAAACTAATCCAATCGATTGGTCCATGCCGCTATTTCATACGTAGACTTCAACGTAATAAAAGGGAGATTTTCTATCAAATATGTGGGATTGTTTTGTAAAATAAACAACTTGGGTCATGAATATATAATTCAATTATATATGATACTCAATTCACAATTTAGTTAGTAATATAGCTTTTATTTGTAGTATGTGTGTAGATGAGATACGAGAGTTTCTACAATAATAATTATAGCAAAAAGCTTTTTCTCATAGCTTTATAAAAATAAAAATATGTTTTTATGACTACACTAAAGTTGTGTTGTATACCATAACTATTTTCCCAAACCAAATAATTATTTACAAAAAAAAATTTCTACATTATAGTTATGACAAAAACTTGTCTCAAATACCAAAAAAAGTTTAATTTCTAGGGATTGTTTCAAGCATATCACTTTCTTGAAAAGTGATTTTTTTCTCGAAAGGTGGATAGTATATCACTTTAAAAGGTGATATATATGCACACCATCCAAATTTTTAATATTAACTATATCCACGTTTTATACTACTAGTTAATGCACGTGCGTTGCACGTGATCCTGTTGGTTCGCTCTTTTTTATATCGAGCACGATACTTAAGCTATAGCAACGGTCTGTCTGCACATCAGTTATGATGCTTAAGCTCAGTATTTTCCATAACATCAAATACGATATGCCTTGCTCAGCATCGATTACGATATTTAAGATACAACATCCGTTATTCTCGATGCGCTCATTTGGCCTAAAATTATTTATTCTAGATCTCAAATCATTTATTTTTATAAAATAAAAAATAAAATTTATTAATGCGCTCAACTGATTTTTATTTTTTTATGAATAATTATTATTTAGTCTTCATGTTGAGACTAAATGCAATTGGACCTATGTGTAAGCTAATGGATAAGTTAAAACTAAAATGCAATTACTGGGAGTTTTTTCATTTAAATAATGAGAAGAGCGGTGACCGCAATCTCAACTGATTTTTTATTTTTTTATGAATAATTATTATTTAATCTTTCGGCTGTTATATACTTATAATTAAGTCTGAAAATATTTATTTTAGGTCCAAAATGATTCATTTTAGATCCAAATCAATTTGACAGTTTAAATCTCAAATTAAATTCTTGATGTTACAATTCTTCCCACCTTTAAAAATTTTGTCACTCAAATTTATATAAATAATTTCATGAATTTCATTATATATTCGAACTGATTTGTAAGGAGGTGAAAATTTTGAGATCAAAATACAATTATTGCTGTTTTTGTGAGTTTTTAAATTTTGCAGCCAGTTTTTATATTTTTTTAAGGAACAATTATAAGTTAGTCTCCCGCCTTTTATGTTTTTATAAATTATTCTAAAAATATTTATTTAAGATCCAAATTCATTCATTTTGTGTTCAAATCAACTCAAAATTTTACATCTCAAATTAAAGTTCAGATGTAACAATTCTCCCTACCTTTAGAAATTTCGTCCCCGAAATATACATAAACAATTTCATGAATTTTATTATACATTTGAACTAATTTGTAAGGAGGTGAAAAAGTTAAGACCAAAATACAATTATTGATGTTTTTGTGAATTTTAAAAAGATTGAGACTAAATCGCAATTATTACTGTTTTTATGGATTTTTAAATTTCAAAAATTACAGATAAGACAAAAAAAAATTTCTCCTGCTTCATTCGTACTCTTATATATAGTATAGATATATCAAACTCTTACTACTAGCATCTTTAATACACTTGTACACTACTTTTAACTCTCATAATTTCTAATATAAATTCCTTTGAATATAATAAACATTAACATACCATCTTCCTAAATCACACTACCAAATATTAAATAATATATATATATATATATATATAATATACCACTTTTAACTCAAAATATTAATATAATAATAAAAATATTTTAATAGGTACATATGCAATATTTAAGATTTGAGAGGATTGTGTACAAACACTAATTTTAGAAAGAGTATACCAGTAAAACCCCCAAATTTTAAATTAGAATTCACAAACACCAAATAAGATTAAATAGATATTATAGTCCAAGTCCTTTAATCCAGTTAGTCCCTTTGATCCTGACCCAACAATGACCATGACCAATACGACAAATCTATTGCATTCAAGTTCGTTCAATTTTCATTTTATTTCCTAACAACCACATAAATTTTACAATCAAACAGTTTTAATCTAACTGCAGCCAAACAAATTCTTTTTTATTTTATTTTAAATGCACTAATCTTGAAAAGTTGAGATAAAAAATGAGCTCATTTGTTAATACCAAAAAAAATGAGATGAAAGGCACGGAATTTTGGAGTGCAAGCACACCGAAAGCTGATAAACCCATAACAGCAATCATTCATTTAATCAATGACCATGCAACAGAATATCGCTCTAGCATTTTCTTTCAAAACTAACACAACCCTTCTAATTTTTATACCTCAAATTCTAGATTATGAAATCCAATGTTCTCATGACGCAAGACCAGTTCACTTAGGCTATTTAAATTGATTTGAAATCCAACAGATTAAGTTAAATATGCTATGACATATCCATGAAATATATAGATTTGAAGATTTTAGAGCCCAAAGTTGGATAGTGTGTTTCATGAAGATTGGTAAGTTCATGATCTTGGAGGGTTAGCCATGAAGCAAGGATCTCCATCCTTCAAAACCAAAAAAGCCACTTGATGCTAAGTATCCAAAACATGACATACTTGAGCCTAATTGCATATTTAAACATTGAATTTTTGAATTTATCCATTGGCCACCCAATTCTTATAAAATACTACAAAATTGGCCCCATGGTCAACAACTGTTTGTACGTTACCTGAATATTTCAGAATATACCATTAAGTGCACCCCACCACTGCCGATCCATGCTAACACAAGCAGCAACTATCATTGCCACCGTTCACCACTGCCTCCATCCGCCATCACCAGAGTCGCCATAATTGTTTGCTTCCCATCATTACCCTCAACTGCCTATTTCCGTCCTTTAGGTGATTTAACCATAAATTGAATCTTGTTTGATAATTACATTAATCAAAGGACAATTTTGAAGTGTGTATAAGATTTTGGAATTCATTGGATTCACTCAAAAACCTAGGCCCAAAATAAATAATTTAGGTAAATTTTGGGTACATAAGAATTCTCCCTAAAACTAATCCTACACTTCCCCACATCTTTTATAATCTGACTACAAATCAATCTCAATAATTAAAAGTTCTAAGAAACTAAATTTGTTGACTTAAAAAATTACATAAACATAACTAAATGGAAACAGTAGTGAACAGACTAAAGCAAATTTCTTGATTCCCTTGTTACTATAAAGCATTAAAAGTGCATCAAAACTTAAATGCATAATGGGAAAATACATACCATTTCGGTTAGTAGATGGAATGAATTTCTCCCATGCAATGAAAGCTCCCATATCAAGTTGTTCAAGATGATCACTGCACAAACTTCAAATTTTTCTTTGCATTTCTTCTCATAAACATCGTTTCCTTGAAATTATCTGACTACGGAAGACCTGATCTTCCAGCAACTACCTTGCCAGAAAACCATGCTGTAATCATCTCCTCAGTCTTCGATTCAGGCTCGAACCCTTTCTCCTTCATCTCATCATAAAATTTTGAAGCTTCTTCCAATCGTCCATTTAGAAATAAACCATGGATCAGAACGATATATGCACTGCGATCGGGACTCAACCCACTCTCATGCATTTGATTCCACAACTTATAAACATTCTCATGTTGCCTCCAACGGCACAATTTCCTTGTCAGCATAATATATGTGTCCATGACTGGTTCACAACCAATTTGCACCATCTGATCCATCAACTCAAACACCGCTTCAGCAGTTCTAAGCACGCCAAAGAAAGCATGAAAGGTTCTTATAGAAGGAATAATACCCCTCTGAACCATTTCATCGAACAATACTCGTACATCAGTAACCCGACGAGCTTTGCACAAAGGTCTGATGAGAGAATTGAATGTCACTGCATTCAGAACAATACCCTTTGCCTCCATTGCTCTCATGAGATCTTTTGCTCTGTTAACTTGCCGTGCTTTTGCTAGTGCATAGATAGTCGCATTATAAACCTTCCTATCAGGAGCAATTCCGAGCCCCTTCATCTGATTGAAAAGCTTCACGACATCGTTGAGCTTACCAGCTTTCGAGTAACAAGAAATCATGCAGCCATAGGAGACAACATCCTTCTCAATCCCTTTATTCATCATGAACCTCCAAAACCTCTTTGCCTCTCCGACATAAACAAGAACATTGCACCAGCCATTGAGAATGATGTTAAAGCTTTTTGTCTGGAAAGGGAAAGTACCTTCATTGCAGAGAAGAAGATGCTCGGCATCCTCCACATTCTTATACCGGCAGAGAGCGCTGAGAAGGCCCTGAAAGTCGTGGATTCCAGGCTTGAGTTCAAATTTCTGGAAGGAATAAAAGACGTTGATGGCTCTTGCAACATCATGAATGGCGGAATACTTCCTTATGAAGATCATGAGGGTCTGGGGGGAGACGATGGAAGAAGCCCCACGCCTCATCTCGTTGACGAGAGACCAGGCAGTATCGAAACGACGCATCTTCCCGAGGATGGAGATCATAGAATGGTACTGCTGGAGGGAGTGGGAATAGCCCGGCTGCTTCCCTGCCCAGAGGAAGAAGGTGAAAGCGGCAGACCAGTCATGGCGGAGCCTCGAGAGGACCTGGTTCACCAGCTCCACTGAGGGAACGACACCGGACTGTTCCAGCCGGTGCTTGGCGTCGGCGCCATTAGAGCCGAAATCACGTAGGCATGAGATTACCAAGTCTAGGTCTCGGAGAAGCTGCTCGTCAATTTGGGCGGAGGAATCTTTCGGTTCGGCTTCATCGTTGCTTTCCCCGTCAGAATCGAAGGAATTTGAGGAGAAGGGTTTGAGAAGAGAGGAGAAGACGGGTTTAGTACAGGTGAGATGAACGGTGGTAACAGGGATGTAGATGGTAATTTGAGAGATTGAGCGGAGGCGGTGGCGGTGGTGGGATTGAGAAGTTAAGAGGGAGGAGAAGGGAGGAAGAGCAGTCCATCTGAGAGTTCTCTTCCACATGGTGCCCTATTCCTGTTAGGCTGTAACCACTTACCACCATGGCGAAGCTTTGTGCTGCTTCCACAGTTTTGGCCGTGTGATAACTGAAGAACACGAAGGTTTCGATATATAAAAAATTTATTTTATATTATATTTTGCATAATTTTTAATATATTATATTTAATTTATTATTATTATTATTATTATTATTATTATTTAAATAAAATAATTAAAGATCATTAAAGACCATTCCGATCATGACTGATCTTCAATCAAATAAAACCTGAACGTTAAAATATAAATTATTTTCCAGAAAAAATAGTACATATATATTCGTATAAAATTGTAAATATTATATTTTTATTTAAATATATTATTTTATAATTTAAATTTTATAAAAATGATATATAAATAATATTTAAAATTGTTATAACATGTAGATAATTACTTGTCCAAAAAATAAAAAATTTGCATGCAAGATAAGACATTTTGAAAAAAAAAAATGAGCTTCACATAAGTTTCTAAAATTTTTGATGAATTCCGCTCTTAAAAATCCTAAATCAAACGCTAAAATCAAAAATAAAAAAAATCTAAATCTTAAAAGCTAACTTATTTTTTAACCATTATCAATAAAAACTTATTTTTTAACCATAAATTCTAAACAATAAAGTTGAAGTTAATGTTAATTAAATATAATTCATTCTACGCACAATATAATAATAATTATTTGAAAATTTTTAATGAAATTTTTATCAATTATTTTTAAAAATAATATGAAATTCATAATTTTTTAAATTTTATATTGTGTGTCAAATGTACAAATCCACAATAAAAGCATAGAATATACATACATACATGTATATAAATTGATATTTTGGTCTAAAATATAAAATAAAGTTAATATTTTTATAAAATATTATTGAGTATGTGAAATAAAATAATATTTTTTTATATTAGAATTTGTGTAGAATAATTAGAAAACTTTATTTATTATTATTTTTTATTTTTTAAACTAATACTATTTTGGTCCTGATTTTAATCCACGTGCCAAACAAGCCCTTAAAGGTAAAGTTTATAAAACTGCAGTAAAACCAACAATGATATATGATACTGAATGCTGACCTGTAAAGAGAAAATATATAAATAAAATAAATATTACAAAAAATAAGAATGCTAAGGTGGATATGTAAATATATACGAAAGAATAGAATGAGAAATGAGTGTATCCAAAAAAAAATTAGTATTGCACCAATTGAAGATAAACTTAGAGAAAGTCGGCTTAGATGGTTTGGACATATAAATCGTAAGCTGATTGAAGCTCTAATTAGAAAAATTGAGTTATTGAATTTTGCTCATATACAAAGAGGAAGAGGGAGACTAAAAAGATATGATAAAAAACTATAAGGAGTGATCTTATTTATTTAGACTTAGATAAGAATTTGATAATTGATAGAGCAAAATAAAAACAAAGAATTCATGTAGCCGATCCCATCTAGTGGGATTAAGGCTTTATTATTGTTGTTGTTATTGTAGAATTCTAATTAGCAAAATGAAGGTAGCTCTTAAGCTAAAATTACTAGCATGTATTTTATGACTTATTTTGAGGCTAGCCTTATTATGAAAAATAAAAGGGTTAATTTCACCCAGGTCCCTGACTTTAAGGGTTATTATCACACAGGTCCACGTTTTTAAAAATATATCTTCTGGATCCCTAGATTTTCAAAAATTATCATCTGGGTCCATTTTTAATTTTTTTATTATTAAAAAATATAAAAATTACCATTATACCCTTACCCTCCCCATCTCTCCAGATCCGGCAATCACGCCGCCTCCGGCGGCAGTCACGCCGCCTCCGGAGGCCTTGCGCTGCCGCACGACACCGTCGGCGGCCGGGCGGCCGCCGGCGGAGTCGTGCGGCAGCGCAAGGCCGCCGGCGGTGTCGTGCGGCCGCGCGAGGCCGCCGGAGGCGGCGCGGCTGCCGGATCTGGTGGAGAGAGGGGGAGGGTAAGGGTATAATGGTAATTTTTATATTTTTTAATAATAAAAAAATTAAAAATGGACCCAGATGATAATTTTTGAAAACCTAGGAACCCAGAAGATATATTTTAAAAAACGTGGACCTGTGTGATAATAACCCTTAAAGTCAGGGACCTGGGTGAAATTAACCCAAAAAAAATAATGAGTAATTCTATCTGAGCCTCAGAGGAAAACTCTCAATTCCACGAGAAATAAAAACATACCATCTAAAGTCTCTCCTACTAAAATTTCTTTTTTCCCGTAGATTTTTTTTTACAAATTTCATTAAATTTAACTATTAAGTTGTTATTTTAAAAAAATAAAAATACATATGTAAATATTAAAATAACCTAAAATATTTTCAATTGATATTATAACTTCAATTTTTCTCCTTCTCTATATCCTGGTCTATAATAGTAATTTTTAATACTTAAATATTTTATTTTATTTTTTAAAATAATGCTCAACAATCAAACTTAATAGAATCTGTTAAAAAGAACTCACACGAAAAAGATTCTAGATGGCATGTTTTCGATTTTATGGACCTACATAGAATCGGTAGTCTATTTCAGAGGCCCAGATGAAATAACCCCTATAAACAATGTAAACTTTTCTTTTCGATAAAAAAAAAAAAACAATGTAAACTTGATTTAGAGAATCAAAGGCAATCACTGATTTGAAGCAAAGAAACCATTGGGGTGAGAGACATGAATCTATTTTCAAAGGATCATTATATTGTTTGTCTAACCACAAGCTTTGCATGGAAAGTATAACCCCGATTCCGTTGATCAATATATAGAGTTTGAATTCAACTAGAATTTCTATGTAGCAACGGTATCACAAAAACAAGAAATTTGATTTTACTTATATGATAACAGTGTCATGTAAGAAATCCTGACTTCAATATCTGAAGTTATTTATTGGAAATGTATAACATTACTATATAGGTTAACGACCTTAAGAAACAATATCAACAGCACTGAACCATACTTCTAACATCTTTACATCAGACATTTTGAATAGTTTGTTTATCTGATTCAATCTTCAGAACACAAATTGAAATCTTTAAATAAACTTCATAATGAAAAGAGAAGAATCTGCAATGCAACAATTTGAGAATTGCTGAGGTTTCAGATTACGATAAAACAAAAAAAATGAGGGGAAAACTTGACTATAGATTCATAACTAGAAATTTCCAAAACACCCATGCTGGGAATCCAGCAAAATGCAAAGAATATGCATTTTAAACTATTTTTTTACCTATAATTGACTTCAAAGTATAAATTGTAAGCAATTAACATTTTCATGGGAAACACGGATCAGAAGTTCTCACACGTAGAAGCAATAAAGTCAAAGGTGAAAGAATCTAAAATGCAATAATACTTCTGCTAAACATATTACTTTGTTCTTTCTCTTCTTAAACATATTGTTTTGTTGCATCATTTGCTATTGATGATGATGTAGTGTGAGAATTTTGGCTAGATCCTTAGAGAATCTAGAAATCTTTTATACCTAATATATTTTTATTTATTTTTTTAGTAATATATAGGCTGAGGCTGAAATTCGTAGAAACATATTATTTTGAAATCATACCTCCAAAATATCGTTGGAGAAGTCGCGTGCTGAAGGAATCCAGCATGTAAAGGTTCCTCGATTCCAAAGGACTCACCAAAAAATATACAACCAAAAAAAAAGTATAAGAAACAAAACAGAAAGAATACCAGTGACTTTTGAACTTTTGTTGATATCAGCTGCCTGTTTGTTTCCAGATTCTGCCAGCAAAATGATTTTCCTTGTTACCTACACTCATATGTCAAGTAGAACATGTGAACTTCATTTTCCTTTGCAATATACGTATGTATATATATATATATGTATTATAGGATATTTGTTGGTATAAAGAGCACTGAAGTGGTGCCTGACCTCAGTAGCTTTTCTAGTCCCCTGCTCCAGGATCTCAATCAGCTGTTTTTCCAATTTGGCATGGCGAGCTCGCTCCTCTTTTAGCTTCATGATCAAATCGGTGACTTTCTTTTCACTTGAAGCAAGTCCAACTCGATTGGTAGTATCATCTTCAATTTCTTGCTGCCAGTAAATGTGAAGCTAGATTCAAGTTACGCTGATGAAGAGAAAAAGGTGACAGGTAACATAATTGATTATAAATTTATAAATATTATATCTTACACAGACATGTAAACCAAAGTAAACTATATAATATAAGAGGAAAAATGTGTCAAGGATTTAGGGTTTAGGATTTAATTTGTATTAAAGATACAGTTTGTGAAGGATGCCCACAGTGTTTTGTCCATATTATTGTTGACCAATAGAAACCCTTGTAATGATATCAAAGAGAGTGAAGAAAAGACTAAAATGACTTCGTAAATGGTCATTATATATGACCTTGACTTGTACTCAAAAAAACCTGTTTAGCATACAGCTCGAACAAAAAATCATGTAAACTATATTGAGACTAGGATTTTGTTGTTGCTGTAAGCATTAAAAAGTGAAGCGTTAGTTAAGATTTGCTCACAAAAAATAACCAGCTAGGAATTCATAGGTGAATATGCAACAACTTTCAAATGTAATCTACAATCTGAACCAATTGTAGAAACAGAAAAAAATCATAAATTGGTTTCAGCTTCATGTGCTCATTGTCTAATTATGTGAATTCGAACAAACCATGCTCATAACAGTGCTATGCCAATGGTATCCTATCTCTAGATCAGTCAACATTAAAAGAATAAAACCAATAGATAAATTGACAATCTGCAAAGAACAAACAAACCTTAGTATTTTCAGATTCAGCTCGAGTGAATTCAAAGTTGCTTAGTCTTCTCTCTAGTTGCTCTTTGTCTTTCTGGAGCCTTTCCACTTCCGAAGTAAGATCATCTATTCGGTACTCAAGCTTTCTACATTGACTAGCGTAATCATATTCGTTATTTAACTTCGACATGACTACCTTCATTGCCTGACCAGGGATATGCAAAAAAGATTATTATATATGCATTCACAGAAAGGGAGGTTGAGGGATAGATTGATAAAGAAAGAAAGACCTCAGAGAGTGATGTGAAACTATGCCTAAGGAAAAAGTTGCTTTGTCCGGCTTGTCTTGCAACTTAACAAAACATAGAAGTCTCATAGTAACAAATACAGCAGCATATGCCGTAGTTGTTAATGGAAACTCATGAGTTCAAGGGTTCATTACATTTACAAAGTCTTCTGATTAAGTAATGTGTGTGGAAAAGTGAAAAATAAACAGTGAGTAATTACTTTCATACTCTCTCTCTATCTCTCTATTCTCGCTCTGTATCTTTCTGCTCTTACTGAGGATTATTCAAAGGATGGTTGCAGCAGAGAAGGTCAGAGAGTGGAGCGATGAAAAAAAGGCTGTGGCAATGAAGAAGCTGAAAAGTGGAGAGAGAGAGAGAGAGGAGAGTATGAGAGAATCACATGTTTTTGAAAATTTAAAGAAATATGAAATGTAAAATCAAAAATCAATTAATGTTAATTGCAAAAAGATCTAGTTTGAAATAATAGGTCAACTGTAAAGGCCTATCAAAATTTTTTTAAATCTGTGAACTAAAGTGTAATTAGGGGTTAACTAAAGGGCCTTTCATTAATTAACCTATAGAAATTTTTAATGCTTTGCAGCTGCAGTTGTTTGAATGAAGAGGATATACACATAACTTAAGGACAGATTGGTGCATTATTTACAGGAGAGTGTTTCTGCATTCATGACCTATAAATTTAATTTTCACGGATGTAACTATTGAAAATGCAAAGGAATGAAGAAATTTCCCTTAAGCATTACATTCTCAATTTATCATTTGAAAATAGTACATGAGAATTCTTAATAATTCTTACACTTTTAAAATTGTATGCTACTTATCTTGAAAAGTGAATCAGCATTATAAACGCACATTAATGCAGAGTCCAATAAGGGTTAAACCCCCTAAACGCAATAGAAAACTAGAACAAGCCTCATCAACAAGGAATCCTCTTATTTCCTAAAATGCTATAACCAGGCCACGTTTCAGTTCAAAGGACACATTAACATGGTTTATATCTTGCTGGATTATTTCAAATACAATGGAAAATTGTTATGATTTCTGTTTGTTTGGCTAGGTTAAAATTAACCTATTTTAATTTTAAATAAGCATATCACATCACATATAAAATTTAATATTAAAAATTAACTATATTTCACATCCTATACACATACCAAAAAAATTATTGACTTATATCATATCCCTTACATATCCCAACATAATAACTAACTTTATTTCACATCATTCACAACTTTCAATAAAAAAAATCTTCATTTAAGTTTAATTTTAACTTTATTAAAATAAAATTTTGCAAACAAACAAGCCTATAAGTGAGATTAATTGTGAATTAAATTATGCTATTGATATAAATAATAAAGAATTAACTATGATATTTACATAAAAAACAACTTAACATTTTTTCAATAGACTACAAATCTTACTATATACATCGTTCACAAAAATATACCATGTGAAATTGATAAGCAACATTCTTTTCTAAGAAAAAAGTCTTTCAAAGTCTATCAACAGCGAAGCACATAAAATGCTAGCTTATAAATACACTTGCAAGCTCATACATGCAGGTAGTGGTGGCAATTATTGACCAAACCCACAAACTCAAACTAAATCCAACTCGGCTTAACTAGGCATGAGTCAATCTTATATAGGTTTAGGTCATAAACAAAATCAACCTGTTTATAACCTGCTAATAACCCATTTATTAACATTAGTAATTTTTTGTTTCTTGAATCAATTTTAATATTAATTATTAGATTATTAAATAATTTTATTTTATTTTAAATTTTTAATTAAAATTTATGATTATACTAAATAAAATTATAAAACAAAACATTGAACTTATCAAACTTTTATAGCTCAAAAACTATGATAAAAGGCAAGTTGGGTAAATGGGTTAGATACGTGTCTTGATACTTCACTCGTTTAATAAGCGGGTCACATATGGCTCAATCTTAAATGAGTCAGATCAAAAAGCAAGTTGAACCAAGCCCGACCGGCAAACCCAAATTGCCATCCCTACATGCAATTGAAAAGAATGCTACATTGTCTAGGAAAATTTTATGATTGAAGAGAGCTAGCCAATCTTCATCAAGTTATCTCATAGACAGCTCCTGTAAAGTCTTACTACAACAGCCTTCTAGAATTATATACTGATTATTGATAGCAAAAATTAAATTGTATTAAAATGTTAATGACAGAAATAAAACAGTATAAAGATACCAAATATCACACAACAAAGCAGCAAGAAAGCTGGCAAGCATTATTGTTTTTTAAAAAAGAGTTGATTAATTAATTCTTGCAAAATTAACAATATCTACCCTCTGTCCAAACATGATTGTGCTTGCAGTTTCAGAGTAATAGCGAGCAGATGGACCAACTGTTATGACTAGGGATGTTCTTGCTATTCCTGCACATAAGCATTAAGCAAGGGCAAAATTTTTAGAGTGAGGAATTGTGTTTGAAACAATAAACATTGCAAAATTCAGATAACTAAAGAAATGGTACGCAAATAAATCTGAGAACTAATAGTAGTAAAAGAACAATTCCTTGTAACTGACATAAGAAAATTGGACAATAACGAAAGAAGCAAGGAAACTAGTTAACAGGATAATAGAAAGGAATCATGCTATATAAAAAAGGTTACAGTAAGGAAACAATTTATAAAGAATATATATCAGCAAGATACAGTTTTTCGTTGTCCCTCCAGATTACAAAACAGATGTTTACAAGAGTTTTAGACCTGAAGTGAATTTGTATTAGTAACAAAAAAGAGCTGAAAATCAATTATTTGATATGCACAGATCAAATGAAAATCAAATTTGGAAAGTAAATGAAATCAATGAAAAACAAAAGCAATTTAAGCAAAATGGAACCAAGAATGGGTGCACAAATTCACTGCATGAAAAAAAAAATCAGGGATCAATAACTGTAAAACTAAATACATGCACGTTGGATTCAAAAAAAAAAAAAATACATGCACGTTATCCAGAATTCCATAATGACTAAACATCAAATGGATAACAGACAGCAATGAAGGCAAAACCTCCAAAACAATCACTGAGCAGCCTAGTCAGCTTCGAATCTCTGGTAGGCACATGAGCACAATTTTCAGCTAAAGCATTTATGCATTTTCCCAGGGAAGTTAGAGAAAGATTTATGAACTTAGCTTCTTCAAGCATGTGGCCATCAACACCTTCAAAAAGAAGGTCAATTAGAACGTAATAAACAAAAAACCGATCATTGAAGACTTGAAATTTCTACGACAAGTTTTTTTGGTAATTTCAACATCTGAATGAAAAAAGTATGGAATTTCTCTGAGGCAGGATGAATCTGTCTGAAACTACTGTTAATGAAAGAATACATTCTGTTAAATGCCAATAACTTAATTTCACACCTTGTAGCTTAAGAAACATGAAATACATGATCTTACAATGCCATTTGCAGTTGATTTATATATACATTTACAGTTGTAAGTAAGAATTAGGGGTGGCAATCTAGGTTAATGGGTCAGATTTGGTGGTCAACCAATTTACACTATCAGAACCTGACCAGCCATTTACTCATGCAACTTTGAGGCCATACAACCTGTTTATTAGTAATTATCATGACTTGGGCTGCAAGCAGCAACAAATTGTTGCCAGCAGTGAGCAGTAGCTGGCAAGAAGCAGATGTCGTACTGAGCAATTGCTCGCAAGGGGCAACGAGGAACAACAATGGTGGATTGGTGTCTCCCATGTGGGGCGGCTAGCCATCAACCTTGAAGGGCAAACCTTTGCTAGCTAGGGACAAGATTGGCATCAGTTGTCGCAGGCAAATGTGGCGAGAGGCGCATGTTGAAATGTGAAGTCCAAATCCTTATGATTTAGGCCACCATCCCGAGAATTTTGAAGCGAATATATTGTGACAATAGAATTTTGAAATGCAAGGAACTGAGGTTTGAGATTATCTTATAAATTGATTGTGTTGCACTCCCTTACAAATAATGGGAGAGCCCTACTGTAACAAAACCTTAGAATAAGAAATCTCAAACCCACCGGTCACATAGGCAAAATTTCACTTAACTACATAATTTTATGTTCTTCCTGTCTATTATATATTATTTGATTCTAACATCACAAGGTGTTGAGCTGCTTTCTATGAGGAGATGAGGAGTTGCCAGCTTGGGTATTGGCTAGTAAAAGCATTAGTCAGTGAGCATGAGAGACCTCAAAAAAGAAACTGGGTAATAACAGGTCTTTTTTTTTCTGTATGAAATATTATATTTGTGCTAACAAATTTTGGTTAAATTAATTATAGGCAGGTCATTTTCATATCAGCTCGCCAAAAAAAGTCATGTCAATTTGATGATTGAAACTCAGGTCAACTTGTTTATGATTTTACCACTATAAGGTCAATCCATGTCCAGTTAAATCAGGTTAGCTTGGATTAGGTTGATGGATCATTCCCAAAATTGCCATCCTTTGTAGAAACTTATGCTTACAAAATATACATAAGTATCTATGGAACATATGATAGTATACGGTTGCTTTTTGCTTTACTGTGTTTGAGTTTGAATCACATGCGAATAAGTATATATGCATCTATAATACACATGGAACTACATCGTAACTGCCTAACAAGAAATTGCATATAATCAAGCCACAGCTAGCAAAAATATGGATAAAATGATAGAAAATAACAAGAAAAGGTCAAAATACAAACCAGATTTATCTATTCTCTCTGATCCAGCTAGGTCAATGATCAGAAGCTTGCTCTTTGAAAGAGCAGGTACATTTTGTAAAGATTCTTCGCCAACAAATGCAAAATCCTTTTCATCGTTCCCCTTTAAACATCTTTGTATTTGAACCTACATAAAAATTATAAGTGTTGTTTTGCAAATCATTAATATTGGGTTGAAATCTTGACATTAAAGACATCCAAGACCACTACGAAGTGCAATTACTAAATTGATACGAACCACAAGGATTGCATGACTTCGAGATGATCTGGTATTCATATTGGTATTGGCAGCAAAACGATTTGAATCACCAATTTGCAGCACCTCAAGAAATTTGTCAATGTCCCTGATATCAACAACAGTAGCACCAGGAAAGCATACTTCTCCCGACTTGGTGTCTTCAATGATGGAAATATTGTTTTTCTCTGGGGCCAAAAGGTCTTGTATAGATTCTAAATACACCTACAAAATTTGGGAGCAGCTAGAGAAATTATTTTAGTCATGCAAAAAAGGTAATTATAGAGGGTTTCATATGAAATTTCAATCCATAATCTATATAGCATTTCCTAAAAGTTTGTTTTCAAAGATTTACGTTGGATAAAAAGGGTAAATTGCATCTGGGGGAATATGGCATAGGGTATTTGCTAGTTAGTCCCAAACTTTTTAATTTCCAAGCTTCGTTCCTCATGTTGGAGCTTATTGTTAGATTCCAAAGTGAATGTCCTTAAAAAATTATGAGTTTTATGTTTTTCGCCCTTCTATATTTTGAGTGCAATAAGAGATCTCTCTCTTTCCCTCTCTATACCTCATTAACCAACTCCCTTTTCTCTTTTTCCTTCATCACTACTGCAACAATCAACGACCATCAATCCCATCGAGCTTGCCTCCTTCGTCAAAGAATACAACCACAGGCCCCCTTCCTCTCACCCTTTTATCTCACACTCTCTTTCGCTCACTCTATCTCTTTATCAATCTCTTTTTCTTTCTATATATATATATATATATATATATATATTTCCTTAACTTTCTCTTTCTCACTCACTTTCTCTTTCCCACTTGCTCTCTTTTTCTCACTCCATATCTCTATCTCTAACTCGATCTCTTAGACTTCACCTCCACCGCACCACCTTTGATGTCATCTCTGCCTTTGACGGTACTACTACAAATCAATCTCTTCCATGCGCCAACCCCCAATACGGCAATACCACTCACACTAACACCAAAATATTGAAACTAGCGATAAGAATTTTTTTAAATGTTTAATTTTAAAAAATATAAATTTGGAAATATTAAATTTGATTATATACTCTATAATGTATTTGTCCTATTTTAGAAGCTTTAAGCCAGCAAATTAATATGCATTTACTATGAAAAAAACAAACCAGGTTATCCAGTGCTACTGATTCATACAAATACTACAAATAACAAATATATACATATATATAAATTTAGACTGATTTATACAATTCTATTATTAATATTCATTTGTTAGTTATTGATAAATTATTGAGATATTTTAGTCAAAACTCAGTTAACTCACACACTACTATTATCTTAAAATTTTCAATATTTAGAAAAAAGTGAATTATAATTATACATAATGCAACTGTTTCAAATTGGGTTAGGTTTGAGTTTGTTAAAAAAAATGTGAAATTTAAACCCTAAATCAATTCTAATAATACTTCAGTTCCAAATAATTTACCGAGATCTTTTTTTTACTAAGAAGTGAAATAGCTGCATCATCATTGTAATTGATTTTATAAAACATGACTTTAATTCATAAAACTAATATATACGTTCTCGAGCTAAATTCAAAATACTTTGTATTTCATCACAAATACAAAATAAATTAGATTTATCCTCTCTCTTTAACTTCCTGCTCTCATTGCTAGACTAGTTGGGATTAATTCCATGAATGGAGCCTGAGTTGACGTAAACTGCTCTCTCTCTCTCTCTCTCTCTCTCTCTCTCTCTCACCTCTCTCTCCCACTCTCTTTTTGTCTCTCATACAGAGAGATCATGTCTATAAGTGAGTTGGAAGAGAAAAAGGCGAAGGTGTATTTTGGCCATGAAAACTATTTTCAATCAAATTCCCTAAAATAAATATTTTCCATGCTATACCTAAGACCCCTGAAAGCAATTTACCCAAAAAACAACTAATGCTGGTTCTTCAGCTATAACTCTGATGATAATGTGAATAGTTAAACACAATTTGACCCATCTTGTCCAGCATATTGAATGATTACAGCAGATTGTAAATAATTACAGCTCTGATGGTATTGCAGATGTATACTAACTCCTAAAAACACATAGGATCATGTCATGAAACTTTATGTTTCACAACATAATGTGCATATACATGCTGGCATGTGAATGTTTTATGCATGCTTGCATATGTTTGGGAGGGTTGCGGTTGGGTATTCCAAGAGGCAAGAGGGAAGAATGGAATGGGGACTGTGGGGGGACTGGTTATTATTATGATCTTTAAAATAGTTTGTAAGCTTTTATAGGGTTTCTGAACACCACTATAATAGCTTGGCATGAAGGCATCAGAATCATGCTATGCAATTATACATCATTTCACTAACTTGCGGAATAGCAGAAAGATGTTTACATGAAATAAGAAATGCAAGAGTTCAAACTCATTAGAAGCTGTAGGCCTAAGACAAGATTAGATGACTCATGACTCCTAAGATAAAGATTAGATGACTTCAAATCAAGTTTATTTTATCCATGTAAGAAGAGCACAAAGTTTCTGAAGATACAAAATGACATACTTGTAAATAAGAGACTAAGACAGCTTCAAACCCAGGAGAGGCCTCTGCAAGGACATCCTCCAAAGCTCTAACCATTATTCCACGTTCAGATGAATTGTCTTTTCCAAGTTGACCAATTGTATATGTTTTACCAGTACCTGTTTGCCCATAAGCCATTATTGTCCCATTATAGCCATTCAACACACTCTGCCAAAGCAAGTTGAATTAGAAGAAGTTATTAGCTGGAAATCCCTAGTGAACCATGTATAAAGACATAAAGTCAATGCACAATGATAAGAAACAAAAGGAATTGCAGCCCATTTAACTATCTAAGAGATTAAATTCCTCACTGTCAACCATAAAAATTCATCAAATCTTGAACTATTCTTGAAAAAACAAAAATATGAGTGATTTAGATGCCATGGTTTTCTTTTTTTTTTTTTGAAAAATGGACTCTGCCATTCAACTTAAAATAGTTATTTTTGACATTCGTTGGCACCATATCAGTGATTATTAGCTAATATAGCACGTTAACTTTTTTCTTTGATAGAAAGCTTTTTAACACTTAAGATTGTATAAATTGCCCAAAACGTAGTGATTGGCTTTGCCACTAAGTCATAAAGGCAGCCTTGGTGATCCAATCATAAACAAAATCCGCATGTTATTAGTGATTTTGTTTGGGTTTAAAATCATCACTCCGAGCTCAGCAAATTATTAAACCCTAATATATATAGCTGCCGCCTTTGCCTAAAACCATCTTTCATTTGAGTTCAATGTATGATTGCTGGAGGAATACCCTTCCTACTCACAGACATCTAGTTGCTAAAACCTGTGGAGTGGTATTTGCAAGTTAAAGACGAAATCTACATGCTCATTCATGATCATTCACAGCTTTCAAGGTAGGTCTTGTGGCATGGTATTCACAAGATATTCAAGCCCTCTTCTGGCAACCCTGATGAGTTTGTTTATGCACTATTGTGATATCACTGTACCATTGTTTGATGGGGACACAGATCAGCATCGAATCAGATGGTTAGGATGACGTCATGTGCTGAATCAAAATTCAAATTCAAATTAATTAGAGCTATTAGAGATTTCCATATTAGCTTTATTTAAATCTGATTTGATTTGATTTAGAGCATATCTGGAAGATTTGAAGACTTACCACATTTGGAGCTGATTTTATTTTATTGTAATAAAATTAGTTCCATATTTGTTTTTATTTATTTGGTCACCTGCCCGCGCGCCAGTGCGCCTGCCTGCCGGCGCGCCGCCCGCGCCTGTTCACTCGCCTGCTTGTGCTCGAGCCTGTCTGCACTTTGTCCGCGCATCGCCATTACTCAACCAGTGACTCCTCTCCAACTCAAATCGTTGGTAACTTCTTTCCTAAACTCAATTAAGCCGATTGTTTGATTTCTATATAAATTATTGCTTGACTTGAATTATTTATTTGGCTCTAATTGTGTGACCCGATAATTTCTCGTGTGTTAATTACTGTTGATTTAACGGTGAGACATCTGTCCTAAAATTCTGAACCTCGGATCTGATTTATTGAATTTAAATTGACACTTTAATCTAAATTGATAAATTCTTATTTATCATACGATCCAATTTAATTTTAATTTTAAAATATCTTAATTTGCGGGATTCAAAAATCTTATTTATCATATAATTTATCTAGAAAATATTTTCTCTTAATTAAAATAATTTGCTAATCGATTTTGCTGAATATAAATATAAAATATCATTGTCATCCATTTTCCGTCCCGCATCATTGTTGCTTCCCACATCCTTGTGTCTCTTCATTATTACCTAGGGACCAAAAGGTACGAACAACCCATCATTCAACTTTCCACAAAGATTGAATCATATGTTTCTATCAAGATAAGATATCATTCATGGTCTTTCCATTCAGTTTCACTACGAAAATAACCTATCTCTTCCACATTGGGGTGCAATTTGAATTGGTAGGTTGGGTTTGAGTCAACCCATTTATTAACTCAACCCATTTAAGCTTAAGCTAAACCCATCCTATTTGTTAAATAGAATCAAGACCTATTCCCGACTTGTTTAGTAACAAGGTTACTCAAACTGACTTGACTTAAAAACCCATTTATTATTTTGTGTTAAAAAAATTTCGTAAATTCAATATTTTGTACTTTTAATCAACATGATCATAAATCTAGTTAAGGAAATTGAAAATAAAAGTAAGAGTAAATTGCATGTAAGTCCTTGAGGTGTTAAAGTGTTTACATGTTGGTTCAAAAACTTTAAATGACAGCACTTAGGTCCCTAAATTCTTAGGTTTTTGCAACTTGTACATGGATTTTTAATCATTGCATTTAAGTCCCTGAGGTTAATGATTTATTGCAGTGAGATCATTCTGGCACTACAATGCTACATTTAAATTGGAACAAGCATACAAAATGTTAAGACATAAAGAGGCCAAATGGCCATAGATCGCAAAATTTATGGACCTAAATGTTACGATTAAAAGTCTATGGACTCGCATGAAAAAAATCCTAAGACCTCGAGAATATAATTCAAAATTTATAGACCAACATGTAAATATTCTAAAATCTCAGAGATCAATATGCAATTTAAATGATATATATCGAATAATAAATATTAAAATTGATACTATAAGTAAAAACTAAATACAAATTTTAATAGACGAGTCATTAAAAATATAGGATCTAAGTATGGGTCTAGAATGGTAAATAAATTCTAATTAAAATTTAATTTACTTTAATATATATTTAATTTACTATAATTATATCACTATTAACTCAATATCAACTTAGCAATAAAGCAAACAATAAACACAAGCGAAAATAATAATAATAATAATAATAATGCAGGTAAGTAAATAAGGCCAAGATATAATGTGACTCAGCTCAACCTCGAGCCCACTCCACCCTAACCCAATCGAACTACCTATCAACAATCAATCATTCCTATAGACAAAGTCAGAGAAGCCCAAACAATTGAATTCTCATCTATCTCTCTACAAAGGCCCTCCTCAATGCAATGAGGGAATCAATCTCACCTCCCCTAGGATACACACTAGGGGCCCTCTTCACATTCAATGTGAAGGTTCACTAAGCACCCAATTAGAGGTCATCCTCATTAATAAGGAAAATAATAAAAACTCAAAACAATAAAATGATACACAATAAACACAACTCAACTAACATCTTCCCTTCTTAGAATTACCTTAAATATCTTGGAGAGAGTGGATCACAAAAATGACTACTTGGAAACTTTAATCTCTTTTAATTGTCCACTAATCACCTTTTAATCAACTTTTAATTTTTCACACCAAAGGGAATTAGTTCTTATTAAGCGGGATTCAAAAAAAGCTCAAGAAAGTTAGCAACATAACCTAAAATCCATTAACCATTTATATAAATAAGGTCTCCAACGATTAATAAAATCTGCTTCAAAACTATATTTGATCGATTAACTATCGATCACACAACTAGTCGTTAGATTCTCAATAGTCACATTTCAAACTAACTTAATTGATCATCTGATTGATCAAAGATCCTTGATCGATCAATCAATCGATCAACTCAAAATGCACTCTGCCAATGATCATCATTGATCAACAACTTGAAAACGACCAACTCTTTTTTGGTGAATCTAACATATATTTAATCAATTTATACTCGATCAAACCAATATTTAACAAAATCTTAAGCGCTTATAACATGATCCGCATATCTCCTAACACTCTAAAGACAATTTTATAATAATTCCTGTACATACTATAAGATCAAAACAGAGTACAATAATAAACACATTGGTCTATATCTTCTATTCATCTCCATGGCTTGCATTTGAGTTTTGATCACTCCATCACTTATACTTATCAAGCTTGAGTCATTCTTAAGCTCCTTTTATTTTAACTATTTTGTGAAGCACCAACTTAACAATAGAATCTCCGAGCCTATACACTAGCTCAATGAAAGGATCAGTTCACCAGTAACTTAAGCATAGTAATAGACATCAAAACATATACAACAATCACAATAGAAGAACCAACAATCTCCCATATTTTGATGTTTAGTAAAATCGTTTAAGTTACGCTAAAATAACAAAGCATATAGTGATTATAATAGTGATGAAATACATGAAAGCATATAAACCTCCCCTTAATCATGCATTTTCATACAAAGATATGAAATCCTAACTTAAACATGAACTCTAATCTACTCTCTCCCTTAACAAATATCAAACAAAATATGATTAATAAAGTGCAAGCAAGTGTCAAAAATTCACTTTAGGGTGCTAAAGAATTTATTAAAGCTCCTCCTGAAATTACTATCTCATTCTCAATTTTGAAAGATATTGCAATGAATCAAATCAAAATTTAATCAAACATACGTAAAATTGCATGAGACATATGTATATATTACTAATCTTTCCCCTTTAGATGCATAAAATATTTTTCAAAACAACTAAGTATATGCATGAGATAAGTGTAATTTATGAGCGAAGATAACAACTTATCTTCTAACTCTCCCCTTAGTCATAGCATAAATGACAATCATCAAGATAATCTCAAATTACATGTTGAGAGAAAAACATTCAAATAAGAAGAGCATATCATAAAGGGTCATGCTAACATATGACAAGCAAGAAGGCTAGCTTTCCCTTAATAATGTATAATTATGATATTAAAATAACTCTTCCCCTTGAAAAGGTAATTCAAGCACAATCAAGGACTGGCAAAAGCAAGACGATAGAGGATAAGATTTCAAGATCTAACATGTAGCACATAAAGATATCAAATTGAACTAAATAATTCCATGAGATCTATATACACAATGAAAAAGTGAGAATAAAATAGTATGCAAAGAATCTCTCATCTCTTGATAATTGACATATGAGATAAGCTAATATATTCAAGCATTCAAGAAATGTAAGAACATTTCGTGCAATTATCCTCTTCTCTTTCCATTCCCAAAATAGTTAGTCTTATTGACATGAAAAATGATATTTGAGTCAAAAATGCAATTAAAGTTTAAATACATGAGAAGACAAAATACCTCATCCAAAGTATAATTCTAACTCCAAGTAAAAAGTGTCAAAGATATGAAGTTTAATTAAATGAAAATAACACATATTAAGAGGAATGAAGGATAACGAAAAATAATCATTAAACAATGCAGAAATCTCATACTCAGCAAGAGAAGATGTTTTGATCGATTAGGAAGTTTGGCCAATCAAAAACAAGAGCAGTTTTATTTGATCAATCCTTTGATCAATGAATAAGTCGATCGGCTTTGATTGTGGAGCATGAGAACAGACTTTTCTCGATCACTTGATTAATCAAATTCTATACTTGCGAGAATTTAAACTTTTCGGCCAGATTTCAAAAATTATAAAAAAAAATTAAATTAATTCCTAAAATTAATAAATTACACAATCAAGTCCATAAACATACATTTAAACTACAGTAAAATTTCAAGTCACCACAAAATGAGTAATTTGGACCCTTGACTAAATTGGGCCTAAGGGACTTCAAAATTGAAATTTCAACAAACTTCAAAAAATCATAAAAAAATAAAATTAAATCAAAAAATTCTAAAATTTTGTAGAAAAATTTGCAATGATGATCTAAACATGTAGAAAAGTTTCAAGTCAATCCGATGTAAAATGACAATTTTACCCCTCTAGGTTGTTTTAACCTAAAAAGCAATAATTCTAATCAAACAACCTCCTGAGGGTCAAAATTGAAATAACTTCAAATCTGGGAATATAATTTATTTGAACATATTTAGATACTCAAATTACATATGGTCAAGTTAGTAGTTAACTGAAAATACCGTACAATTATGAAAATAGTTTTTAGCCTCTAAAAAATTAACAATGAATATGTTATACATCCAAATTAATTTGAAAACATCCAAATACTTTGAAAACTATTCAAACACATTAGAATAATAAAATAACATGTTCAAATCACGTTGGAGTCAAAATATTAAATAATATCAAAATTGAGGTATGGGGCTCTCAAAAACTAAAAATTCTAATTCATCACGTTGGAGTGAGCTCGAGGCATTTGTTTCCACAACTTGTTTGCTTCAAGATGAGGACATGAATATAATGCCCTACTGAGATACCAACAATTAAGAAAGAGACTTCATCACTGACTTTTCCATTACAATGAGGAGCCTACTTGCGTGGATGGGTTTTAGATTATTGAAGATTATGGTAACGGTGAAGCAAACGAATTAAAGCACATCATCTTGTCTGTCTTCTTGTTGAAAGTGAGCAGTCAACTTTGAAGAAACTATTATTGACAAGCAATTGAAGGTGGGCATGGAGAGATTAAATCTAAATATGGAAAAGAAACATGAGATCTAGTCACCATTGGAAAACAATATGATGTTGAAGTGGAATGGTTGTACAGGAAGAAAAAATTCAGATGGCAAAGAAGAAAATAGAAAGTAAAATTCAACGGAAGGCGGACATGAATAGATTTAATCTAGAAAAAGAATGAAAAATGTGGCTAGTCACAATTCCAAAAGTTTATGAAGTGGTTGAAGTGGAATGGGTATACAAGATGAAGAAAATTTAAAATAGTAATGTAAAATAATATAAAGTAAAATTGGCGGCCAAAAGGTATGAGCAGAGGTCAGGATCAAAAATATGAAGAGGCACTAGCTCAAGTTTTCGCATGGAAATAATATGATGCAGGGCGTCATCAAAGAAGTAAGGCCTTCGGGAAGACATTTACTAAATCAAACACAAAGATAATAAACTAAAAATTAGTCATGCCATCTCTATGGAATCAGTTACAAGCACTTGAAATGTCTAGTAATATCTAATTCCAGTGCGTCACCAAACTATTCTAGCTTTGCCCCAAAGGTGGAATCAAGAACATGAGCGCCCCACTTTCAGCTCCTGCTGTTGTGATATCAGCACCATGTCCGCTATAACTTCAAAGCAAGTTATGCAACTTAGCTTAGACATGATACCATGGTACCTGTATAGATATTTTATTGCCTTCAGCCTTGAAAAGGAAATTTTTTGTATATCCAGCAACATGATGGTCCAAAAAGGTGATTTAACAAATATAGGAAACATCAGTCCTAACATCTTGCCCCTTGCAGGTAATTTTTTCATTTCTGACGTGCACAAAGCTTTTAGTTAAATTCAAATATATTATCGGATAAAAATTAGTTTAAGCTTAAGAAATGCCAAGCTTATTATGTAGCCAAACGACTTTTGAGCTTGACACCTAAGTCCACATTCCAAATTGTTGAAACTTGACTGTATTTTAAGAAGATCTTGGTTGGATATCATGGAAGGAGATAACAGAAAAGAAACAGTAATATTTAATTAACAAAACTGCAGTATTTACCTCAACTACTGGCTTTGCGACTGCTTCATAAACACGTTTTTGTGAAGCACTTTCTGTGAACACCTCATCAAATTTATAGGACTCGTATATCCAGTTGTTCTTTATCAGTTTCAGCCTCTTCAACTGCAATCCACCAAATACAGAATAGTTAATATTTTAAATTGTATTTAAATTGATATGCTAATGTCAGACAAATAGAAGTCCATATATCTTCTTCGAGCAATAAATTTGTGTTTATGGCAATACATGACAAATGCAAGTAGAAAGATTAAAATGACCTCAGGCTGTAACTCAAGGCAGTCGACAAATTCGCATTTCTCAGAGATATCTTCATCAATTTTAGGTCGAACTCTAACAGCCACCCTCACTCGTCTGGAATCTGGTAGCATAAAGGACACAACATTTTATGATACTAGTTTTCGTTTATCATAACTTCAGAGGGATAAATACAAGGAAAGTTCACCAAGTTCATTTTGCATTAGTCTTTACATTAGATTATGCAAAATGAAATGTGCCGGTCTGGCACTCTCCCATGGTGCATAGAATAGGATAAATGGACAGATGAAAGTAAAATGGCCACAGCATAAAAACAAAGCCCAAAAATCATTTGCAAGTGTCTGCCAAGAAATGCATTAGTCTTTACATTAGATTATGCTATGAAAAGTACCAGTCTGGCACTCTCCTGTGGTGCATAGAATAGGATAAATGGATAGATGAAGAAAGCAAAATGGCCACAGCATAAAATGAAATCCCATAAACCATTTGCAAGTGTCTGCCAAGAAAACATGTTATTTGACACACAAACGAAAAGATATTTTATTTTAAATTTCCAAATGCATATAGTCTCAAGAAAAGTACTTTGGAGAGTTTTAGAAAAGAAAGAGATTTGCATTGCTTATATTCAAGCTATTAAAGACATGTATGAAGGAGTTGTTACCTGTGTTCAGACACAAGGAGGTTTGACTAAGGATTTTCCTATTACAGTTGGATTACACTGAGAAAACTAAAGAGGGAGCTAAAGCAAAACTAGAGCTTTGGAGGAATGCTCTAAAATCTAAAGGTTTTCATCTCAGTAGATCAAAAACTTAATATATGGAGTGCACATTTAGTCAAGAAAGAAATACTTATATTGTAGATGTGACAATTGGTGATCAAATTGTCAAGAAGAGTGAGCACTTTAGATACCTTGGATCAATTATACAAAATGATGGCGAAATAGATAATGACGTTATTAGCAGGATTCAAGCAGGATGGATAAAATGGAGAAAAGCTACTTGTAACATCTCGGTAAAATTTAAATTTAGATTTTTGATTTATTATGAGGAATTAATTTTATTCATGAGAAATTAATTATTTAAAATTAAATATATAAAATATTAAATATTTGTTATGCGATTCAAAATTCAAAATGGCTAAAATTAATATTTAATTTAATTAAATCAGGTTATTTAAAATTCAAATCCAATGAATTTAATTACCCATTAAATATCCATAACTACCTCCTTAAATTAAGGCTAAAAAATTACAGAAATACCCCCAGATTATTATTTAGAGAAAGAAATAGAATTTCTCGCCCTAAAACACCGATTAAACTCTTCCCCTTCTATAACCACCGCCGGCCTAGAGAGAGGAGAGAGAAAGTGACGAGTTGGAGAGAAAAAGTGATGCGTTGGAGATAGAGAGAAGCCGGATCTCCCTCAAAATCGACGATTCTTCTTCATTTTCTTCTCGATCTACACGTTTTCTTACGTCTTGGACCGGATCTAACAATTTGGAGTGATCCTTTCTCTTCGAATCTCAAGAAAACCTAAAACTATGGTGAATTCGAGGTAGGTTTCACTCTAACTTGGCTTAAATAAATTTAAATTATAATCAAATTGTGTATTTTGATAAAAAAAATATACATATATGTATTTTAATACCGTATAGGAGACTCAGATTCATGCAAGTGTTAAGGTTTCTTTTTGTTTCACGATTTCCATCTGCTTTCTTCTAATCTTAATTTCCTAGTTGTCTTGAACGTCATGATGTCATTCAGCTGAATAAAGTTACTGTTTTCCATTTTTGCCAACTGAACTTTGAGTTTGAATTATATTTGCTTTCCTTAGCTCTATTTGATTCATTGTAGCATCTCTGTTTGACATCATAATATTGATTAAAATTATAAGGTTGCTACTCCTCTTAGCCTGAAGGATTTTATTTTCAGATTTTCTAAGATGATCTTAATGCTATTATAGAACCAGATTTGGTAGTAAATTCCATGCTTTAGAAATATCACGTTTCTTATTCATTGGAGAAAACTTGTAGGAATTTGATAGTCCTTTATAATTCTGTTTATGCAATTCAAGCTATAGCACGCCGATATTTCCTGCAGCAGTAAGATAATATTTAATTTAATAAACAATTTATGCTTTATTCATTTCCTTTACCTCATTATTTTATGTAAGAAATTACAAATGAATTTTGGTTAAAAGATTGATATGGTTGTGATTTATATGTTGAATGCTAATTGAAATTTGAGTCAAGCTATAACTATTTGATCGCATTCTTATAGTTGATTTATTTTTGAGATTGTGACACCTACGGGAGGACAAGTGTACGCACTTATCGTCACACTCAACAGATTACGAGAAATACTGTGGCTGGGCAAGTGTACAAGCTTGCCAAATAAATAATTTGTAATATGAGATTTTAATGCGACAATAGATTAAAAGTTAAATGTGATTTCTATGGGATTACGCACCTGCCTTAGCTCGAGCATATAATATATAGGCGCGACGGCGTCCATTGTCATTTTGGGACAGGGGGTGAAAACTCCCAAAATTGATTGAGAACCTCATATTTTAGCCATTATGGGCCATAGCCTACGGGGCCAAAGGATGACGATCCCCAAATGTGTAAAAGGCAGTTGAGGCGTAATACGAGAAATCACGGGCCCAAAAGATAAAAGTGAAATTAATAAAATGAAAAATTGCTCGTTACTTATATTTTTATCGTTTCTATTTATATGTTGATGTTGTACTTGCTTTGCAAATTATATTATGTTTGTTTTATATTTACTGTTCACATTGTGCTATGCCATCTCTTTATCCTACATACATGTTTAATTGAAATTTATGTTATACATGTTTAATTATTTATTATTCTTATAATATCATGTCAATATATTATTATTATTATTATTATTATTATTGTTTAATATTTTTATTTAAAAGGTTTGTTAGTGTACAATCTACGAGTCTGTTCTAACAGACTCTGTCACTAACGTGGCAGGTACTGGAGCACTTGATCACGGGAATGGGAAGAATACCAATCAAGAGAAAAATTAGTTTATAGCTTCATTTCCTAGAGAGTAACTTTTGCTTATGTGTTCGGTTGAGACTATAATAGTTCTGCTTCATTGCTTTAGTTGGATGTTTAATTCTGTTCTAAGTTATAGTAATGTGAACTCTTGTAGTAGCCTTTGATTTATTTAGTTTCCTTCCGCTGTTATTTTAATCTTCCTTCTCTCCTAACTTAAATAAATTTTAGTGTGATGGCTAGGGACGTCACACTTCTGGTGTGTTATATGATAGAAAAATCTCATCCAGAATCAAGGGTAAATTTTATAAAACTGTAGTAAGACCATATTATATAGTGGATGTGTGGATATACACGAAAGGATGAAATAAGAAATGAATATATCCGAAAGAAAGTTGGTGTTGCACCAATTGAGGATAAACTTAGAGAAAGTTGGCTTAGATGGTTTTGACATATAAATTGTAGGCCGATTAAAGCTCTAGTTAGAAAAATTGAGTTATTAGATTTTGCCCATGTGCAAAGAGGAAGAGGGAGACCAAAGAAGACATGATAAGAAACTATAAGGAGTGATCTTAGTTACTTAGACTTAGATAAGAATTTGGTAACTGATAGGGCGCAATGGAAACAAAGAATTCATATAGCCAACCTTACCTAATGGGATTAAGGCTTGGTTGTTGTTGTTGTTATATAGTCTAAATATCATGTTTGATGCATAGAACGCAAACTGCCAATAAACATTTTCTTCAAAGACTGCATCTGAAGTTTCTTTCGCATTTAATTAATACTACGACTTATTGGCCGTATATCCAGAATTCTAGCGTAACAGGTATATTTACTATATGCAATGCAATATATGATGCTGTAGGAAAAGCCCTTTACAATCAAGAAAAGCTTTTCAAGTAAGGATCAAAATGAATAGCTGCCATAAAGTAACATTACTTCATGATTCCAGCAGCAGCACCATCTTCTTAGCTATAACATCCTAAACCATACTATAAGAAACCTCGGCTATTCTTTTGCTTTCTTGACAAAGATTTACTGGGATCTTCGACAACTAAGTCCCAATAATCATCTCAATGTCCATTGTTATCTTAAGACAACTTTGTGAGGCTGTCATGTAGCTTGCACTAGGTGCTGAAAGAGTGTCGTGTTAATTCATCATCACTAGCATTAGCCCAGTTATTTTTAAAATTAAATTTAGGAGTCATTAGTGTCAATTAATGCTAAAGGCAGCCAAAGAAGCTGAGCCCTACATGTTGACGTAGAGACACATCACCTTTCAGGTCAAAAGATTAGTCACACAGTCAACAATCAAAATTCATCACAAGACCCCCCTCATGGCAATTTCACAGAACATCTCGAGATTGTACATAAACCTCCAAAGGCAGGATGGCTCACCCAACACCAAATTGCAAACACAAGCATACCTTGTGTCCCAACAAAAAGATGCGTTTAGCAACCTATCTCGTGCCTCAAATGCGAGATAAGCACATTAATTCATCTCATGTGATACCTACAAGACCAAGTGACCAACCAATGCTAGTGGCAAATAGCTCCAAAGTACTATCGCGTACGGAAACAGTAAAAAGCCGGAACACTCCTAGGTCTTGTATAGTGATGTTGACAAATCAAGTGCCTATCTCATGTAACCTCCCTAGTAATAAAAAGCGAGAATAATGGAACTTCATGGTGCCTAAGAGCATGGGAACTATGGTTTTTTCCAGTTAGGGGGAATTTCCAAGCAAAAACTTTAGACTCCCCAGTTAACCACATTTTCTTTATTTTATTCTACTTTTGTCCTGAATGTGCTTTATATCTCGTGTCAACTCTACCTTTAACGATTTTGCTAACAGGTCAATGATCAGTCCACAATTAGCTGTCTTCCCAGGTGAGAATTCTGCAATCCATTTTGGAGGGAGGGATTTCACAGTCAACAATTAGTCATTGCTTTATGGTAATTGCCAAGGTGCGGTATTAACTCTGAATTGGTGAGATATTTACATAAAAATTTTAGGCATATCACATCCTAAATGTTAATAATAAATCCACTATAATGGTTTACAAGGATCTAGAAATAAATAATAGAATTACAAATAATGAGAAGCAGTTAGATACAGGAATGAATATTTTAGGAAAGAGTAACGACAATATTCTACATACACAGAGATAAACTCGGAAAATCTAGCACAGTGAAAGCAGCATCCAATCATTCCAATGAAAAGAGTGGAACTACCTTGAAATCTTAAGTAGTACGCGACATGGGTTCAGACATTAGATTAAAAACAAATGTAAAACAAAATTTCCTTCGTCAAATGCTCAAGGAAGCCATTGTTTGACCAAGATCCAAATCGATTTCCATCTCTGGCTCATTCAATGCTTTCGTCTCTTAACTGATCTGGTACTTGCAAGATCTTTTCCAACCAATGCCACATTATGTAAACTTCTTCTTATTATCTCCCAAATTCCTAAACTATTACATCAACAACGCCAAATCAACCTCGAGTACTTAGCACTACAGATCACTAAGCCATATACAGTTTAAAAGCCAAAACCCTCCGTCAAAGCGGCAAGGGAAAGCCGACAATAAAAAGGTTTAATAGAGAAATCACCGGCATCTTCGTCCTCGATTGAAGCCCCCCGAAATGACGCCACAGAATGCTTGGGTGCCGACGACTTCTTCCCAGCCGGAGTGCCGCCGCCGGCGCAAGAGGCGAGGGGCCGCTCTGAGCGCTGGGAAAATCGCGCCAACGCCATGAAAATGCTAGAAGATATGTGAATGAGATCTTTTTAGTGCAAAATAGCAAGCGATCGAACAAGCGCTGATGATTTTAACAGCAACTTCACGCGCTATAATTATTATAATTACATTTTAATTCATATTTTAAAAACTTTTTCGCTTCATTTGACTTGCCAACATTTTATATTTATTTTATATCATATATATTTATATAAATTTAAATATTAAAAAATTAATTTTATTTTATATTTTAAATAAATTTCAATCTAAAAAATAACTTTATTTCGCAAATCACAATAACTTTAATAAAAAAATTAATTTTATTTTACATCTAACACAATTTTTGATAATTAAATAATTTTATTTCTCATCATAATATTAAAATTAATTTTTTTAATCTTAAATTTTTTTTAAATATTTCTAAAACATATTTCAGTTAAAGAAAAACTTAAACTTTAAAATTTGAAATAAAAGCTTAAAAAACAAAATAAAGACCTAAACAGATATTATGACAAAATACGGCTTATAAGTTATAACTATGCCTAATTGAAAATTTTTAATAGCTCAAACTTACCTAAACTGAAAATTTTAATTTCATATTTAGCTTAACTCAATCAAAATTAACTTAAAGCTTCCCCTAATTTCATTTTTTATTTGAATTAGAAGTGACTTAAATGAATTAATTGATGCATTAAGTAGTAATTGTGAATAGGGTTGGCCATTTTATGTTGAAACACGTTCGAAATTTACTCATATTTTATTTAATTTAAAATCAACTCGATTTTTCTATGATGCTTAAAAGGGATCGATTCAACTTAAAATTAATTTGATGTTTCTAAGTGTACTTATTTGTTATTTTTTAAGCTGTAACTGAGAAATTATATATATTATAATAATTTTATAAAAAATGAGTTATATGTACACATAACATTTTAAATCATAAATATTTAATATAAAAATATTTATGGGATATTTGTGGATTTTCTGGACCTTCCTCTTCTAATTTCAATTGGTTGGGCTTTTATGGACTTCAACTTCTGTTTGGGCTTTTATTTTCTCTGCAGGCCGAATTTGGGCTTTCGGGGCCCATTTCTGCTTTTCGGATGGGCCAAAGGCCTGCGCTTCTCTCTCTGCGGGCCGCTGGACTGGGCTTCTTCCGTTGCGAGCCACAAAACTGGGCTTCTTCCGTTGCGGGCCGAATCTTCTGGGCCCATTCTCCTTAGCTGCTTGGGCCTTGTTTGATGGGCTTGGTGCAGATTGGGCCCTATTTCTGGATGGGCTTTCTTTTGTTGCTTGGAGCTATGTAATGGGTTTTGGCCATTTTCCCCTTTTCTGTTGTAATGGCTTGGACTATTCCTTCCCTTGGCCCATGGGCCTTCTATGTTTTTCTAACATAGTGTACTGGGCATTTTACTTTTGGTGGGCTTTTGTTCATCAAACTTGGATTGCTTATGTCTTTAGCTCCGTTTGTTTTGAAGTTAAAAATTAACCTGGTTTAATTTTAATCACGCATATCATATCACATATAAAATTTAATATTAAAAATTAATTTTATTTCACATCCTACACACATTACTAAAACAATAACTAACTTATATCACATCTCTCATATATCTTAACATGATAATTAATGTGATATCACATCCCTAACATATTCCAACATAATAACGAATTTTATTTCATATCATTCACAACTTTTAATAAAAAAATATTTTCATCAAATTTAATTTTAATCTTGTTAAATTTAACCTTACAAACAAACAGACCTTAAGGGTAAAATATGTTATTATATGCAATACGAAAATAAATAAAAATGTTGAAAATTTATTTACCTATTTTTTTTGTTGTGAGTGTTTTCACGAATTATAATAGATATATTTTTTGTAGTACTCTACGATAGAACGTATAGAAAAGGAAAAAAATATGTTATTATATTCAGTTATTTTATTTTTGTAATTCTTTGCGAGTAACCAAGATAATTAAATTTGTAATTTTATTGTGCTCTGTGAAATGGCCACATTATTTATAGAATAATACGATATTTGACCAAAATAGTGTAATATATTTTATTGTAGTTTTTTTTTTCTTTACAAAAAATTACCAAAAAGGTGAAAAAAATTTGCATTTGATTTGTCTTCGTATTGGGTTACAAAAAGCTTGTAATCTGGATATTCAACCGTATTTTGTATTGTGGTACGAATAAAAATGTTGTTAAGGAGAGATATAAGAGAGATATTATATTATAATACGGAACTAGGAGGATCGCACTTGTTCCCTATTACGTCATATAGAATAAAAATGTTGTTAAGCATATAGAAGAAATATTCTATTTTTTTTTTTGAACTTTAGAAGTAAGTTGATGTCTAATCTCCATATTTACCATGTTTAATCATGCATTGAGGCCATTTTTTTTCCTAAAATGTTCAATAAAATACTAATATTATTATTGCATATATTCATCTATATATGCATAACATCTAAATAATATCGTACATATAGACTCCCAATATTCAAGTTCAAATAGAATAGATTTCTTTTCTAATATTTTGTTGCTAGCAGTACATTAGCTATAGTATTAAGTAGCTGTATCATTTCTTTTCCACTAAGTGGATGATGCGGCTTTTCAAACTCAACATAACCACACACACACACACACACACATATATATATTATGACCTTGAAATGCTCATTTCACCTCATGTTCATTTTCATCTTATCATAGTTCTTATTTTATAGTCAATGTAATTATTTTAAAAATATTAATAATAATCAAGTCAAATTATAACTCAAGCTGGTAGGAGTGTTACTATGAGATTCCCAACAATTTAATTCAATTATTGTATCTACCATATTACAAATATCAATTCGCTTAAAATGTAATCAACAGTAATACAAGTCATATTACATGTCTAAACATCAATATAGTGAATCCTTTGTTACAAATTCTATTTTACATTTAAATTTATCACTAAAAAAAAGGAAAACTATGCCTTCGTTGTATAGAATATTTTTTAGTTTTCAAATCTAAGTTCGACATTAATTGATGCTTTCTTAAACTGCATAGAGCTACACACAGCTTTCTTAAACTGCATAGAGCTACACACAGCTTTCTTAAACTGCATAGATCTCTGAGGTTCCAAAGTCACCACCTTCTCTATTTCTAGGGTTTTCAGGTGCACTACTTCCTTTGCTTGTTGTGATTGATCGATTCGCGTATTGGATGCAATACGATTGGTTGAGTTCTTGATTAGGGTTTCCTGTTAATCTCAACTATAAGGTTTTGGTTTTGAAAAAAAAAGAGTGCATTAGTCTATATTCCCGACATGGATGGTTCAGCGCTTCCACCCAATCCAATATCCTATCTTTAACTGCATACAGTTTCCTTAAACTGTATACTGCATACAACTTTTAATTGAACTGCATATAGCTTCCTTAAACTGCATACAATTTTTAATTGAACTGCATACAGCTTTTAATTGCTGATGTTATGTACTAACTTACAGCATACATATCAGCTTTTGACTTATAAACTTATCTCCATTGTATCTCTCACTCCCACAGTACCTTTAGGTTTTTATCTCATGCCAATTATTTTATTTTTTGTAATACTTTTTGACTAATCAATAAAATTTCCAGACTTAATTGTATTGGCATGTATACAGCTTTCTTAAACTGCATAGAACTGCATACAACTTCCTTAAACTGCATAGAACTGCATACAACTTCCTTAAACTGCATACTGTATACAATTTTTAATTGAACTGCATACAACTTCCTTAAACTGTATATAGCTTTTAATTGAACTGCATACAACTTTTAATTATTGATGTTATGTAGTAACTTACATCATACATATTAGCTTTTGATTAATGAGCTTATCTCCATTGTATCTCTCACTTCCACAGCACATTTAGGTTTTTATTTCATGACAATTATTTTATTTTTTGTAATACTTTTCGACTAATCAATAAAATTTTCAGAATTAGTTGTATTTTTTTAATAAGGGTGATCCATATGTAGGCAACTACTTTCTATCGCACATGTTTTGACATATTTTAAATATTCTGTATTATTTTTATCACTATAAGTAACACGTGCATAATAACATTTAATGATATATCCCATCAAATTATCATAAGCTGGATAATCATTCACAGTCCATATATGACAATCTTTCACTCTAGATGTATTAAAAAAATTTATATTATCATATTTAAATTATGGACACCTCATAATTCCTTGAGATGAATTTTAATTATTCAATGCAAATTATATGAAATTATTGATTCTATTGTTATATTGAAATTATCGATAGAGGAAAGTTCTAGAACTTGGGCAATGGAATATTAACGGGGAAACTGATCTTATGTGGTTGAAGAATTTGGTAACTGATAGAGCGCAATGGAAACAAAGGATTCATGTAGCCGACCCCACCTAGTGGGATTAAGGCTTGGTTGTTGTTGTTGTACTCCACATGTTTCCTACCTTTTAGAAAAAAATTAACTAAAATAATATTACTTTTACAGCAGCATAACAAACCACAGTTACAAAATAGAGCAAAGTAAGTCTTTGGCCACATAGATCTTCATAATTTGCATAAAATGTCATTTTTATACATCTAGAACATGAATTTAGAAATAGTTTTGTTGTAAATGATAAGCATAAAACTTATAGAAAACCAATTGAACATTTCATCTGTCATTTCTCATGAACTGCAAATGACATTTGATATGATAACAATTGTTTCTATCACCATGTGTCAAAACAGGTATTTGAATAGATTCTGTGTCTCAACTTCAAGCAACTAGCAACTGGAAAATCATTACACATTGCGAAATCAGATCAGTATGAAACATAAGATTGGCAGACATGAAAGTCCTCTTAAAAGTAAATTTCATTTAAAACTGAGTATATTTAGTAGTGGTTTTTCCCTCCAAACTAAATTTTGTCAGGATACAATCAATTCCTAACTTTTCAAACATTAGTGGGTTGTTGACGGAAAGAGATGAGAGTCTCGAGAATCGGTGGCACGCAGCGTGTTTAGCCTAGGGGTTTGATTATTAAGGGGTATAACAATCATCTAGATAACACACAAATTTAAGGTGGTTCAGAGAGGAATTCCCCTACGTCCACCGGGGCGTCAATGAGAGAGGTTCCACTAAAAATGGGTTTGATTAAAAAAGGCCGAACCAATAAAATCGAGGTCTACAAAAGAGATTTAATTAATTATCGGTGACGATGTCAGTAAAGTTTGAGAGAGTCCCTATGGTAAAATAATTTATTATGTAGTGAATCATATTCAAAATCCTTATATTTCGCTTAAATTTAACGTTGATGCAATAAATATCTGTAAAATTATTACTATTTAATTCAAATACACTGATATGCCACAAATCAATCTTTAAAAGTGCATATTTGTTTAAAATAGATCAATATACAATTAAAAAAATATGTAATTGTGGGTATTACATTAAAACTCAATCATATTTCACCAATAGAATGCCAAGTACCATATTTCGGCTGAAATATATTCATAGGACAAATAGTAGTTATGTAATTAGAGTATTACATTAAAATGCCTTCATATTGACAAAATCAAAGTCAAATTATTTATATTCTCTTCAAATATCATAAAACTTGATATAGATAAATAATATCAAAGTCAAATTACTTGTATTCTCTTCAGACACAGTAAAAACTAATTGAATACACGCATAATTGCTATTATTTAGTTAAACTAATTTATTATGCAATGAATCGTACTCTAAATACGTGTATTCCACTTCAATTCAACGTTAATACAATGAATATCAGTAAAAATATTACTATTCAATTCAAATATATTAAAATATCATAAATCGCTCTCTAAAAGTGCATATTCGCTTAAAATAGATTTATAAACTGTTATAATTGCTGGTATTACATCAAAATGCAAGCAGCTGTCCCTAGTAGATCCCAAAATATTAGTTTTCAGCTGAAATACATCAATATAGAAAACATTAATTATGTAATCAGAGCATTATTTTAAAATGCCTTCATATAGATAAGATCAAAGTCAAATTGCTTGATTCTCTTCAAATACAACAAAAAGTAATTGAATACTCATATAATTGCTAATATCCAATTAAAATAACTTATTATGCAGTGATTTGTATTCTAAATACTTGTATTTCGCTTGAATTCAACGACATACAAGAAATAGTTATAAAAACGTTACTATTGGATTCAAATACATTGACATGTCATTAATAAGTCTCTAAAAGTGACTGTTCGCCTAAAATAGATTGATATACTGTTAGAAAGATTTGTAATTTTTGATATTATATTGAAACTAAATCAGATGTCCGTAATAATTAACCAAATACTTGTTTTCGGTAAAATACAATAATATAATAAGTATTAGTTGTTTAAACAGAGTATTGTATTAAAATGCCTTGATATAGACAAGATCAAAGTTAAATTACTTATATTCTATTCAGATACAGTAAAAACTAATTGAATACACGCATAATTGCTAGTATTCAGTTAAACTAACTTATTATGCAATGAATTATTCTCTAAATATTTGTATTCCGCTTCAATTTAATGTTAATACAACGAATATCAT
>KZ451939.1:1380897-1391093 GCA_002786265.1 Apostasia shenzhenica | reverse complement strand
TTTAAAATGCCTTCATATAAGTAAGATAAGCCAAATTGCTTGTATTCTGTTCAAATATAACAAAAAATGATTAAATACTCACATAATTGCTAGTATCCAATTAAAATAACTTATTATGTAGTGAATCGTATTCTAAATGCTTGTATTCCGCTTGAATTCAAAGAAATACAAGTAATAGCTGTAAAAATGTTACTGTTCAACTAAAATACATTGACATGTCATAAATTAGACTCTAAAAGTGACTGTTCGCTTAAAATAGATCGATATACTGTTAGAATGATTTGTAATTTCTAGTATTCTATTAAAACTCAATCAGATGTCCGAAATAGTTAACCAAATGCTTGTTTTCGGTAAAATACAACGATATAATAAATATTAGTTGCTTAAACAGAGTATTGTGTTAAAATACCTTGATATACACAAGATCAAAGTCAAACTACTAGTATTCTATTCAAATACAATAAAAACTAATTGAATACACATATAATTGCTAGTTTTCAGGTAAACTAACTTATTATGCAATGAATCGTACTCTAAATGTTTGTATTCCACTTCAATTCAACGTTAATATAATGAATATCAGTAACAATATTACTATTCAATTCAAATATATTTATATATCATAAATCGGTCTCTAAAAGTGCATATTCGCTAAAAATAGATCGATATACTTTTATAATTGCTGGTATTACATCAAAATGCAAGCTGATGTCCCTAGCAGATCACCAAATTCAATTTTCGGTTAAAATAGATCGATATAGCAAATATTACTTGTGTAATCAGAGTATTATTTAAAATATCTTTATATAAATAAGATCGAAGTCATATTACTTGTATTCTCTTTAAATATAATAAGAAGTGATTGAATACTCATATAATTGCTAGTATTCAGTTAAAATAACTTACTATGAAGTGAATCGTATTCTAAATGCTTGTATTCTACTTAAATTCAACGAAATACAAGGAATAGCTTTAAAAATGTTACTTTTGAATGTCATAAATTAGTCTCTAAAAATGATTATTCGCTTAAAATAGATCGATATACTGTTAGAAAGATTTATAATTTTCAGTATTATATTAAAACTCAATCAGATGTCTAAAGTAGTTCACTAAATACTTATTTTCAACTAAAATATATCGATATAACAAATATTAGTTGCTTAAACAGAGTATTGTGTTAAATTGTCTTGATATAGACAAAATCCAAGTCAAAATACTTGTATTCTCTTCAAATACAATAAAACTGAATTGAATACTGGCATAATTGCTCGTATTCAGTTAAAATAAGTAATTATGTTATGAATCATGCTCTGAACGCATGTATTCCGCTTGAATTTGACATTAATGCAATGAATCGATGTAAAAATCTCTCTATTCAATTCAAATACATTGATATGTCATAAATCAGTCTCTAAAAGTGCCTATTCACTTAAATTTATTCGACATACTATCAAAAAAATGTGTAATTATCAATATTATATTAAAACTCAATTAGATATCCCAAATAAATTGCCAAATATCAATTTTTGGCTGAAATACATTCATAGAAAACATTACTTGTTTAATCCGAGTATTATATTAAAATGCCTTCATATAGATAAAATTAAAGTCAAATTACTTGTATTCTTCTCAAATACAAGAAAAAGTGAATGAATACTTATATAATTGCTAGTATTCAGTTATAATAACTTATTATGGAATGAATCGTACTTTGAACACTTGTATTATGCTTAAATTCAACGTTAAGCCAATGAATAGCTATAAAAATATCACTATTCAATTCAAATACATTTACATGTCATATATTAGTCTCTAAAAGTGGTGTCTATTAGCTTAAAATAATTCGACACACTATCAAAAAGATGTGTAATTGCTGGTATTACATTAAACCTCAATCAGATGCCTCTAATATATCGCCAATTATCTATTTTCGGCCGAAATATATCGATCTAGCAAACATTAGTTGTGTAATCAAAGTATTATATTAAGCTTCCTTCATATAGAGATGATCAACGTCGAATTGTTTGTATTCGCTTCAAATACATTAAAAAATGATGGAATACTAATGTAATTGCTAGTATTCAGTTAAATTAATTTATTATGTAATGGATCGCACTATAAATGCTTGTATTCCGCTACAATTCAACATAATACAATGAATAGAAGTAAAAACATCACTATTCAATTCAAATACAATGTTATGTCATAAATCAGTCTCTAAAAGTGCCTATTCGCTTAAACTAGACCGATATACTATCACAAAATGTGCTAATAGATTGCCAAACATCATTTTTCGACTGAAATACATCAATATAGCAAACATTAGGTGTGTAATCAGAGTATTATGTTAAACAACCTTCATATAGATAAGATTTAAGTCAAATTGCATATATTCTCTTTAAATAAATTAAAAACTAATTGAATACTCACACAATTGCTTGTATTCAGTCAAAATAAGTTATTATGCAAAGAATCGTACTCTAAATGCGTGTACTTCACTTAAATTCAACGTAATGCAATGAATAGCTACAAAAACATTACTATTCGACTCAAATTCATTTATAAGTCATAAATCAGTTCCTACAAGAGCCTATTCTCTTAACATTAAACGATATACTGATAAATAGATATCTAATTATAGGTATTACATTAAAACACAAACAAATAATCCTAATAGATCGCCAAATATTAATTTTTGACTGAAATATATTAATATAGTAAACATTAGATATATAATCAGAGTATTATGTTAAAAAAATTTAATATAGGCAAGGTTATAATTAAATTGCATATATTCTCTTCAAATACCATAAAACTAATTGAATACTCAAACAACTGCTTTTATTCTGTTAAAATAACTTATTATGCAATGAATCGTACTCTAAATGCTTGTAATCCACTTGAATTCAATGTAATGCAATGAATAACTGCAAAAATATCACTATTCAACTCAAATTCATTGATATGTCATAAATTAGACCCTAAAGAAGCTTATTTTCTTAAAATTGATCGATATACTGATAAATAGATGTATAATTGTAGGTATTATATTAAAACGCAATCAAATGTCCCTAATAGATCACCAAATATCAATTTGCGATTGAAATACATCAATATAGCAAACAATAGGTGTGTAATTAGAGTATTATATTAAACAACCTTCATATAAATAAGATTAAAGTCAAATTGCATATATTCTCTTCAAATACAACTCAAATTCATTCATATGTCATAAATCAGACTATAAAAGAGCCTATTCTCTAAAAATTGATCGATATACTGATAAATAGATGTATAATTATAGGTATTACACTAAAACGCAATCAAATATCTCTAATAGATAACCACATATCATTTTTCGACTGAAATATATCAATATAGCAAACATTAGGTGTGTAATCATAGTATTATGTTAAAAAACCTGCATATATACAAGATTAAAGTCAAATTGCATATATTCTCTTCAAATACAATAAAATCTAATTGAATACTCACACAATAGCTTGTATTCAATTAAAATAACTTATTATGCAATTAATCGTACTCAAAATGCTAGTACTCCACTTGAATTCAACGTAATGCAATGAATAGCTGCAAAAATGTCACTATTCAACTCAAATTCACTGATATGTCATAAGTAAGTCCCTAAAAGAGCATATTTCTTTAAAAGAGATCGATATACTGACAAATAGATGTGTAAGTATAGGTATTACATTAAAATACAATCAAATATCCCTAATAGATCGCTAAACATCATTTTTCGACTGAAATATATCAATATACCAAACATTAGGTGTATAATCAGAGTATTATGTTAAACAACCTTCATATAGACAAGATTTAAGTCAAATTACATATATTCTTTTCAAATACATTAAAAACTAATTGAATACTCACACAATTGCTTGTATTAAGTCAAAATAAGTTAATATGCAATGAATCGTACTCTAAATGCTTGTACTTCACTTGAATTCAATGTAATACAATCAATAGCAGCAAAAATATTACTATTCAACTCAAATTCATTGATATGTCATAAATCAGTTCCTACAAGAGCCTATTCTTTTAACATTAATCGATATACTGATAAATAGATGTCTAATTATAGGTATTAATTAAAAAGCAATAAAATAATTTTAATAAATCGCCAAATATCAATTCTCGACTGAGATACATCAATATAGTAAATATTATATGTGTAATCAGAGTATTATATTAAAAAACCTTCATATAGACAAGGTTAAAGTTAAATTGCATATATTCTCTTCAAACACAAAAAAAAAAATTGATTGAATGCTCACATAATTGCTTGTATTCAATTAAAATAACTTATTATGTAATGAATCGTACTCTAAATGCTTGTACGCCACTTGAATTCAACGTAATGCAATGAATAGCTACAAAAATATCAATATTCAACTCAAATTCATTGATATGTCATAAATCAGTCCCTAAAAGAGCCTATTCTCTTAATATTAATTGATATACTAACAAGAAAATGTATAATTATAGGTATTATATTAAAACGAAATCAAATATCCCTAATAGATCGCCAAATATCAATTTTCGATTAAAATACATCAATATAGCAAACATTAGGTGTGTAATCAGAGTATTATATTAAACAACCTTCATATAAATAAGATTAAAGTCAAATTGCATATAGAATACTCACACAATTGCTTGTATTCAGTTAAAATAACTTATTATGCAATGAATTGTACTCTAAATACTTGTACTCCACTTGAATTCAACGTAATACAATGAATAGCTGCAAAAACATAAATATTCAACTCAAATTCATATATTGATATAGCAAATATTAGTTGCTTAATCAGAGTATTATGTTAAATTGTCATGATATAAACAACATCAAAGTCAAATTACTTATTTTTTCTTCAAATACAGTAAACATTAATTAATACACCTATAATTGCTAGTATTCAGTTAAACTAACTTATTATACAATGAATCGTACTCTAAATACTTGTATACCACTTCAATTCAATGTTAATATAATGAATACCAGTAAAATGTTACAATTCAATTCAAATATGATGATATATCATAAATCGGTCTTTAAAAGTGTATATTCACTTAAAATAGATTGATATACTGTTATAATTGCTAGTATTACATTAAAACGCAAGCAAATGTCCCTAGTAGATCTCCAAATATTAATTTTCAGGTGAAATACATCGAATAGCAAACATTAGTTGTGTAATCAGAGCATTATTTTCAAAAGCCTTCATATAGATAAGATGAAAGCCAAATTACTTGTATTCTCTTCAAATACAATAAAAAGAGATTGAATACTCAAATAATTACTAGTATCCAGTTAAAATAATTTATTATGTAGTGATTCGTATTCTAAATGCTTGTATTTCGCTTGAATTCAACGAAATACAAGGAATAGCTTTAAAAATATTACTATTTGAATTGGTCTCTAAAAGTGTATATTCACTTAAAATAGATCGATATACTATTGTAATTACTAGTATTATATTAAAACGCAAGCAGATGTCCCTAGTAATTGCCAAATATCAATTTCGATTAAAATACATCGATATAGCAAATATTGGTTGTGTAATCAGAGTATTATTTTTAAAAGCCTTCATATAGATAAGATCAAAGTCAAATTGCTTGTATTCTATTCAAATACAACAAAAAGTGATTGAATACTCATATAATTGCTAGTATCCTGCTAAAATAACAATTAAGTAATTAAGTAATTGAATATTAGTGGTATTGTTCACTTTTTCTTGTATTTGAAGAGAATATAAGTAATTTGACTTTGATTTTATCTATATGAAGGCATTTAAACATAATACTCTGATTAAATAAGTAATTTTGTTATATCGAAGTATTTCAGCCAAAAACTGATATTTGGCCTCTACGATCAGATTTTTTGGAATGAATCGTACTTTGAACGCTGGTATTATGCTTGAATTCAACGTTAAGCCAATGAACAGCTATAAAAATATCACTATTCAATTCAAATACATTTACATGTCATATATTAGTCTCTGAAAGTGCCTTTTAGCTTAAAATAATTCGATATACTATCAAAAAGATGTGTAATTGCTGGTACTACATTAAACCTCAATCAGATGTTTCTAATATATCGCCAATTATCTATTTCCGATTGAAATACAATGATATAGAAAACATTAGTTGTGTAATCAAAGTATTATATTAAACTTCCTTCATATAGAGAGGATCAATGTCGAATTGCTTCTATTCGCTTCAAATACAATAAAAAGTGATGGAATACTAATGTTATTGCTAGTATTCAGTTAAATTAATTTGTTATGTAATGGATCGTACTATAAATGCTTGTATTCCGCTTGAATTCAACGTAATACAATGAACAGCAGTAAAAACGTCACTATTCAATTCAAATACAATGATATGTCATAAATCAGTCTCAAAAAGTTCCTATTCGCTTAAACTAGATCGATATACTATACAAAATGTGTAATTACCGGTATTACGCTAAAACTCATTCAGATATTCCCAATAGATCACTAAATATCTTTTTTCGGCTAAAATATATTGATATGACAAATATTAGTTGCTTAATCAGAGTATTGTGTTAAAATGCCACGATATAGACAACATCAAAGTAAAATTACTTGTATTTTCTTCAAATACTGTAAAAATTAATTAATACACCTATAATTGCTAGTATTCAGTTAAACTAACTTATTATGCAATGAAACGTACTCTAAATGTTTGTATTCCGCTTCAATTCAACGTTAATACAATGAATATCATGAAAACAATATTACTATTCAATTCAAATATATTGATATATTATAAATCGGTCTCTAAAAGTGCATATTCACTAAAACTAGATCGATATACTGTTATAATTGCTAGTATTACATTAAAACGCAAGCAGATGTCCCTAGTACATCGCCAAATATTGATTTTCAGGTTAAATACATCGAATAGCAAATATTAGTTGAGTAATCAGAGCATTATTTTAAAAAGCCTTCATATAGATAAGATGAAAGCCAAATTACTTGTATTCTCTTCAAATACAACAAAAAGTGATTGAATACTCATATAATTGCCAGTATCCAGTTAAAATAACTTATTATGTAGTGATTCGTATTCTAAATGCTTGTATTTCGCTTGAATTCAACTAAATACAAGGAATAGCATTAAAAACAGTACTGTTGAATTCAAATACATTCACATGTTATAAATTAGTCTGTAAAAGTTACTGTTCGCTTAAAATAGATCGATATACTGTTAGAAAGATTTGTAATTTTCAGTATTATATTAAAACTCAATCAGATGTTCAAAATATTTTACCAAATGCTTGTTTTCTGCTAACATACTTCGATATAACAAATATTAGTTACTTAAACAGAGTATTGTGTTAAATTGCCTTGATATAGAAAAAATCCAAGTCAAAATAATTATATTCTCTTCAAATACAAAAAACCGAATTGAATACTCGCATAATTGCTTATATTCAGTTAAAATAATTAAATTTGTAATGAGTAATGCTCTGAACGCTTGTATTCCTCTTGAATTTGACATTAATGCAATTAATCGATGTAAAAATATCTCTATTCTATTCAAATACGTTGATATGTCATAAATTAGTCTCTAAAAGTGTCTATTCACTTAAAGTTAATTAACATACTGTCAAACAAATGTGTAATTATCAGTATTATATTAAAACTCAATCAAATGTCCCAAAAAGATCATCAAATATCAGTTTTTGGCTGAAATACATCGACATAGCAAATATTACTTATTTAATCAGAGTATTATGTTAAAATACCTTCATATAGATAAAGTCAAAGTCAAATTACTTATATTCTCTTCAAATACAAGAAAAAGTGAAAATAAATACTTATACAATTGCTAGTATTCAGTTAAAATAACTTATTATGGAATGAATTGTACTTTGAACGCTTGTATTATGCTTGAATTCAACGTTAAGCCAATGAACAGTTATAAAAATATCACTATTCAATTCAAATACATTTACATGTCATATATTAGTCTCTGAAAGTGTCTATTAGCTTAAAATAATTTGATATACTATCAAAAAGATGTGTAATTGCTGTTACTACATTAAACTTCAATCAGATGTCTCTAATATATCGCCAATTATCTGTTTTCGGTTGAAATACAACAATATAGCAAACATTAGTTGTGTAATCAAAGTATTATATTAAACTTCCTTCATATTGAGAGGATCAATGTCGAATTACTTGTATTCGCTTCAAATAAAATAAAAAGTGATGGAATACAAATGTAATTGCTAGTATTCAGTTAAATTAATTTGTTATGTAATGGATCGTATTATAAATGCTTATATTCTGCTTGAATTCAACGTAATACAATGAATAGCAGTAAAAACGTCACTATTCAATTCAAATACAATGATATGTCATAAATCAGTCTCAAAAAGTTCCTATTCGCTTAAACTAGATCAATATACTATACAAAATGTGTAATTACCGGTATTACGCTAAAACTCATTCAGATATTCCCAATAGATCACTAAATATCTTTTTTCAGCTAAAATATATTGATATGACAAATATTAGTTGCTTAATCAGAGTATTGTGTTAAAATGTCACGATATAGACAACATTAAAGTAAAATTAATTGTATTTTCTTCAAATACTGTAAAAATTAATTAATACACCTATAATTGCTAGTATTCAGTTAAACTAATTTATTATGCAATTAATCATACTCTAAATACTTGTATTCTACTTTAATTCAACGTTAATATGATGAATATCAGTAAAAATATTACAATTCAATTCAAATATGATGATATATCATAAATCGATCTCTAAAAGTGTATATTCACTTAAAATAGATCGATATACTGTTATAATTGCTTGTATTACATTAAAACACAAGCAAATGTCCCTAGTAGATCTCCAAATATTGATTTTCAGGTGAAATATATCGAATAGCAAACATTAGTTGTGTAATCAGAGCATTACTTTCAAAAGCCTTCATATAGATAAGATGAAAGTCAAATTACTTGTATTATCTTCAAATACAATAAAAAAAGATTGAATACTCATATAATTACTAGTATCCAGTTAAAATAACTTATTATGTAGTGATTCGTATTATAAATGCTTGTATTTCACTTGAATTCAACAAAATACAAGGAATAGCTTTAAAAACGTTACTATTTGAATTTGTGTTTTAATTTTATACCTATAATTACATATTTATTTATCATTATATTGATCAAATGTAAGAGAATATACTCTTTTATGATCTGATTTATGACATATCAATGAATTTGAGTTGAATTGTGATATTTTTGTAGCTATTCATTATATTACGTTGAATTAAAGTAAAGTACAAGCATTTAAAGTACGATTCATTGTATAATAAGTTATTTTAACGAAATAAAAGCAATTGTGTGTGTATTCAATTAATTTTAGTTGTATTTGAAGAGAATATATCCAATTTGACTTTAATCATGTCTATATGAAGGTTTTTAATATAATACTCTCATTACACACCTAATATTTGCTATTTCGATGTATTTTAATCAAACATTGATATTTGGCGATCTATTATGGGCATTTGATTACGTTTTATTGTTATGCCTATAATTACACATTTATTTATCAGTATATCGATCAAATGTATGAGAATAGACTCTTTTATGATCTTATTTATGACATATCAATGAATTTGAGTTGAATTCAAGTGGTGTTTTTGCAGCTATTCAATACATTACGTTGAATTCAAGTGGTGTACAAGCATTTAAAGTACGATTCATTGTATAATAAGTTATTTTAACTAAATAAAAGCAATTGTGTGTGTATTCAATTAGTTTTTATTTTATTTGAAGAGAATATATGCAATTTGACTTTAATCTTATCTTCATGTTGATTTTTTAACATAATACTCTGATTACGCACCTAATATTTGTTATATTGATGTAGTTTAATTGAAAATTTATATTTGGCGATCTATTAGGAGCATTTGATTAAGTATTAATGTAATACCAATAATTACACATCCATTTATCAGTATATCGATCAATTTTAAGAGAATAGACTCTTCTAGGGTTTGATTTGTAACATATCAATGAATTTGAGTTGAATTCAAGTGATGTACAAGCATTTAAAGTACGATTCATTGCATAATAAATTATTTCAACTAAATAAAAGCAATTGTGTGTGTAT
>KZ451939.1:1292099-1380872 GCA_002786265.1 Apostasia shenzhenica | reverse complement strand
TGTATTTGAAGAGGATATATGCAATTAGACTTTAGTCTTATCTATATGAAGGTTTTTTAACATAATACTCTCATTACACACCTAATATTTGCTATATTGATGTATTTTAATCGAAAATTGATATTTGACGATATATTAGGGGCATTTGATTGCATTTTAAAGTAATACCTATAATTACACATCTATTTATCCGTATATCGATCAAATGTAAGAGAATAGGCTCTTTTATAGTCTTAATTATGACATAGCAATGAATTTGAGTTGAATTGTGATGTTTTTGAGCTATTCATTATATTACGTTGAATTAAAGTGGAGTACAAGCATTTAAAGTATGATTCATTGCATAATAAGCTATTTTAACTAAATAAAAGCAGTTGTGTGTGTATTCAATTCGTTTTTGTTGTTTTTGAAGAGAATATATGCAAGTTTTCTTTACTCTTGTCTATATGAAGATTTTTTAACATAATACTCTCATTACACGCCTAATATTTGCTATTTATATGTATTTCAATCGAAAATTGATATTTGGTGATGTATTAGGGGCATTTGATTGCATTTTAAGGTAATACCTATAATTACACATCTATTTATCCGTATTTCGATCAAATGTAAGAGAATAGGCTCTTTTATAGTCTTAATTATGACATAACAATGAATTTGAGTTGAATTGTGATGTTTTTGTAGCTATTCATTATATTACGTTGAACTAAAGTGGAGTACAAGCATTGAAAGTATGATTCATTGCATAATAAGCTATTTTAACTAAATAAAAGCAGTTGTGTGTGTATTCAATTAATTTTTGTTGTTTTTGAAGAGAATATATGCAAGTTTACTTTAATCTTGTCTATATGAAGGATTTTTAACATAATACTCTCATTACACACCTAATATTTGCTATATTGATGTATTTTAATTTAAAATTGATATTTAGCAATCTATTAGGAGCATTTGATTACGTTTTAATGTAATACCAATAATTACAGATCTATTTATCAGTATATCGATCAATTATAAGAGAATAAACTTCTGCTTATTAACATATCAATGAATTTGAGTTAAATAGTGATTTTTTTGCAGCTATTCATTATATTACGTTGAATTCAGGTGGTGTACAAGCATTTAAAGTACGATCATTGCATAATAAGTTATTTCAACAAAATAAAAGCAATTGTGTGTGTATTCAATTAATTTTAGTTGTATTTGAAGAGAATATATGCAATTTGACTTTAATCATGTCTATATGAAGGTTTTTTAATATAATACTCTCATTACACACCTAATAAGTTATTTCAACTAAATAAAAGCAATTGTGTATGTAGTCAATTAATTTTAGTCGTATTTGAAAAGAATATATGCAATTTGACTTTAATCATGTCTATATGAAGGTTTTTTAACATAATACTCTCATTACACACCTAATATTTGCTATTTCGCTGTATTTTAATCGAAAATTGATATTTGGCGATATATTAGGGGCATTTGATTGTATTTTAATGTAATACCTAAAATTACACATCTATTTATCCGTATATCGATCTAATGTAAGAGAATAAGCTCTTTTATAGTCTTAATTATGACATAGCAAAGAATTTGAGTTGAATTGTGATGTTTTTGCAGCTATTCATTATATTACGTTGAATTAAAGTGGAGTACAAGCATTTAAAATATGATTCATTGCATAATAAGTTATTTTAACTAAATAAAAGCAGTTGTGTGTGTATTCAATTAGTTTTGTTGTTTTTGAAGAGAATATATGCAATTTGACTTTAATCTTGTCTATATGAAGGTTTTTTAACATAATACTCTCATTACACACCTAATATTTGCTATTTAGATGTATTTCAATCGAAAATTGATATTTGGCGATGTATTAGGGGCATTTGATTGCATTTTAAGGTAATACCTGTAATTACACATCTATTTATCCGTATTTCGATCAAATGTAAGAGAATAGGCTCTTTTAGGGTCTGCTTTGTAACATATCAATGAATTTGAGTTAAATAGTAATGTTTTTGCAGCTATTCATTACATTACGTTGAATTCAAGTGATGTACAAGCATTTAAAGTACGATTCATTGCATAATAAGTTACTTCAACTAAATAAAAGCAATTGTGTGTGTATTCAATTAATTTTAGTTGTATTTAAAGAGAATATATGCAATTTGACTTTAATCATGTCTATATGAAGGTTTTTAACATAATACTCTCATTACTCACCTAATATTTGCTATTTCGATGTATTTTAATCAACAATTGATATTTGGCGATGTATGGGGCATTCAAATACATTCACATGTCATAAATTAGTTGTGTAATCAAATTATTATATTAAACTTCCTTCATATTGAGAGGATCAATGTCGAATTGCTTCTATTCGCTTCAAATACAATAAAAAGTGATGGAATACTAATGTAATTTCTAGTATTCTGTTAAACTAATTTGTTATGTAATGGATCGTACTATAAATGCTTGTATTTCGCTTGAATTCAAAGTAATACAATGAATAGCAGTAAAAACATCACTATTCAATTCAAATACAATGATATGTCATAAATCAGTCTCAAAAAGTGCCTATTCGCTTAAACTAGATCGATATACTATACAAAATGTGTAATTACCGGTATTACGCTAAAACTCATTCAGATATTCCCAATAGATCACTAAATATCTTTTTTCGGCTAAAATATAATGATATGACAAATATTAGTTGCTTAATCAGAGTATTGTATTAAAATGCCACGGTATAGACAACATCAAAGTTAAATTACTTGTATTTTCTTCAAATACTGTAAAAATTAATTAATACACCTATAATTGCTAGTATTCAGTTAAACTAATTTATTATGCAATTAATCATACTTTAAATGCTTGTATTCTACTTTAATTCAACGTTAATATGATGAATATCAGTAAAAATATTACAATTCAATTCAAATATGATGATATATGATAAATCGATCTCTAAAAGTATATATTCACTTAAAATAGATTGATATACTGTTATAATTGCTAGAATTACATTAAAACGCAAGCAGATGTCCCTAGTAGATCTCCAAATATTGATTTTCAGGTGAAATACATCGAATAGCAAACATTAGTTATGTAATCAGAGCATTATTTTAAAAAGCCTTCATATAGATAAGGTGATAGCCAAATTACATGTATTCTCTTCAAATACAATAAAAAGTTATTTAATACTCATATAATTGCTAGTATCCAGTTAAAATAACTTATTATGTAGTAATTCGTATTCTAAATGCATGTATTTCGCTTGAATTCAACGAAATACAAGGAGTAGCTTTAAAAATGTTACTGTTGAATTCAAATATATTCACATGTCATAAATTAGTCTGTAAAAGTGATGTTCGCTTAAAATAGATCGATATACTGTTAGAAAGATTTGTAATTTTCAGTATTATATTAAAACTCAATCAGATGTTCGAAATATTTTACCAAATGCTTGTTTTCTGCTAACATACTTCGATATAACAAATCTTAGTTGCTTAAACAGAGTATTGTGTTAAATTGCCTTGATATAGACAAAATCCAAGTCAAAATACTTATATTCTTTTCAAATACAAAAAAACCGAATTGAATACTTGCATAATTGCTCATATTCAGTTAAAATAATTAAATTTGTAATGAATAATGCTTTGAACGCTTGTATTCCTCTTGAATTTGACATTAATGCAATTAATCGATGTAAAAATGTCTCTATTTAATTCAAATACATTGATATGTCATAAATCAGTCTCTAAAAGTGCCTATTCACTTAAAGTTAATCGACATACTGTCAAACAAATGTGTAATTGTCAGTATTATATTAAAATTCAATCAGATGTCCCAAATAGATCGCCAAATACCTGTTTTTGGCTGAAATACATCGACATAGCAAACATTACTTGTTTAATCAGAGTATTAAGTTAAAATACATTCATATAGGTAAAATCAAAGTCAAATTAGTTGTATTCTCTTCAAATACAAGAAAAAGTGAATGAATACTTATATAATTGCTAGTATTTAGTTAAAATAACTTATTATGGAAAGAATCGTACTTTAAACGCTTGTATTATGCTTGAATTCAATGTTAAGCCAATGAATAGCTATAAAAATATCACTATTCAATTCAAATACATTTATATGTCATATATTAGTCTCTGAAAATACCTATTAGCTTAAACTAATTCGACATACTATCAAAAAGATATGTAATTGCTGGTACTACATTAAACCTCAATTAGATGTCTCTAATATATCGTCAATAATGTAGCATACATTAAATGTGTAATCAAAGTATTATGTTAAACTTCCTTAATATAGAGAGGATCAATGTCGAATTACTTGTATTCGCTTCAAATACAATAAAAAGTGATGGAATACTAATTTAATTGCTAATATTCAGTTAAATTAATTTATTATGCAATGGATCGTACTATAAATGCTTGTATTCCGCTTGAATTCAACGTAATACAATGAATAGCAGTAAAAATGTCACTATTCAATTTAAATACAATGATATGTCATAAATCAATCTCTAAAAGTGACTATTCGCTTAAACTAGATCGATATACTACACAAAATGTGTAATTATCGGTATTACGCTAAAACTCATTCATATATTCCCAATAGATCACTAAATAACTATTTTCGGCTAAAATATATTGATATGGCAAATATTAGTTGCTTAATCGGAGTATTGTGTTAAATTGCCATGATATAGACAACATCAAAGTCAAATTACTTGTTTTTTCTTCAAATACAGTAAACATTAATTAATACACCTATAATTGCTAGTATTCAGTTAAACTAACTTATTATAAAATGAATCGTACTCTAAATGCTTGTATTCTACTTCAATTCAACGTTAATATAATGAATACGAGTAAAATATTATAATTCAATTCAAATATGATGATATATCATAAATCGATCTCTAAAAGTGTATATTCACTTAAAATAGATCGATATACTGTTATAATTACTAGTATTACATTAAAACGCAAGCAGATGTCCATAGTAGATCGCCCAATATCGATTTTCGGCTGAAATACATCAATATAGCAAACATTAATTGTGTAATAAGAGCATTATTTTAAAAAGCCTTCATATAGAAAAGATCAAAGTCAAATTGCTTGTATTTTCTTCAAATACAATAAAAAGTGATTGAATACTCATATAATTGCTAGTATCCAGTTAAAATAACTTATTATGTTGTGATTCATATTTTAAATGCTTGTATTTCGCTTGAATTCAACGAAATACAAGAAATAGCTGTAAAAATGTTAATGTTGAATTCAAATACATTGACATGTCGTAAATAAGTCTCTAAAAGTGACTGTTCGCCTAAAATAGATCGATATACTTTTAGAAAGATTTGTAATTTTTTAGATTATATTGAAACTCAATCAGATGTCCGTAATAGTTAACCAAATACTTGTTTTCGGTAAAATACAATGATATAATAAATATTAATTGCTTAAACAGAGTATTGTGTGAAAATGCCTTGATATAGACAAGATCAAAGTCAAATTACCTGTATTTTATTCAAATACAGTAAAAACTAATTGAATACGTGCATAATAGCTAGTATTCAGTTAAACTAACTTATTATGCAATGAAACGTACTCTAAATGTTTGTATTCCGCTTCAATTCAAAGTTAATACAACGAATATCATGAAAACAATGTTACTATTCAATTCAAATATATTGATATATTACAAATGTCCCTAGTAGATCTCCAAATATTGATTTTCAGGTGAAAAACATCGAATAGCAAACATTAGTTGTGTAATCAGAGCATTATTTTCAAAACCTTCATATAGATAAGATGAAAGCCAAATTACTTGTATTCTCTTTAAATACAATAAAAAGAGATTGAATACTCATATAATTATTAGTATCCAGTTAAAATAACTTATTATGTAGTGATTCGTATTCTAAATGCTTGTATTTCGCTTGAATTCAACGAAATACAAGGAATAGCTTTAAAAACGTTACTTTTGAATTCAAATACATTGACATGTCATAAATTAGTCTCTAAAAGTGACTGTTCGCTTAAAATAGATCGATATACTATTAGAAAGATTTGTAATTTTCAGTATTATATTAAAACTCAATCATATGTTTAAAATAGTTCACCAAATGCTTATTTTCGGCTAAAATACTTTGATATAACAAATATTAGTTGCTTAAACCGAGTATTGTGTTAAATTGTCTTGATATAGTCAAGATCCAAGTCAAAATACTTGTATTCTTTTCAAATATAATAAAACTGAATTGAATACTAGCATAATTGCTCGTATTCAGTTAAAATAATTAATTATGTTATGAATCATGCTCTGAACGCTTGTATTTCACTTGAATGTCACATTAATGCAATTAATCGATGTAAAACTCTCTATTCAATTCAAATACACTGATATGTCATAAATCAGTCTCTAAAAGTGTCTATTCATTTAAATTTAATCGACATGCTATCAAAAAAATATGTAATTGTCAGTATTATTTTAAATCTCAATTAGATGTCCCAAATAGATTGCCAAATATCAATTTTTGGCTGAAATACATCGACATAGCAAATATTACTTGTTTAATCAGAGTGTTATGTTAAAATGTCTTTATATAGACAAACTCAAAGTCAAATTACTTGTATTCTATTCAAATACAAGAAAAGTGAATGAATACTTATATAATTGCTAATATTCAGTTAAAATAACTTATTATGGAATGAATCATACTTTGAATGCTTGTATATTGCTTGAATTCAACGTTAAGCCAATGAACAGCTATAAAAATATCACTATTCAATTCAAATACATTTATATGTCATATATTAGTCTCTAAAAGTGTCTATTAGCTTAAAATAATTCGACATACTATCAAAAAAAATGTGTAATTGCTGGTATTACATTAAACCTCAATTACATGTTTCTAATATATCGCAAATTATTTGTTTCCGACTGAAATACATCGATATAGCAAATATTAGTTGTGTAATCAAAGTATTATATTAAACTTCCTTCATATAGAGAGGATCAACGTCAAATTGCTTGTATTCGCTTCAAATACAATAAAAAGTGATGGAATACTAATTTAATTTCTAGTATTCAGTTAAATTAATTTATTATGCAATGGATCGTACTATAAATGCTTTTATTCTGCTTGAATTCAATGTAATACAATGAATAACAGTAAAAACGTCACTATTTAATTCAAATACAATGATATATCTTAAATCAGTTTTTAAAAGTGTCTATTCGCTTAAACTAGATCGATATACTATCACAAAATGTGTAATTACTGGTATTACGCTAAAACTCGTTCAGATATTCTCAATAGATCACTAAATTCCTATTTTCGGCTAAAATATATTGATATGACAAATATTAGTTGCTTAATCAGAGTATTGTGTTAAACTGCCATGATATAGACAACATCAAAGTTAAATTACTTGTATTTTCTTCAAATATAGTAAAAATTAATTAATACACCTATAATTGCTAGTATTCAGTTAAACTAACTTATTATACAATGAATCGTATTCTAAATGCTTGTATTCCACTTCAATTCAACATTAATATAATGAATACCAGTAAAAATATTACAATTCAGTTCACATATGATGATATATCATAAATTGGTCTTTAAAAGTGTATAGTCACTTAAAATAGATCGATATACTGTTATAATTACCAGTATTATATTAAAACGCAAGCAGATGTCCCTAGTAGATTGCCAAATATCGATTTCGGCTGAAATACATCGATATAGTAAATATTAGTTGTGTAATCAGAGCATTATTTTAAAAAGACTTTATATAGATAAGATCAAAGTCAAATTGCTTGTATTCTCTTCAAATACAATAAAAAGTGATTGAATACTTATATAATTGCTAGTATCCAGCTAAAATAACTTATTATGTAGTTATTCATATTCTAAATGCTTGTATTTCGCTTGAATTCAATAAAATAGAAGGAATAGCTGTAAAAATGTTACTGTTGAATTCAAATACATTGACATGTCATAAATAAGTCTCTAAAAGTGAATGTTCGCCTAAAATAGATCGATATAATGTTAGAAAGATTTGTAATTTCTGATATTATATTGTAATTTCTGCCAAATGCTTATTTTTAGTAAAATACAATGATATAATAAATATTAGTTGCTTAAATAGAGTATTGTGTTAAAATGCCTTGATATAGACAAGATCAAAGTCAAATTACTTGTATTCTATTCAAATACAGTAAAAACTAATTGAATACACGCATAATTGCTAGTATTCAGTTAAACTAACTTATTATGCAATGAATTGTTCTCTAAATATTTGTATTCCACTTCAATATAATGTTAATACAACGAATATCAGTAACAATATTACTATTCAATTCAAATATATTGATATATCATAAATTAGTCTCTAAAAGTGCATATTCGCTAAAAATAAATCGATATACTTTTATAATTACTGGTATTACATCAAAATGCAACTGATATTATATTAAAACTCAATCAGATGTCTGAATAGTTCACTATATTCTTGTTCTCGGTAAAATACAATGATATAATAAATATTAGTTATTTAAACAGTGTATTGTGTTAAATTGCCTTGATATCGACAAAATCAAAGTCAAATTACTTGTATTTTCTTGAAATACATTAAGACCTAATTGAATACTAGCATAATTGCTCGTATTTAGTTAAAAATGACTAATTATGTATTGAATTGTACTCTGAACGCTTGTATTCCGCTTGAATTTGACATTAATGCAATGAATAAATGTAAAAATATCTCTATTCAATGTCCCTAATTGATCAGTCATATGTCCCTAATTGATCACCAAACAACTGCTTTCGCCTAAAATACATGAATATAGTAAATATTAGTTATTTAATCAGAGTATTACGTTAAAATTCTTTGACATTGATAAGATAAAAATTCTATTACTTGTATTATCTAAAAAATGATTGAATACTAGAACTATTACTAATATTTAGTTAAAATTACTTATAACGCAATGAATCATTCTCTAAATGCTTGTATACTACTTGCATTAAATATTATTGCAATGAACAGTTGTAAAAATATCACTATTCAATAATTGTGTTTATTAAAATTACTTATTTTGCTACGAATCATTTTCTAAATAATTGTATTTGGGTTGAATTCAATATTAGTATAATGCATAGATGTAAAAACGTCACTATTGAATTCAAATACATTCATATGTCATAAATCCATCTCTAAAAGTACCTAATAAATTAAAATATATTGATGTACTGTCAAAAAGATGTGTAATTATCTATATTAAATTAAAACTCAATTATATGTCCCTAATAGATTGTCAAACATCTGCTTTTAGCTAAAATACATCGATATAGCAAGTATTTATTATTTAATCGGAGTATTATGTTAGAATGTCTTGATATAAACAAGATCAAAGTCAAATTGCTTGTATTCTCATCAAATTCAATAAACAATATTTGAGTACTCGTATAGTTGCTAGTATTCAGTTAAAATAACATATGAAGCAAAGAATCATTCTCTGAATGCTTGTATACTGCTTGATTTCAACATTATTGTAATGACTAGTTGTAAAAATATATTCTATTCAAATACGTTAATATATCATAAATTAGTCTCTAAAAATGCGTAATAGGTTAAACTGATTGATATACGGTGAAAAAGATATATAATTGCTGGTATTATTTTGAAACTCAGTCATATGTCCTTAATTGATCACCAAACAATTGCTTTCGGTTAAAATGCAAGGATTATGGATATCATAAATATTAGTTTTTTAATCAACGAAATACAAGGAATAGCTGTAAAAATATTACTGTTGAATTAAAATACATTGACATGTCATAAATAAGTCTCTAAAAGTGATTGTTCGCCTAAAATAGACTGATATACTATTAGAAAGATTTGTAATTTCCGATATTATATTGAAACTCAATCCGATGTCCGTAATAGTTCACTATATGCTTGTTTTCGGTAAAATACAACGATATAATAAATATTAGTTGCTTAAATAGAGTATTGTGTTAAAATACCTTAATATAGATAAGATCAAAGTCAAATTACTTGTATTCTATTCAAATACAGTAAAATTAGAAGGAATTTACATAATTTTATAGAAATAATTATGTGATGATTTTTAACAATCGCCAATGAACAAAAAGTTATTTAGAATTTAAAATGAGATCAGATCAATTTGTAATACCATTAGATCATGTAGTCAGTATATGTTTCGATATTTCAAATAATATTTTTTCAAGAGCAGCATGCAGTGATAGCTGGTGAAATTTAAGGTTTATCCCTTTTTATGAAAGAAATGTGTTCCACTTCATTTAAGTAAATTGGCTTTGAAATGGTTGAAAACATTTCATTCTACCTGCCAAACAATCCTTAAGAGTGTCCACTAGGCAAATCTACTTCAACAAAAAAAAAATGAACAACTATTTATTATCAGATAATTTTTATTTGAAATTAAGATATAAGTAGCATTTAGTCTCGTGTGGATATATACCTTTTTCAGGTAAATCTAAGGAGCCATTATAGATGGAGTGGATCTTATGGAAATGCACATGAGCACAATTGATCCATACTCCATAGGGTCAAGTTCTTTCTTACCTATGAGAAATGAAGGGGGGATCATGATATTGTGCTAAAATACTTTGATGGATAATGCAAACTTTATCTAACATTATCATACTTGTTAAAGCTTGCATTAGTCAATTCATTTTTACTTATTTTAGTCCAAGATTGTCTATTTATATTTTATGATGAGATAGGCCCCCGATAAGACTATAGTTAAATAATAGGGGAATCTTTGATTTATGAAATTGAGTTTGAATGAGATTTGATTTTGGTAGAGTGTATATTAAATAGTTGAAACCAAAAGATCAAATAAGGTTGAATTGGCTCAATTTAGAATCTATAAGTTTAGTTAATGATTTGATATTGAACTAATTAATTCGGTTGTTAAATTTTAAAGATCAGCATAACCGGTCAAGTTCTGCATCTTTGTCATGTCAGATAAGTTACCCCAAACATTCCTACAAAAGCTTTGTCAGGAGCTCATCAATGGCACACTAAATCATTCAACATAGTTCTCTCCACAATGGTTTCCTCCCCCAAATAAATAAAGGATCACTCCCTGTATTGAAAGTGGAACAACCTACAATCAAAATCTCAGCATTTGATGCTCGCGGCCCGTGACCTGAACATTTGCTCGAGAAGGATAACTAAAGCCATGGCGAAGCCATGATCAAAGCCCGGTTGGACAACGAGACTGAACACATCCTCGCCGAAGGCAATGCCGGCGACTGGATCCTTCCGCCGGATCTCCGCCACTGCCCGCCGCTGCTCATCGTAGATCGCGAACGATTTCTGCGAGAACGAGCCCTCCACGCCGTACATGGGCCCGGAATCCCAGTTGCAAGGGATCACGTGAGCCATCGACTTGGATTGGAGCAGCGACGCATGCTTTCTCGCCGAGAATCGCGGCCTCCCCGCCGCTGACGCCTCCCCATCGTAGATGTGCCAGCGGTCCGTTATCAATAGCTTCTGCATTAAGTTGAAATCAAAAACGAATCAACTCATACGAAAGAACGAACGAATCGAAGATTCGAAATTAAATCCCTAAAAAATTAGGGATGTACCTTTCGGCGAATCATGAAGAGGGGCTTCCCGTCGGCGTCCATGAGCAAGATCTCCGAACAGCTCTTCGACGAGTAGTTATCGACGCGGAAAACGAGGTTACCTCTGGCGTCAAAGACGGTGAAGCCGCTGCAGTTGAAGAGGAGAGATTTCCGCCACACTGTAAGGACCGCCACCTCACCAGCTCCGTCAGCACAAGCAGAGATGGACGGAACCGGAGGCCCGGCGATCGGATAGTTCGGATAGATCTTCGTCATCTTCTACGATTAGCTGAGGTCGGGAGTAGGGAGGACGAGGAGGAGAAACCGACTAATGGCGCAAGCGCAGCTCTTTGAAGCACCGATGATTGGCCTCCGGCCACCCATCGCAATTTTTATAGGGCTCACAGAAGACAAAATGCCCCTGATCTTTCCAGTTATTACCTGCATTCTACACGCGCTGGCATTTATGAAATGGGGGCATTACAGACCCTCCAAATTGTTTCATTTTATAAATCGGATATTAACGTTAGTTAATGTGATCAAATATGGGACACGTCATACGTGAATCGTTTTTTTTTTGGAAGCAAAGTTTTTATTTAAGGTAAATTGCATCTGAGCCACTAAATTCTGTATCTCAATTTTTTTTAAAAAAAATATTTTGTTTTATTTTATTTTCTACCTAAAAAAAAAATTGTATCTCTAATAAAGAATAAAAAACATTACAGCCTCTCAGAATCTCACATTTTGCAGTCTTTTCTTAATAAAAAAATATAAAATTAAATTATTTTTAACTAATTTAAATAATTTATATATTTTAAAATATTATTTGGTTGAAACTTAAAAAATCTTCAAACTCCTTAAAAAATATTTACATTAACATTTTATATTTATTTTATATCGTTCATAAATTTAAATATTAAAAATTAATTTTATTTCACATTATATATATATATATATTTAATAAAAATTAATTTTTTTTTACATCTAATATAATTAATAATAATAAAATTATTTTTTTTACACCATAATATTAAAATAATTTTCTTATTTTCATTATCTCAAAAACTTAAAACATACTGAAAACATAGTTGTTCAAACAAGGCCTAAAGGACCATTATATTTCCTTATTTTTATTTAGGCAAATTACGCTTAGGTTCATGAATTTAACGTTTAATATAGTGCAGGTCCACGTTTTTAAAATTATAATATCGAGATACTTGAGTTTTAATAAATTATCAAATGGGTCTTTTTTTATTTTTTTTATAATTAAAATTTTTTAAATTTACTGTTTTACTCCTGCCCCTCTCTCTCCTCCCGATCCGGTGAATGCGCTCGGGCCGCGTGGCCACCGACCGGAGGACACGCCGCGAGGCAGCCGGACCGCCGATGGCCTCACTGCCCGCGTGGGTGCGTCGGATCGGGAGGAGAGAGAGAATGGCAGGGGTAAAACGGTAATTTAAAAAAAAAATTATAAAAAAATAAAAAGGACCATTTGATAATTTATTAAAATTCAAGGACCCCGATGTTAATTTTTAAAAACGTGAACATGTGCGATATTAAGCGTTAAACTCAAGAACTTGGACGTAATTTGCCCTTTTTCTTTATTATGAAAATTTAAAAATAAGAATATTAATATTAATGTTTCAAAATTATATTTAAAAATTTTTAAAAAAATAATAAGTAAAAATAATTTTATAATATAATAATAAAAAAATTATTAATTATATTTTAAGTAGGACCAAATGATAATACTTTCATAATCTCATTGTCTAAATTGAAATTTTATTTTTTAAAAATTAAGATTAATTTAAAATACTCTTTATATGTAATTTACCCTTTTATTTAAATTATGAATCGAAGAACGTTTAGAATGTGTGGATTGGGTGCATCTCTGCAGTTTGGTTGACTTCGGTGCCGCTTGGCCCGCTCATGCGGCAATTGCCACGAGACGCATGCTGAAAAAAAAATAATAATAATAATAAGGGGCATTTACATATATATCCTTTAATTTAACTTGAATTATATATTAAATTTTTTAATTTTTTTATTTTACAACTTCACCCTCTAAATTATCCAAAAATAACATATCTAGGCATTTCTCATGATTTTTAAAAAATTCTTTTTGTTGATTATAATTATTTGGATACTTATTACTAATAATAAATATATACAAAATATTATGATCATATATAAAATATTATTTTTGAATGATTTAGGAGGTAAAGTTGTAAAATTAAAAAATAAAGAATTTAATATGCAAGATAAATTAAAAGCTATGTATGTAAATCTCTCTAATAATAATAATACCATAATTTAATCAAATTTATAAGATGCAAGATATGAGGCATATTGTATAATAACAATATAATGATAAGTTGTGTGTTTTTAATATATATAAATATATATATAAATGATGTCATGGTGAATTTCCTCACGTGATAAAAAAGAAATTTATTTTAGTTCTTCTTAGGATATATATTGACTCAAAATTACATCACGCAAATTAAATATATTAGACAAAAAATTTAAAAATTAAGAAAATTTTAATCACGCATATTCCATCACACATAAATTTTAATATTAAAAATTAATTTTATTTGACATCCTACATACATTACTAAAATAATAACTTACTTATATCACATTTCTCACATATCTCAATATAATAAGTAACTTTATATCGCATCTCTTATATATTTCAACATAATAATTAACTTTATTTCACATTATTCATAATTTTTAATAAAAAAATCTCTATTTAAGTTTAATTTTATTGAATTAGGGTGAATGTAGGATAGTACTATTGCCATCTTAATATAAAACATGTACGCTTATGTGATATGGGTATACTACTTATCATTTTATTAGAATTGGATATCATCTAATTATAAGTAATATTATCATATCTGATATGACAATACACTGTAGACAAATAGAAGCAATCGAAGATATAAAGATGAATAAAAAAATATTTTTTTGCCTAACTTTTACGAGGCTATTCGATCCACTCAGATCAATTGTTGATTCTCAAAATATAAATTGCTATCTTCAAAATATTTATTTGCCTAAATTACCCTCTCTCATTTGTATAAAATTTCCAACTCTCTCTCACAGTCCCTCCCCATTTTACAATATTTATCTTTTAACCTCTCACCTACAACATTTTCTTTGTAAACACTATTATATGAATGTGTAAATGGTATCAAGACGCAAAGCTCGTAATATTCAAATTGGAGGGGCCTTTGTCGTGTAAGTGAATCTTAAAGAGAGTATATTCTTGTTTCATGACCTTTAGCGATGATGCATCTAACAGCGACATAGGGGGAGGTTAGATCATCCTTGTGATGATGCGGGACCGAAGACTGCGAAGAGTGATCATCGGAAAAATACTCTATATGAGTAAATCAGAATCACCCAAATAAGGAGAGGCTTCTAACAGGCTTCTAAGTGAATGAGCATAAGAATGAATTATAGCACATCGAAAAGAGAGAGGAGTTCCTAAGCTATATCAGCAAATAATATAATCTCAAATGGTAGAGACCTTTCAGGGCAGAACTATAAAATTAATGATGAAAAATTTTATAGTTAAGTGTGCTTGAGCTAGTTAGTATTAGAATAAGTTATCTTTTTAGGAAGTACTTAAATCATGTGATTTCTTAAAGTCAAACTTGACAATATATCTACATTTAATTACAATATAGTATCAAAGTTAACTTCTTATAATACGATATATATAGTTCATGAACAAACCAAGCAAAAGCCGATGATCTTGTGGCAACCCGAGACCAAAGAAAGTGAGGAATGATTGCCAGAATGATGTCTATATAAGTAAATCGGAATCATCAAGATAAATAAAGGCTTTCAACAAGCTTTTAAATGAAGAGACAGAGAAATAAATAGTATCACATGTAAAGAAAGAAAAGTTCCTGAACTATATAAATAAATAAAATGATCTTAAATGGTAAAAATATCTTTTGAGAAAATACTGTGAAGCTAATGATAAAATTTTTTGTAGTTACGCAGGCTTAAACTGATTAGTACTGGGATAAATAACTTTTTTAGGAAATACTCAAATCATATGACTCCTTAAAGTCAAAATGAATAATACTTCTATATTTAGAATATAAGATATTATAGTACGCATTACCTTAGACTTTGATGATCACTACCAAATCTATTACATCTTGAGACTCCTTTGTAAAAAGTAAACTATAAAATATTTTAATATAGCTGATGATAGTCTAATTTAAACTTAGTAACTGTTGTTTGTAACCTTTTACAAAATTGGTAGGTATAGAGATAGGACGGTCAGTACTTTTAAAAAATATTTAATGAAATCTCATAAATTTGATTAAACATATATCTACCAGCCCATTATGGTAAAGGGCATCAAAACTTAAATAAATTTGCACCTCTTAACTTTGCAAATGACATAAAATTATATCTACCAATTTCATAAATTTTATTTTTTTTAATTAATATTTTTAAATTTTAAAATTTAATAAATATTATTTTCTAAATATTAAACATTACATAATTATAATTGAAATATTAATACCCATTCTATTAATGAATTTTTTTTAAAATTTTTAAAAATTAATATAAAATATTTTGTAATTATTTGCATCTATTTCATAAAAATACTATTGCTAATTTTGTTGTAGAACTTTAGTCTAACATCATTGAAGATTATAAAAAAATGGTTATTTATTATTAAAATAAAAAAAATAAAGATATTGAAATAAATTTTTATTCAAACTTTTAATCTTTTGACTTGAGAATATTTTTTTATGGAAGAAGTTTTGCCAGGAGGCACCACATAAGATTTTTGCATATAACATCTCCTAAAAAATTAAAAACTCAACTTTTTGTGCATATTTTTAGCCGTTAATGTATTTTCAAATATCGATTTACATTTTTAATTTAAGAATTTATTGCTTCCAAAAATTTTATTAATTAAATATGATAAAATCTCATTAAGAATTTATTATTAGATTTTTTTGTATAGAAAGAAAAGTAAATTTAAATTGCTTCTGATAAATGAACTTCGGTTTTATTTAACGTTATAAATCCAGCTCAGTCAAATACTACAGTTTGTTAGATTCCCCGCTTTGATTTTTATGGCACACAGACGTATTAGAACCACACGTATCGATATTTGCATCAGAGTCAACATTTTTCTTAATAGAAAAAATTATCGAAAATTACCGGAGAGATCTTTTCACCTCCCATTTTGTGTATGGTTACTTATCTAAAAGATTGATTCAAAACCGAACATCAAAGCCAAATGTTCGAGCAAGTCCAATAGGAAGATGAGTTTGAAAAAAATTCATTAGAAAAAAAGATGAATACATTGATTCTTTCCGCTCCGATGAACAGCCCTACCCACATATATGACCTCAGGAAAAATAAATTCTCCGTCCCTATCGAAAACACGGCATTTCGGATTCGAAATTCAAAGTCTCACACTCGCATAAAAATAAACTAGGCCTTTGAATTTATGCAAGTTCTCATTAGTGGAACATAACAAAACTATCTATTGACCAAAATTCACTATCCACTCTAGAGTGGATGTTAGCATCAAGCTTTGAATTCATGAGATGTCACCTTTAAAGCATGGATGTGAGGTTAATGGAGCTCAAAAGTCAACAAATTATGGAGCAAAATGTTACCATTTATGTGGCTGGCTGACATCATAATTCCACCAACTTCCTAGAGAGGGGGAAAGTGAAGAGAGAAGAAGTGGCGGAGAGCTTGAATCAAGTATTTTGATCTAGGATGTGAAATAAAGTTGATATTTTTATTAAAAAATGTTGAATATGTGAAGTAAAATAATATTTTTTTATATTAAAATATATATAGAATGATTAAGTTGAGTAGTGGAGACAGTTACTTGTAGTTCTTCAATCTCACAAAAAAAAACTCTCTCAAAAGAGAAATTATTAGGTACAAATAAGTTTTTTCTACAACAAATTATAACACAACACGTGCAAAGTACACCAGTTAATAGAAAGCATAAACACCGAGTGAGCAGAGAAAACATTGAAAGTTGTTAACGTGGAAATTGATTTATTTATTTATTTTTGATAGAGGTAATCAATAGATTGAAGCTTTTGTTAGTTTTTTTTTTTAATCTCATTCAGGTCTTCTATTTTCACTTTATTTTCGACAATTTTTCGACTTCTCTTCATCTCCTTCTTCCTTTTGACCTTCTTTTCTCAATGCATATGAAAAAAGAACATTAGTTACAAAGTAATTGTGAATATATTCTTCCAGGAAGAAATTAGGAGTGTGGCTTAGTTCTCGAAGAATCGAAAATCAACTCAAAATTGAATCGAATCAATGAACTTGAGTCGAGTCTAAATTTATTTGGGTTAGTTCTATAGAATCTTAAAATATTCAAAACCGATTATATAGTTCAAATTTTAGATTAATGTATGGATCTAGTAAAACCGTGATACGACCTAGTTTATATGAATAATAAAAGTCTAAAATAATTTTTATTAATCTAATTTAATTTTTTATAATTTTATTCTAAAATAGATATCTTTGAAATCTCATTCTGAGATATTGAAGCAAGTATTATATCTTAATATTAAAAATCTATTTTATGAAATTCATGATTAATTTTTTAATTGTACATATTCTATACTACCCTAATCTAAATTTTACACTTTTTTTTTAATCAAAAGATTCTACATTCTTTTAACATCTCTAGCATTATCACATGCATTCTCTCATTAAAACAATCTAATTAAAATATTATTTATTAGAAGATTTGCTTCTGGCATTAAAAATTATTTATTGGAGACCGAACACAAATCCTGTCCAAACCCATTGTTTCGAGTCTAAGTCGAGTCAATGGATGCGTGGGTGATCTAATTCTAGGTATATTGAAACTGAATTGATTTAAGTTGGAAACATAATTGGTACAAAATCAAACTAAACCAACTTATGCACATCCATAGATGAAATAGTTAGAAAATTTATTGAGCATAGAATTGCAAGTTTACACTCTAAAAATTCGATGTTATCATGCATCTCACAAGTAGCAAGTTATTCGTTGTGTCAGTGATAAGTAATGAGTGTCAAGATAACTCAATCTTGGTTCTATGCAGTCTTTTCTTGCTTTTAAGTAGGGGTGAGAATTATCTGAGTTTGAGGCAAATCAGGCATGACTTAAGTTCAGCTCATCTAATTAATTCAGTTTAAGTTCAAGTTAACTCGTCTTAACTTCAAGCTAGCTCAAACTTTAATTAACCTGATTTTTGCCCTCCAATTTTTTTTTTTTTTGAAATAACTTTATTAGGATTTGAATGCATAAGATTACCTAATAAATATTTATGTATAAATAATAAATAATTATAATTAAATATTATATATATTATTTATATTTTAAAAGTAAAAATTGAGCTAAGTTGGTCAAATTCAATCAGGACTGCTGGCTCAGCTTAATAAACTTGAACTAAACTCAATTTAAACTAAATATTGATTTAAACACCGAGCCACACTCTCACTTTCTACTTCCAAGCCATTCTATATTGTTCCATACAATTTTATTAATTGAGAACGACTTGGTGATATTGATAAAGGCCGATAATTATAATAGTCTGTTTCAAGGTCTCATCGTAGTTAAAATTTCTCTCAATTAATTATTTTATTTTATTTAAAAAAAATAAAATAATATTTTATATCTCATCCTACATAATTAAACAATCATTTTGTTTCACATTCAACATAATTTTTAACAAAATTAACTCATTTTATTTCATATTATATATTTTTTATAAAAAATTTTCATAAAATATTTTTCAAATTATTTTTTTTCTACAACCAAAAAATGCTTTTGGTCCTATAAATATTTTTATGGATTAATGAAAGATGAACTTTAATTTTTTAAAGATGTTCCAAATATTTCTGATTATGGTAAATGATAAACATTCCACTGTAATTTTTACTGATCTTGTCAAGCTGTGGGTCAAGCAATTGAAAATTTGTTTTCAAAAGTCAACTATTTGTTGTAGGGATAATTACCTACATACCACACTATTTAGTTTTATTTATGCTTTACTCATTTATTTTTAGTTAATTACGCTATGCACACTCAAAATATTACAAAATCTTACATACACACACTTGAGTTAAAACTTAATCAAAATCTATTTAAAAAAAAATATTCTGTTAGTAAATCATTAAAATTAGATTTTTACCTTTAATGGTACATATTTTTCTCTTCCTCAATGCCACACTAAAGCACTGATTTGTCCTAAATTCAATTCACATCGCTGATGTCTCATTCCTTTTCTGCCACCTAAACATTAAGGTTTTAGGATTTTCACTCAAAATATATTTAAATATCTTTAAAATAAGGTTATTAAAAAATTATTATTCATTATAATAAAAATAAGTTAAAATATGTGTATGTAAGATTTGATAATATTTTGAGTGTGTATAGCGTAATTAACTAGGAATAGATGGGTAAGGCATGAATAAAACTAAATGGTGTAGCATGTAGGTAATTATCCTTTTGTTGTATTAGTGGTTTATTTTCAAAAAGGTCCTCCTCAAAAGTTCATAATTTACCAATAAGTCATCATAGACCTCTCTTATCCATGTATGAGACATTGTGATGGACACACCAGCAAAATTTGAAGTTAAATGGGCTGGGCTGGGCTGCTTGAGAAAGTAGAATTGCATGAAATAGTAATTAAAAATATATTTTATATCAACAATTTAAATTTGTTTGATGGGAGAGTTATTTTTAAATATAAATAAAATTATTAGCATTAATACATATTTATCGAGCTCTCCTATATTATACACGTGTCTAAGATCTATATGAAACTAATGCAAAAATGTGCGCTTAAACTTATAATTTTTCAAGATGTTTGCCCCTACAATCAAAACTATGTAACTCCCTAATAGATCTCTAACAATTTAACCCATTTGACCTGTCATGTAGCCGTATAATCACTCTTTTGGGAGAATTTTTTTTTCTAATCTATTCGTTCATCTCTTCTTCTCTACTATGCCCTCTTTGAACTCCCTTATTTAGCCAATAAGAATGAAGCCACCATCTCACTAGCGTTGTGCACTGTAAAAATGATGTTAGCGATGCTTCTATCCATTATCTCTCTTTAAGAACTATAAAAACATCATCGTCGACTAGCCTTCTTGCTGGCAATCACCTCCGACGGTGCCGTCCCGCCACCATCCTGCCGCGATAAGCCGTGACCACCGGAGATGCCTCCACGTTTTGCGCACGATTTAGCCCATGAATGTAGAAGAATTCTATTCAAATCACATAAATTTGGTATCATGTATTCTCTTTATTTATAATTTTTCCATATTTAATGCTCTGATTGATCAATTTACACTATGTTAATAATTAGTTTATAAGTTTGATGAGAAATAAAATTATTTTACTACTTAAATGTGCACAAGAGGTGAAATAAAGTTGATTTTGATATTAAAATTTATAATAAGTATGAAATAAATTTTTTTTAATATTAAAATTTATGTTAAAATATGAAACAAAATTATTAAATTTACGATAAATTTAAGATGTTAATAAAATATTAATTTAAATGCTTTTGAACTGAAAATTAAATAATGCCTTTATCTAGCCACAAAGTGCAACTAGAATTTCGTTACACTTACTGTAACATCTCATGATACTATTTTAGAGGTATTATCTATTTTAGTTTTAGAAAAACTGCATAACTTGAGCACTTTTCAGGAGGTCATCCTTCCCAGTGCTATTCCAGCTCAAATACACTTAACTATGGACTTTTCTATTATTGGCCTAACAGTTTTGCCCCAAAAGACGCGTCTACTATTTGAGATCGCGGAATATTATAATATAGTATCAGAGCTGACCTCCCGTAGTACGATGTGGTTCATGGACGAACTAGGCGGAAGCTGGTGGGCAAAATCGTGAGGCTAATGATAGAAAATTCCGTAATTAAACATGCTTGAGTTGGAATGACATTGGGATGGGTGACCTCCTAGAAAGTGCTCAAATTACGTAATTTTTTTAAAATCAAAATAGATAATATTTCTATAGTGAGATCATGGAATGTTACATTTACTCTCATTGCTTAAATTAGCTTTGCAATATATCTAATGTTTTGCAATTGTGATGTTGATTTAATTGATTTTTTTATTGAAAAAAATGATCCTTTATTTAGAATCTTAGCCTTTTTTCATAGGAAATATAAAATTTAATTATTTTTTGATTTAATTTAAATATTTATATATTTTAAAGGATGATTATACACTTTAATTCACTGTCGTTTTTTAAAAATTTAATAAAAAAGTTAAAATTTGGCTTTCTTATGATAAAATATTAATATTTAAAATTATATTTTCAAAAATAAAAAGGTAATGATTAGAAATAATATGTGCTCCTGATGGGATATGTGAGTTGGGAGGAGATATTTTTGTAATTTTATATTTAAAATTTTGAAAAACTAATAAATTTATAATATTAATTTGATTAAAATATTAATATTAACTTAAAAATTTTATTAAAAATTTCTAAAATCATGCACATACTTTTTTTTTGATTAAAAATCACAGGATGCCGGCAACCATGGCCGTCGGCGAGCTCCACGTCAAATTGATCTTCAAATTTAAAATAACGTGTAAATTAATTTTTTGATATTATTAAAAAAATTTCAATAAAAAACAGTTTTTCATTTCAATTTAATTCATGTAAAAAATATATCAAAAAATTATATAAAGACAATATTTTAAATAATTTAGTAATAAGAGAAAATATCTATTAAAAATAGGAATAATTACTTACATGTCACACAATTTAATTTTATTTATGTCTTACCTATCTATTTTTAGTTAATTACGCTATGCACACTCAAAACATTACAAAATCTTACATACATACATTTCAGTTAAAACTTAATCAAAATCTATTTTAAAAAAAAAAATCTATTAGTAAATCATTAAAACTATATTTTTCTCTTCCTCAATACCACACTAAAGCGCTGATTTGTCCTAAAATTAATTCACGTCGCGGATATCACCTTCCTTTGCCGCCACCTAAATATTAAGATTTTAGGATTTTTCACTTAAAATATATTTAAATATTCTTAAAATAATATGATGAACGGCTCAGATTTTTTGTAATCTAACTATAGTTAAGTTATTAAAAAATTATGATTACTCATTATAATAGAAATAAGTTAAAATGTGTATATGTAAGATTTTATAATGTTTTGAGTGTGCATAGCGTAGTTAACTAAAAATTGATGGGTACATAAGGCATAAATAAAACTAAATTGTGTAGCATGTAGGTAATTATTTCTTAAAAATAATGTTAAAGAATTTATTTACATTATATCTCAAATTGAAAAATCAATTCAATTATTTCGAAAATTAGAGGGGACCCAATAGCTATAGGTCTAAACTAAAAGAAACTAATTATTACAAATCTAAAAAAATTATTTCAATTTTCAAATAATTCAAAAAATTCTATAGTAAAAAAGTTAAAATTTAACCAAAGATAATAGTTAAGGGACCTAAATGACAAAGGAATCGTAGACGATAAAACCAAGCGGCATCGCAAAAATAAGCTCGAGCCTCATTTTGACGTTTTTGAAAACCTGAGATCAATTTGCAATGTAATTTTAATCTAAGTGACCCAAATGCAATCTACCCTTATATTCCATTTTATATTTTTTTAAATGAAACTCTTAGAATTTAATAAAATAGATATACAAAGGTAAATCAAAATAAAGACTTCACAAATTTAAAATAAAAAAAATCTAAAAATATAGATTAGAATATAAGTTATATGGACCTAAAAGGCAAATGAATCTTAAACGATAGAACCAAACGTCATCGTAAAAATAAACTCGAGGCTCATTTCGAGGTTTTTGAAAACTTGAGATCAATTTGAAACGCACTTTTAATCTCAGTGACCCAAATGCAACTTACCCTTATATTTCATTTTATATTTTTTTAAATGAAGCTCTTAGAATTTAATAAAATAGAGATACAAAGGTAAATCAAAGTAAAATCTTTATAAATTTAAATAAAAAATTTCTAAAAATATAGATTAGAATATAAGTTATGGGTAAAATTATGTATATTTAAATGTCTTTGTACTATCTAGAAATCAACTTGGAATATTTTATTTGAAGCTTTTTAGTGAGATGATAAGAAGCTTCAAAAAAAAAAAAAAAAAAAAAATGCGACCCATGCACGCTGAAAGATAAATATAATTAATTACTCCATTAATTAATAATTATTACTTTCGGGCTATTGCCAAAAGGAATTATCTCCATGCTCACAGTTCACAACGCACAAAGTATTTGTTTCTGCCAGCAAAACAAATACAAGTTGCAATAGATATATATAAACGGGTGTGATGGCCGTGGCCGAAGAGGGAGAGTGATCGTCAGGTGATATTCTAAAAGGAAAGAATGAGTATTAGGGCGCGACTTTTGGCAGAATTCTAAGCCGAATATTGCGTGACGAGAAAGGCACAGGAATGAATCATCCCGCATCGAAAATGGAGGAAAATACTGAGCTGTATAAGTAGATAATATGATTTCAAATGATAGAGGCGATTAATGATGGAAAACTTCATTAAGAAACACTCAAATTATGAACCCGTGGGATAATTTCATTTGGGCTTCTGATGTATAATTTAAATTCTATATAGGTCTGTAAAAATAAAAACGTATCTTCTAGATTTTTCCTACAGAAAACCTATTCCACACTGGTTCTTTCTAACGGATTCCAGTGAGTTTGGTCAATATTAAGTTATTATTTTTAAAAAAATTAAATTATATCTTTAAGTATTAGAAAAATGATTAAATATTTTTAATTGTTATCTTAATATGAACTTATTACTTTTTCTATATTATAATCTATAAAAGTAAGTTTTAAAATTTAAATATATATTTAAACTTTTTTAAAATAATAATGATCAAACTTAAAAAATTTGTTAAAAAAGATCAATGTGAAAACATATTGGCTGGAGGGACTAGATGGCATGTTTTTGTCTTTATAAACTTGTGTAGAATTATAGATCAATTTTAGGGACCTGGATGAAATTACTCCTATAAAATGATGTATTGCTTTTTATTTTAAGTGAATAATTATTAGTTTGATAATTTATTTTGTAAAATATATTAAGGAACACTATTATATTTGGGTCCTTAATTTAGGTAGGGGTTCGATTCTAGACCAGAACCAACATATATGATTCTAGCGAAATGACTTGGAATCGGAACTAGTAGACTAGATCGAATGAGATTGAACTAATTCAGATTGGACCAAAAATTTTCACTTTTTTCTTTTAATTTAACTTTTTTATATATGAGTAAATTACACTCACAGTATAATAATATTCAAGTTCATATTTTTAAAATCTTAATATCTGAATTTTAAATTTTTAAAATTTTTTCATTTAAATCCTTTTCTGAATAATTCCAACCCTCCCCTCTCTCTGTGAAGAGATGGAAAGGCATAATTAGAATTTTAAAAAAATTTCACAATAAAAATTCAGAAAAAATTCTATATATTAAAATTTTAAAATATAAACTTAAGTATTATTATACTTTCAATTTTGAGACCAAAATATAATTTATCATATATATATATATATAAATAAATAAATTGCTAGATTTCTGCATTACCTGCTACGGTACTTTTATTTATATTTTTTTAAAATCTTCGTTTAATTTTAATCTGACATATCACATGCATCACATACAAAATTTAATATTAAAAATTAACTTTATTTTACATCCTACACATTATTAAAATAATAATTAACTTATATCACATCCATCACATATCCCAACATAATAACTAACTTTATTTTATATTATTTATAATTTTTAATAAAAAAATATCTCTATTTAAATTTAATTTTAGACGTGTTAAATTAAATCTTATAAATAAACTGGCCTTAAAGTTAGAACTAAGAATAGAACTAAGGGGGCGTTTGGTTCGATGTTATCTTGGTGTCATATTATGTAATCTAGATGTCATCTTTTATTTAATAATTTTATAATCTAATAGAATATTTTTTGTAGATGTCATTAAACCAAACAGTTGTTTTCTCTAGATAACATAACATAACATTAAGATAACATTGTACCAAACGCCCCCTAAATAAAGTATTGGATAAATTGCACTCAGGCCCTTGAGATCTAAAAAGTATTGTAAATTGATTTTAATTTTTTAAAAAACTTAATTTAGGTCTCTAGCTAGGTTATAAAAATGCTATAGTTTTAGTCAGTTTCCACAATCTCACCATTTTTACTTTTTTTTTAATAAAATTATAAAATTTGATTATTTTTTATTAATTTTAATCATTTATATATTTTAAAGGACTGTTACGCCCCTTGATTTTCGTTTTTTTAAAAAATTTAATAAAATTTTAAATTTTATTTCTTTTATCTTTTACTTTTTTTGCAATAAAAATTAATATAAATATAAATATTTTAAAATCATATTCTACAAAAATAAAATTAACAAACTGGAATAATCTTATAATATAGTAATTAAAAATTAGCAGTTATGATTTAATTGAGACCAAAAATATAAAACTTTTGCAACCTCAGGGACTAAATCAAAGTTTTTAATAAATTAAGACCAAGTTGCAATGCTTTTTCTATCTCAGGGCCCAGGATGCAATTTTCCCTAAAGCATTTTAAAAAAATTGTTAAAAATATAAATTATGGGCAAAGTATATATATATATATATATCGTCATTTCTTTGTACTTTATACTTTATAGAAATCAACTTGGAATATTTTATTTGAAACTTTTTAGTGAGATAAGTAGAAGCTTCAAAGAAAAAAATAAAAAAATAAAAAAATAATAAAAAAAAAGAAAGTGCGACCCAACCCATGCATGAATGCCCAAAGACAAACCACAATACGTGAAAAAAATTATTGGGTTCAAAGATCTCGCCACGTCAGCTTTTTATACATCAATTAAATTGCGATAGCTGGCAGCAGACAGTCCACTGCAGCTGAGTTCGGAGATCAATGTGCTTATTATAAGCATAAATGTGCTTGTTATAAGTATAAAGATGCTTATTATAAATATATATAAAAGTACTTGTTATAGACTGTTATAAATATAAATGTACTTGTTATAGGCATAAATATGCTTATTATGTGCTTATAATAAGCATATTTATGCCTATAATAAGTACCTTTATGTTTATAAGCATAAATATGCTTATTATAAGCATATAACAAGCACATTTATGCCTATAATAAACACTTTTAAGCTTATAACAAGCATATTGATTTCTGAACCCAGCTGCAGTGGGCCGCCTGCTGCCAACTGTCGTCATTTAATTGGTGTATGAAAAGGTGACGTGACGAGTTTTCCGAACCAAATAACTTCTCCAATACATGGCCTGACCAATGAGTTTGAGTTAGTGTCTTCCAACTGGCTACAAAATATGTAAAACATTCATTATTTAATTATTAATTACTTTATAGAGATATCAAAAAGAATTATATATCTTTTATCCAAAAAAAAGAGACTTATATATCTCCATGCTCACTTATTACAACGCACTAACTATACATAAGATAATCTCCCTATATATAATTTGATAATTAATGCATTATTTTGATTTATTTTTTGTGAAGTATATATATCCCGGAACACAATAATATTTGGCTTCTTAATTTAGTAAGATTCGTAGTCAAACTCAAATTTTTTGAGTCCAACTAGGCTCAAACTCAAATGATTTCGAGTCGAGCATGCTCGGCTTAGAATCGTTTGTGCTCAAGTCGACTCAAAATGGATTAAGTGCTAGATGTAAATAAGTATATTTATATTTTTGAAAAGGATAAATTGCATCTAGTTCCCTGAGTTTATGTTATAATAATATTTAGGTTCACGTTTTCAAAATTTTAATATCTGATAGTACCTTTTTTTGAATTTTTTATTATTAAAAGTTTTTAAAATCACAATTATATCTTTCCCTCTGTCTGTCGCTATCGGGGAGATAGAGAGAGAAGAGAAAGGTATAATTGAAATTTTTAAAAAATTTAATAATAAAAAATTCAACAAAAAGTCTAGATATTAAAATTTTAAAAATTAGAGATCCAGGTGTTAAAATTTTGAAAATATAGACCTGAGTGTTATTATACCGTAAACTTATAAGGAACACAAGTATAATTTATCCTTTTAAAAAATAGCTACTGTATTATCCCAAGATCTAAATGTAGAGACCGTATCATCCGCTTTGACTTCTGAAAAATTGCGTAACTTAAGTATTTCCTATAGGGTCACCTATCCCAACACTACTTCAATTCGAGCATGGTTAACTACGAAGTTCCTAGATCTCACGATTTTTTTTCCTAAAAGACGTTTTCACTATGAAAGATCACGTTATCTGCTTATATATATAACTCAAGTACTCCTCTTTTTTCTTATGTAAGACAATTCATTCCTATACTCTTCTTACCACTATTTATCAGCTAAGAAACATGTTAGGAATCGAACTCTGTTCCAATAATTTTCTTTTCTTGAGCCATCACCCGGCAATCACTCTCCACTCTTTTCGGCCACAGGCATCGCAGCTATATTATAAATAGATATAAATATCTACAAATTTGTAAACATGCATGTAATAATCTACATATATATACATTTATTTATTTAATTATATATTTCCAGTAGGTTCGAGCAAAGTCAATTTTGACTCGAGCTCGACTTGAAAAGAAACTCGAGCTAAAGTGTTAGACCTATAGCTCTACTTGAAATGTTATAAGTAAAGCTCACATCAAGTCCAAATTTGAGTGAGTTTTGAGCTATTTTTATGATTATAGGCTTTTAAGGAGGTTTGATATTTTATGATGCTAGTTTCTGATATATAAAATTTATTTTACAGTAGTTTTCAAATATTATCTTTATAGCCATATACAATAAGCTTTTTCTTGAACAAAAATGAGATAGAGAAATCTAAGAAAATATGATGACTGATGAAAAAAGAATTAGAATATTATGAGTATTATAATCTCTATATATAACTTCTCTTGTATAGAAGATCTCTGTGACTTGATAGGCATTTTGAATCCCAACAAAATGTGTGGAGAATTTTACTTAGTGAAGATCTCATGCAATTTGCAATTAGTGCTATTAGAAAGTAAGTGTACATGATGTCATGATAAATTAGTACGAAAAAACACAAATATTTATATATATAGTTCGAAGAAATCTTATCATGTTCATGTGTTGATGATGAAGCAAGAGAAATCTACTAAACAAAAAAGTACTGATCATAAAAAAAAAGATTTATATCAAATTTTTTAATTAATTAATTTGGCATCGCATGAAATGTTTAGTGGTATAAGCATGCAATTACTAAAAATGTGGTTAAAACATGTAGGGACCTCTGTTGGATAATGTAGAATATGATACATTAATTAATTAAAAGGCCACCAATTACTTAATCTTTTGGAATTTGAGATGGCTACATATTTTAAAAAATATATATATATAATATGTCCATATAAGTAAAGGCCAAGAGGTGACAACTTAGTTGATTTCCCAAATATAATCAAGGGTGAGATAGTTTTAAAGCCGCATTTAAGATTTATAACTTATAAAGATGTTTAAATTTCTTATTTTTCATTAGGTCATATATATAATAATAATCAAAACTCTTTCTCACGGTTCAAGTTCAATGCACTCTTTTTATTTGACTCCATATAAGCCTATATAACAATAAATAAAAACATATGCAGGGCGGGGCGGAGAGTACCCATACCCGTCCTATTAGGGGCAGGTCATCGGGGCGGTTTAATCGCGTACGGATACAAATTGTCACCCCTACATTTCTTTCTTTAGTTTCCACTTCGAGTCCCCTAAGCTTTATAATTAAAGATCTCATTCAATATGGTGGACTTAAATCATTAAGACAACATCGTGATTTTCCTCCCGGATGTAAAAAAAACATCTTCTTTGCTCCACTTTTTTTGTCATCTTATTTAATCTCATTTTAGATGATTTTTTGCATCAACACACTAGCCGTAATTAAATTTTCCCATGAGCTCCTACAACCCACTCTACTTTTTAGATGTGCATCACTTTTAATTAGGTCTATAAATACATGAACTATTTTTTACAGAAATGCATGAACTACTTGTTACAGCAGAAAAGTTATACATAGTTCGTAATCAATCTTGTCTTTAATAGGTGGAGAGCACTAATAAAGTTCATAGCCATGGAGGAAACTTCTTCAATCCTCAATGAAAAGAGAGAAACAAAAAAATAAAAAGAAGAAAAACATCATGATAACATCCAAAGCCATGCTCCCCCAAAGCTAAACTAATCCATGTGACATCAAAAAGGTCCTAATCCTACTCATTCTCCATTCACATTCGAACTCAATCCAAGGGCCTTGCCCCTTATAACTTACAAGCTATAAAAGGAACAATCTCCTTCCATCTCTCATGACAATATAAGATCATTCTCTTATTTCTAATACTAATTAATTACTACTAAGTAGAAGATATCATGTCATCGAAGATATTCCCTTCGGAGATTCAAGTGAGGGGGTGGGAGGCAGCTGCAGCAACAGTGACGGCTGAGGAGGCCGCTACAACTACGACAGCATGGACGGTGTGGAAAAAGTCGAGCATGGGTTTTGTCGGAAGCGATGGCTTCTCGGTGTTCGATGGGGAGGGGAGGCTTGCCTTCCGGGTGGACAACTACTCGAGGAGGAGCAAGCTTCTCCTTGGAGAGCTTCTACTCATGGACGCAGTTGGGAGACCTCTGTTTGCTCTCAAGCCTCAGGTATAGTAATCTCGTTCCTAATTAGCTAGCTAAAATCTCTCTCTCTCTCTCTCTCTCTCACATTTATATATTTGATAATTAAATTTTTAATATTTGTGCAGATTTTGAGCATTTATGATGAGTGGAAAGTATACGGTGGCGGAGAGGAACGAAGCTTTGAAGGGAAGCCCAAATCGCACCTCTTCACCGTGAGGCGGAATTCGATTCTCCGGCACGGCGGGGAGGACGCCGTGGAGGTGTTCATGCGGCACCGCCGTGGGGCTGGCTGCGGCGGCAAGGCGGCGGACTACAGAATCGAGGGGAGGTTCAGGAAGAGGAGCTGCGAGATCAGGGGAAGAGACGGGGAGGTGGTGGCGCGGATATCTAGGAAGAAGGCGAGCCAGCCGTCGGTGATGATCGGCGACGACGTCTTCAGCCTCCTGGTCGACCCCGTGGTCGACCCTGCGCTGATGGTGGCGTTCGTCGTCGTCATGGATCGTGTGTGCTAGCGCTCATGCATGCGTTCCACTTTCATGTTATTTAAATTTTGAAGTGAAAATATAATTAATTAATTAATTACTATTTTAGGGGATATAATATAACTAATTAAAACTTGAATATTACATTACATATAATAATTTAATTATAATTATTTAATATAATTGCAACCTGGTAAAGCAGAAAATTCTATTAAAAATCATGTAAATACATGTATTTTCTTCTTTGTTCGATAAATAGCTCGACGTTTAGCTCAATACGAGCTTAATTATTTGTATTCGATCAATTCGTCGATACTAGCTAATAAGCAAACTTGAATATAATTTTAAAAGCTCAACTGGTAAATGAAGGAGTTTGAAGATATTAGCATTCGCGCGGCTCGTTAATGTTCATGAACTATTTGTATAAAGTTCATGAATGTGATTGTTAATTATAAAACACGATATCGATATGATGCCTTTTTAGTTCGAGATTTTAGTATGTATTATTTAGTAATAAGAAAAAAATTTATGAATCATGCTAATAAGTTTGTTAGTGAATATATTAATATTCTTAATATATATTAATTTATCTATAATTTTCGTGTTTGTGATATATATATATATATATGTATATATATACGAGCTCATTCGTGAGCTATATGAACCGAACCCAGACAAGCCTTTAAATCGGCGAACAAAGCTCGAACAAGCTCGAAATAAGTTCGAGCTCGATTTTTATAACCGAATATGAACAAAAACAGGACACTAATCAACGCGGCACGGTTCATTTACAGCCCTTTCTTTTCCTGTTTTTCTTTTCTTTCTTTTCATACAAAATTAAATTACTAAAGATTTAATTCTCTTTCTTCAAGATCCGAATGTTCTTCGTTGTTCTTGACTGAAAAAAAAGTTTTTTTGTAGTCAACATTTATCAATTCAATCTAATCTCTTTCTTTTTTTTATGCATCATAATATTTATGAATAATTATATGTTAAGTGATGTATATAAATGCGAAATTTCTTTTTATTCAATAGGGAGGGAGCTTACCTAAAATAAGAGGACCTCAAATTTGCATCTAAGCTATAATTTTTAATTGAGGTGAGGGGAACTGTAGTACGTACTTAGGGATAAACCTGAAGAAATGTTTTATAATTAGGTAGGTCGGATTCAGGTCCAACTTGAATCTGACTTGATCAGAATAACTTCAACCCGAACCAGATCTATTTATTAAATGAGTCAAAATCTATGACCCGAACCTGACCCGTTTTTGGAGTATATTTTTTATAAATACCCAACTCGAACGTGACTATTTTAATAAACATGTCAAAATTCATGACCTATACTTAAATTTTTTGAATCAAAATTGAGTCAAATTCATGAATCAAATCATATATTGTCACCCTCTAGTATTTTCTCCCAAAGCCTTAATATTTAGGCATAGCAGTAGCCTCAGGAACAACTGGCTCAAATTTAATGCTCAAAAAAGGTCTTTAATTTGATTTTATATATTTTCCTTATGATTTTTAAGTTTAATTACGATCATTTAAGGAAAAAATTGAAATTCTCTCTTTTTTATAGGAGAAATTATCTCTTTTTTTATAGGAGAAATTATCCAAAATTTAGTGTTAATGGGCCGCATCGTGGTAACTTTCTTCTGAGAACTTGAGGCCCATTTAAGCACTTTCTCCTGAGAACTTAAGGCCCATTTATCTCGTATATCCTCACCGTCTAGGTAACTTGCCTCGATATATAGTTAGGGCTGAGCAACAAAACAAAAAACTGAAAAATCGAGTTGAACTCGAATAAATCGAGCTAACATTTTCAATTAACCGAGCTGATGGGTCAGGCTTAAGTTTTCATTTTGTAGAAACTGATGGTTTCTGTTTAGAGTTGAATTTTTGATATCATAAATCCTATTTTGCAACTACTAAAAAAATGGCTTATTTTAGTTATGACTAAAATTTTAAATTTACTTTAAAAAAAAATTAAAAATTATTTTATATCTCATCCTATATAATTTTTAACATTAAACAATCACTTTATTTCATATGTTCACACATAAAAATATTTAGTCAGCTATTCACTTATAGTTTTTTTGTACTTGGGTATTAGCATTAAAAATTTTAATAAATAATACCTTAGATTGATTAATTTATAAATTTAATATCAAACGTCTATCATTTGATAAAAAAAAGTAATATTATTTTTATAATTTAGTTATAATATTTTATAGATAGAATATTTCATTAATATTAATGATAATATTTACATTTAACATTATTATGAATTTTTTTAGTAAATTAATGCAAAAATAATTTTATGTTAATTTTTGAATTGTTTGTAAAATTCATAATATTATTTACATACTATGTTTTGAGATAGAAAATGTATAATTAAAAACTGATATTTGCAGTTAACTGATCAAAAAATTTGGTTAATCGAATAACCTGTTAACCGTTAGATAGGTTTTGATTTAAGTTTTTGATATGAAAAACTGATGAGTACGATTTAAGTTTAGGTTTTGCTATTTCAAAATGATTAACTGATGCTGACCATCCTTATATATTGTAGATTAGAGAATTATATGAATATCTGATAGCCTATTTTAAATTTTACCATATGTACCTTCTCGTCTGTCTATTCTTTGAAATTTTTTTTTCACACTTTGAAGTCGTCTATCAACTTAGCGTATATCTTATTAGTCTATCTTTTGTTACAATTGATCATTAGGGATTGTCCACCAACTTTTAATGCAATTGTTCATCAAAACTGATTAGTTTATCTGTTTTATATGAATGAAACATCCATTCTTTTCTATATTTTTAAATTGTGTGATGTTTTGAAATTTAATTTAAAATTTTATTCTTATTTTATTATTAAAAATTAAATGATTTAAAAATCCTATATTAAGTTGTTTTGTATTTACTCGGAGCCAATGATTCCCTTGCAAGTTCATACAAAATTTTTCGATTTTAACCTCTAATTTCTATAAGCTTGATCTTCTTCCCTTATGTCCGTCTTTGTAAGGCCTATCTTTTCTAGTTTAAGGCCTCATGAATCCAAGCTTGATCTCTTTTTTTTTTTTTATAATTTTCTTGATTATCAAACTTGATCTTAATTAACATCGTGAAACACGCCTAATATGACACGAAGCTTAAGAGCTTCACTACTCTTGCTCGATTAGAGTAGTTTCGCTAAATAGTTTTAGAATTAGCAAAAGATACTAATCCATTACCAAATAGTTGTGACGACTTACGTGTACTCCTATTTAGATCTTCCATCTATGTAAGGCGGAGAAATTGAAGTATTTATACTACTTGATTTTGTTAGATGTTATTGTCACTTGGGAATTCTTGTAATGCAAAGTCTTTATTTTCTTGGGATTCTTAAGAGATGAAGTCCCTATCGATTAAGGATTTCTAAAATGTTAAATCTCCATCTTCTAGGCATTCCTTAGGGGTTGATAGAAAGCAATATATTAAAATTTTATAGGATGACACACTATTGAAGCGCCCTCTACTAATGCATAAATAATTAATTTTTATGAGCGTAGCGAGACAGAAGCCAAATCAGTCTGGGAGGTGGCACAATTATCTTTCTCATTATAGAATGTCATACCTAGATTTTTGGGTATAATAATTGTCACTAGATTGAGTTACGAGAATAATTTTTATCTCCATACTGAGCTCTGGAGAAGTGCATGCTTTACACTATAGATATGTAGAAAGAGAATATTAAAATTTTATAGTAACGTGTGGTGTGGGGCCACCAATTTTGAGGTAACTTTTTTGCAAGCTCCATAGCATAAGTTAAGAACTTTGAGTCTTAGGATGATTCTTCTAGACTATCTCTGTTATATTGTATTATGAGCTTTAAATCTGGACCTTACACGTGGTGTGATCTGACCAAAAGAAGGTGGAGGCTAATCTCCTCGAAGTCACCATGTCAAACTGCAGCTATCAATTAGCACCATCGCGAACTTCCCAAGGAAGCTATTGTACCTTGCTTAATTGCATCCAATGGGTTCCACATAGGCTAAGAAGTGACTGTCAATCACACCTGCAGTTCAAGCCAAGTCAACTCAAGAATCAATGCCCTAGCCTTAAGACATTTAAGACTGTTGCTTGAAAGTTCTAGGACAGCACAATAATATACTTGCTAGAGCATTTATGAGACTTTTGTAATGATAATCGCTTTCGCGATAAATTCCTTACAAGATGTTTTGAAGGGGAGTGATTCTAAGTATTTAATGTACACTTAACTTTCCTCTGGGTTCTCCACAAAAGCACTTTGAAATATTAAAATTCACTGTTTTGTACTTTCTTTTTCATAGTAAAATCTTTTTAAAAGCCACCACTATCTAGTACCATAATTCCTTCATTTTCTGTAATTTTTATGTAAAATTTAGTACTTTTTCTTTTTTTATTTGTTTGATCTGCTTAAGGACTTTAGGTATCAACAATCTCGTGGGAAGTTCGTGATGCTAATCTATACATTGCCTGAATAGTATTGTTCTATTGCTTTTGACTTCGTGTCACCTAATGACACAGTATGTAAATTCTATAGCTCATTTTTCATCTCATTGATTCCATGATGATTGGATATGTGACGCCCGTAGCCGAAGAGGGCGGCAGTGATCACTGGGTGATGTCCTAAGAGAAAGAAATCACTGGGGTAAAGTGCAGTTCCTGGCAGGCTTCTAGGCTAAATAATGAGTGATGAGAGGGGCACAGGAATGAATCATCCCACATAGGAAAGAGAGGAAGATCCTGAGCTATATAAGTAGATAATGTGATCTGAAATAGTAGAAACATCTTTTGGGGCAAAACCATGAGGCTGATAATGAAAAACTTCATAGTTAAACATGCTTGGGCTGGAGTAGCACTGGGATGGGTAACCTCCTAGGAAGTGCTCAAGTCACATAGTTTTTATAAAGCTAAAGCGGACAATACCTCTACAATGGGATCACAGGATATTATAATATGGTATCAGAGCCGATCTCCCATAGTACGATGTGATTCGAGGACGAATCAGGGGGAAGCTGGTGTGCTTGTGACGCCCATGGCTGAAGAGGACGAGGAGTGATCGTCGGGTGATGTCCTAAGCAAAAGAAATTACTGGGGTAAACCGCGACTCCTAGCAGGCTTCTAGGCTGATAATGAGTAGTGAGAAGAGCACAGAAATGAATCGTCTCACATCAAAAAGGGAGAAAGATCTTGAACTGTATAAGTAGATAACGTGATCTCAAATAGTAGATGTGCTTTTTGGGCCAAAACCGTAAGGCTGATGATGAAAAATTTCATAGTTAGGCATGATTGAGCTAGAGTAGCACTGGAATGAGTGACCTCCAGAGAAATGCTCAAGCACACCATTTTTCTAAAGCCAAAGCGAACAATACATCTACAATGGGATCACGGGATATTAGAGGCTGCATCATCCATAAAAAAGGCATGCTGAGTGCTGACGTGGTGGAACAGCGTTAGTTCGCCACGCCAGTCCACATGACAAAAATTGACCAACCGTCCTTATCCTGCAATTTGCATCAACTAAATTTTAGTTAATTACTTCATTAGCTGCAACCACGGTGCGATTAAGATTTTTCTTTCCAAATATAATGGTGGAAGATTCTTATTCATCATCTCATCTCCGCCGTCTGATTGGGGTGCCACAATAGCATATTTATACCCACCACCTGACGCATATTACTATTTTACCGGTCGCTGATGTTCCACAAGCTGGAAGTTCCATAATTTCAACTAGACTTGGGCGTTGGGCGGGTGGCCCGATGGGCTAGCTAAAGTCCAATAAATTTTGAACAGGTTTGATTAACTATTTTGGCCTGTAAGCTAGGCTAAGCCCGGCCTGAGCCCAATTTGACTTAGTCAAAACCCGGTTAAGCTCGATCCATGCCAAATCTGACCCCCGCCCATTGCCCAGGTCTACTTCTCATATCTCAGATTTTTAATTAATTATCTTTATTGATCTATATTATTTTTGTGATAATGTTAATTTTTTTTTAAAGTTTATTTATGTGTCTAAGGTATAATTAATAATAAATATCTATATATTATATAGTTGTATTATTCTTTGTTTCTTGTTAAACAATCTCATGTAGTCACTTAGCTTATTTTGCTGAGAGGGGGTTGTGATAAATAAATGCCCCTTAAAGGATTTTAAAAAGAAGAATATGAAAGACTTAAAATAAATTGAAATTAGATGATAAACTTTTCTTAAAGCTCACTCTACATGCTTTGAAATCATAGTTTGAGGAGAGAATAGAAATGAGTTCTCTTCAAGCAATAATTTTATAGATTTGTCGACGTTAAAAACAAAATGTGTAAGAATAAACTTTTATGTTCTTCTTTTCTTATTTATCAAGGCTTTGTTTGGTAATAAAAAAAAGAAGATTTGATTAGAATTTTTAGCTATTTTTGAAAAATGTGTATTATGTGAAATAAAATAAGTTGATTATATTAAAAATTGTGTAGGATGTGAAATAAAATTGATTGATTTATTGAGAATTATGTTGGATGTGAAATAAAGTGATTGCTTAATGTTGGAACTTGTGTAAGATGAGATATAAAATAAATTTTTAAGTTTTTTTAAAATAAATTTAAATTTTTGACCATGCTAATTTTAGCTGTGATTTTTAGCCCATTGCCAAACAGGGCCCAAGGCGAAGTGTGCCATTGAGGGGCCCTTAATCCCACTCAAAATGGGGTATTAGTGAAGATAAATCTCACTCGATATTGAAAGAAAACAAAGATATAACATTTTAAGTAAAATTAGCGTAAAAAATCATTCACTTATAGCCTTATAGGTTTCGAAAAAAAACTTGTGAAGCTTGAGGTTGAGGAGCTCTACTTAAATATCATGTTTGCATCTACTTGAATGGAATAGTAATAATTTGATAGGTTTAGTTATAAAGAAAAGTAAAATCATGGGCTTAAGACCATTCAATTTTAGTGGGCGTTTCGTTTATTATTGTCTTGATGTCATATCATAAAAAATAGATATTATGATATTTAGATATCATTTTTTAATTAATAATTTATAATTTCATAAAAAGTTATTTATAGATATTATTAAGGAGCGTTTGGTTTGTTGTTATTTTAGTGTTATGTTATGTAATCTAGATATCATGACATATAAATGTCATCTTTTGACTAATAATTTCATAATCTTATATAGAATTATTTATAGATGTCATTAAACTAAACAATTGCTTTCTATAGATAATATAATATAACATTAATATAACATTGAACCAAACGCTCCTTAAATCTAATAATTATTATTTTTAAATAAGATGACACAGCACAAAGATGATATTGAACTAAATGCCCCTCTTAACTAATTGTACAAAAAAAATTATTAATTTTACATAATTGCAATTACTGAAAGAGGAACTTGTAGTTTTTTTAAAGAGGAATTTGTAGTAGGATCAAATAAATAAATAAATTAACAGGAAAATAATGTGAAATATGTCTGATTTCATGGAAGAAAAGATTAAATCATCCAAGCGGTCATGGGTGGCTTGTACTCACTATGGTGGTGGCACTCGAGAGTCGAGACCAAGACCAACTCTCTCTGACGCCGTTGCTCGTACTCCGTTAGCTTTGTTATCGCCGTTAACGGCCGTTACTGGTCGTCCGTCTCCCCTCTCCGCCCTTCAAATTCGGGTCCGTCTTTCCCACCTCTCTCGCTTCAATCCTTCTTCCACTTTTCACTCTCTGGCCAGGCGAAGCAGAGACCGAGCACGATGTGGAGATCTCCATCGTCGTCGAGGCTTCTACGGCGTGCCATTGCCGGAGCGCCGGCGCTGTGGCCGTGGCCAGGGCCGCTACTGTATGCACGACCGGTGCGACCGTGGGATCACCTCTGTTCGACAGTGTCCTCGACACCGTCGAGCCACCGGGATGGTGGATTTGGGTCGCCCATCGGCGGAGGAAAAGATAGGGGTGGGCCGTCGCCGGAGTCGATGACGTTCGTGGAGGCGAAGCGGCTGATGCGGTTGGTAAATGTTGAGGCGCTGAAGCGGAAGCTTGGGATGGAGGGGGAGGAGGTAATTGGGTACTCGAAGCTTCTAGAAGCATGCGAGGGAATGGGGGTGGCGAGGACCAAGGAAGAGGCGGAGGCGTTCGCTAGGGTTTTGGATGATGCCGGCGTTGTGCTGCTGTTTAGAGATAAGGTCTACCTCCATCCTGATAAGGTAATGGACTGATTTCCTTATCCCGCGATCTGTTTCTGTCTCAATGTTGCTGGATGAAGTTCAAACTCGATTGCCATAATTGATTTTAGTATCTTGCACACCCATCTGGGGGCGAATCGTGTATTCTCTTGAAATTCTTCAAGTCACGCGTTTTGAAGAATGATAAACCAAATAAGAAAAGAAAAGTGCATTAAATAAAAATGGCACAGGATAATTGTAGGGGTTTGGCACTTATCGCTCACTCCACCTTTTGGCCTACACTAAATATCAATCTCTCCTTTGCAAATCACAGTGGAGAAGCCTTTGCAATCTCAGATATTTCTTTGTAGAGAGCAAGATCAACTCTCTACTCAATAATAAAAGGCTGGATTAAGCATCCTCTAAGATCAATTTTTTTATCTTAGTAAAAAGAAAGAAAAAAGTGCAAAGTATTTCTTACTAGAAGCAAAATACAGTAAGAAGTCTATGGGCAAAACAATGAGTTTTTGGCTCCAATCTCTTCGTCTATTCATAAGTCAAATCCCATGGAGAAAATATTTTAGAGAGGTTTCAAGTGTTATTTTGATAAGATTTCAAAAAGTTTTCATTTTTTATTTTGAATTTAATGATGTATTATGACCATAGGACAATCCGAGGAAATAAATTGGATTAGTTTGGAGACGAAACAACTAGTTTATTTAAATCTGTGGACAGATCGAATCGTGTGATTGTAACATTGGACTGTCTATTCACTTTTTAAAAGTGAAAATTACCTGTTGAACTATCCATATATGGATTGGATTGTCCGATCGAGTCATCATATCATTTGATTTTTTCAAGTTCCATAATATTTCTCTAAGTTGATTAGACTATTTGATGACACTATAAAACTTGAAATTTATTTTTTTATGCTTCAAATTAAATTTCTATACATCAGATACCATGTTTGAGTACCCATTTAAATCCCTGTTAACTTAGATGTAATATTTGTACAAAACAATACCCAATAGTCTAACACAATGAATAGGTTCATTAATTAGAGGTGAGGAAGAAAGTCCATTAATCACTAAAAGGTCCCTCGAAGGGATTACAAGTAATTTGATTACAACAGAGTAGAGCTTCAGCATGGAAACAATGGTGTGGAGTGATTGTCCTTCCAAAAATAGAATAATGACATTTAGCTTCACTAAAATGGTTATGACTCGTGTCTGTCATCATTGTCTTGGGGAAGAAATATTATTCTGCTTCAAGATGAGCAAGAAGGCAAGAATTAAAGATATTCGGCATGCTGTCCAATTCTCTTGAAATGATGTCAAAGAAGCTCGCTCCCTCGCTAGGGTGCATATTTGAAGCTAAATTAGTTGTTCTTGTTTGATAGTATACAATGGAAATAAAGGATTTATATAGCTAGTCCCGCTTAGGGGATTAAGGCTTGTTGTTGTTGTTGTTCGTTGTAGGGTTTCAAGTGGGGATAACATTGCCGACAACAGTCGGGAGGGATGCAGTCGGTTGGCAATGAAAATCGCTGGAACCCAACTCTTGGAACCCAACTCTAGTGCTTCATCTTCTAAGATGCCCCCTATAGGAGGTGGATGAGATTATTGTGCATAGCATTGCAATCATTTGAGCAATTTACCAAGCAAGAATGGAGGAATTCCATGCAACCCAAAGTTTAACCTTCTAAATTGAGCAAAATTGATGCATTTACTACTGCCTCTTGTCGTTATAGGGCCAAAGGAGATGGCAAGAGAGTCGCTTTAGGTGGAGTTGAAAATTGAGACTTGAAAATCCAACCCAAAGAGGAAATGATGCTTTAATGGAACTAGCTAAATAAATAACGATAGTGACAGTTGAGCCATGCTCCAACATAATTTCACAATCTTCGTCATCCTATACGACTAGCTCTATATATGAGGATAAATCAGGGTATTCACAAATAATCAAGTTATTGAAATCAAGTTCAAGAAGCATAGGACAAAAAATCATTTACTTCACATTTTCTAAATTTATCAGTAATATTGAATTTGATAACTTTCACTTGCCCACCCTTATAGTTGGGACATCTACCATCTGAAATGTGATCTCACCACAAAAGTTAAAAGTTGTATAAAAATGTTATACTTTCCATGGCAAAACTATAGCATACAATTGCATGAAAGTATATAAAAATAAATTACAATCAACAACGAATATCTAAAAATGTGGTCATAAAGTAAAAATTAATAAGCATGAAACTAATAAATGTTAAAAATTAAAATCTCATTGATTCACTAAAAATATAAGTAAAAAAATCTTAAATTAGTACTGAAGAGCACTTTTGCTGTACAAAAAATCCCAAAAATCAATAGGAGGGAGAGAGGGGGGTTGAAAGTGAGGTTTGGTACTTTTTGGTTGATATTTGTTTTTCTCATGTATCTCTTCTTGGGCTCCTATACTTAGGAGTGAAGTGGGCCTTTTAACGAGGTGACTTACTGGAAGTTAATGAGAACATTCAAGTGATGAAAGTTTCCTTTTGATTTAAGAAGGGCTTTCGATTTTCTACCTAAAGTAGAAGCATGCGACTTAGTGAGACCACCTTTATGCGAAGAAGGTTTCCTTCGAGTGAAAGAGATCTAGGAAGTATACCTAGAGGAGGAAGATGATATATTAGTGGTAGAAAGCTCTAGTGGAAAGAAAATTTAGTTTTTAAAATTCGACTATGGCTTATTAACTACTAAAGATTGGTGTGCTACAACGAGGTTCTCGAGGAGCCATACCTTACCTGAGCAAAAAGGACTCTAAGTCGAGTACATGGTTGTCCTTAACTGAGTTTGGAAGCAATGAAGATTCCACCGTACAATCCACTCCATGGTACCTTTACCCCAGCTCCCTTGGTGTTGGGGAACCAAGAATACAAAGGTTACATTTCCCAAATGGAAGGGTAAACCTCCTGAGGAAGCAATGAAGCAAGGGGAAGAGATAACTATCGTAGTGTTCCAATTAGTTGTACTCTCCATTTTTTGTCCACAAAAAAAATTTACAACAAAATAAAAGATAACAAGAATATGGTGAAAAACCCAAAAATAGTCCATTCTACCATTAAGAAACTTGGATTGATCTCCCTTACGCAAATGCTGGTTTGGTTCAAACTCCATTCTCTTCATTCTCAAGAGCTTGTCTAATTACAGTTTTACCTTCCAGATACTTACTTCTTGTTGGGATTTGAACTGTAATACACAGTTCTTGTTTCTGCTTGCTGCTTATTCACTATTTTAGCCAATTCATCTGAGACCTCATTCTTGTGATGGTTATTGAGCCCTGTTATAGGTTTGGGCTTCTTTGCTTCTTTACCCAATTCTTTCTCGTATTGTTTACAAGAATCCATTAGCCAATTTGCTCCATTGATGCTTCTAATACATTCTGAATTCCGACAATGGTACATTTGCTAGGGGCTATGAAATGTTGTGGAGTTTTCAAGTTGAGTCTCACAGGGGCCATCAAGCTAAAGGTTTTCTATAACCACTAGTGGAGGAATTACCTTAGTTAGAGATAGAGGTTGTAGCAGAATGCTGTAGAGGGAAGCCGGTTTTCTTGCGGCCCACTTTTCAACATTTGAAACAAACAACTAAAAATCTGTCATATTTAACTCGTTGAAAGAATCTCTTGTTTGGTTCATTAACCCAAACTCCAGCTTTGAGTGCCTTGCTTAGGTTCTTGCGTAGCCAATCCTACCAACATTACTTGTGTACTAATCATCCGTAAGGGGACACCAATAAGAGATGCAATTCTCTTCAAATTGGGCAAACTCCAACAGTCAAGGGAAGGCTAGGGCCACACAATGACTTCACTATAAGCCCAAAAAAAGAGAGTGAACTACGGAGTTCAGACATCCAGTCCCTTGACTTGTAATAATCCACAACCTTCCTTGCAAAATTAGATCATGATCAGTGGTTTTATCAAAGTGATAAAAAAGAAATCGTTCCCCGATTCTAGGAGCTTGTATCCATCCAGATGTCCCCATCTATTTTGAAGTTCAAATGCTAGAACATGATAAGGGAGGTGCTTTGCAAACAATCTCCCCACTATAGTTTCTTGCATCCACTCTTGCACCCATGCTAGCTCTTTTACGTTAAGTACAAATATCTGATTTTGAATGTTATTGCTTGGAGAAATATCAATGGATGACAAGTCCACATGATTTTTCTAACCCCACGTGAAGTTTTTTTTTTTTTCCCGATAGCATAGCCCCACGTTAAGTGACTAGATAAAATCAAGCCATTGACATCCTCCTAGTTATCCCACTCACAATTAATTAATTGGGATGAAAAAGACATGTTTAGCCACACTTCGACATTTCTTCGAACATACGAAGTGCACAATTTGGGAACAATCAATCCAGCCTCCAAATTCATATCATAATTCATAGCACAACCATTTACACCTGTTGCATGAAAATTACTAATGGGAAACTCCTTATCCACACATTCACACACATGTCCACCAAATTGATTAGAGACAAACCAAAAAGTGGTGTTTATCCCCTAGACTAGTTGATATTTGTAAGCTTCAAGTCTCAATTTTCAACTCCCCTAGTATTTAACATAAAAGTTCACTTTTTTTTTATTATTATACAACATTTAGAGTAAATTTAAGTTATGTTCTTTGATGAATATATTTTTTAAAAATATATTTTATTTTTATTATTCAATCCTTTGGAAGAAATTTGATATTTCTCTTATTATTAATATATTTCTTGAGAATATCATCTTATTTTTTTATTTTAATAATTTTGTTAAAGAATAGAAATATCATTCACATGAGATTTAAAATGTTTTAAATTTAATTTTTTTAAAAAACTTATTATATTTTTTATTTTATAATTTTTATATTTTATTTATATTATAAAGTTATATTTTATAAATATTTATTGAATTGTTAAATCATAATGGTTGGACCTTAGTTCAACTCTTGTTCAACTTTAAAGCTTGAACCCTTCGTTCTATCGCTTCTAAGATTGATTCGGTTTTCAAAATCTTGCTTGTGACTCGCTGCGTCATCCCGCTTGCAATATTTGGCTGAATTATTTGCTCCATGACAACTAGGAATAGAACACTATTAAAAAGGAATTATATCTAACTACTCATATTTCATCACCTCGAGTAACTTTCAAACTCAATTAATTATGAATTAATCATTTTAATAAGGATTATTGGTTCGATTGCGTTAATTGATTGACTCCGAATCAAGAGATCTAAAAGGTATATTGTAAAATTTATTTACTATTGGAATTATTGTGAGATATTTGTCCTTAATTTCTGAGTATGAAACCTGATCTTTTTAAATTTAGAGACCATCCGTAATCTAAGTTAATAAATTCGTACATTTATTGCATTCTAATTTAATTAAATTTTAAAATAAATTAATTTGCTTGATTTTAAATATTATTTTATCATATACTAATATTTAAGAAAATATTTTGAATTTAATTTTAATAATTTATTAATTGATATTGCTGATTTTAAATTTTAAAATATTATTTTATTTTTCATCCCGCATCATAATGGCACCTCATATGTGGGATAATATGAATCAATGCTCTGTTGTTTTTCTGAGTTTGAAAGTGTTTGGTATTTTATACATGAATGAGTGTTCTTTCTTATGATATTAGGAATGTATGATTTCTTTGAGAATGTGTTTTTACTAATCAAAGCACACAACCTCCCACCTACATGTCACCGAAGATCATGGGATTCCTCCCCCATATTGGTTAGTTGAAGATTAGTTTCAACAACTCACTATAGAGCAATGGCCTTATGAGAGCTGGATATGTAATTGGAGATCATGCCGGTGTAGTCATACAAGCTGAATGAAGGAGAATACTGACCGACTCAGTCTCCATGGTTGAAAGTTGTTTAATATTTTTTTATAAGGTCATTAATCATATCAATTAAATCTTCTTGGGTTAGATCATTTACCTCTTATTCTTTGTCGGACTCATCGTCAACTCCATTTGCGATGTCTATTAATCAAACTTCTTTTGGACATCATCCTTGGAGGAGAAAGGATTAAAGCTCAAGTCATCCTAAGTAGTAGTCTTCTTCTTTTTTTTCTTCTTGTTTTTCTTTTTTTTAGCAACTAGGACGCTCTCCTTTCTTTCGTGTTAGCTCTCATGAAGCTCCATATGATTGAAAAGATTATCGAAATTGTAAGTTTTAAGTTTTTGAGATATTTTTGTTGCGTCGACCTTTTCAGTTCATTGCAGAGTTCTAGAAACAGCTTCAGGATCCTTCATGATCTCTTGGTTCTCCAACTTTTTTTTGAGCTTGATGTGTCATGGTACACCTCCTTGAATTGTGAGTGCATCTGGGGCCACGATTTCACCATCCTGCATGTCAATGTTACCGAATTCAATTAGGCTTTTTTCTCATTTTACTTTGATGTTTCTTTATGCAATTCGGTGATGCTTTCCTTGATCACTTTAAGCTTGTGTGTAATCCTATTTTATTTAGCTCCTACTTTGCTAAAGAACAGTACAAAATAATAAATCTTCTTGTGTTCGCCATGCACTTTTTGTTATTTTAGAACCATTGTTTTTTATTGGGTATGTTTTTTTTTTGATCCAAAGGCGGTTGATAGCCTTTCTTGTTGTTGACCATTACTATGACCATCATAGTCTATATAAAAGAATGTTGTCTTCCTCATCTTCCAGTAGGAGAAATTTGTGCCATTAAAGAGGAGTCGGTGGATTGATTGTCATTTGATGTCTTTAGACGCCATGTTCTTCTTTGAAATGAAATCATTTGTAGAAGATCTTAGCTCTTATACTAATTATTAGCATCATTGGCGCTCACCATCTATCCAAAAAAAACTTGAGCTGATAGGAACGCTGCAGTCAATCTTAATAGATTGCATGTACATCACCTACAGGATTCGAATATGACTTGTAGTCTGAGATTTTATTTTATTTTGGCATATCTAGGATTACCTAGAGCTCCTCTTGTATTTTCACTTTTAGGAAATTGTCCTATGTTAGTAGCTAGTCTAGCTTTACCCTTATTAGCTCTTTTTCCTTCATGGAGGTCTGTTGTTCCCCATTACGAGGAACAATGAGGGTTTTAATCTTGCGTCTAGGAACGACACAGTGTGGGTTTGGGTCAGGTTCATCAAAATCTATACGTGCATTCCATTATCCAAACCCATTATATACCCATTTCTCCTTCATTCCACTGACCCTTCTTTCTCACTCAAACTATACCCGCCCCATCCTGACCAACTTTACTCAATAGAAGATGCATCATTCGATTCATGCCTGATGCGGGACGGACGAATGGCGATACAGTTTAGAGATCAGCAATTTTATAAAGCAGATTATTCACAAACTAATACTAGAATATCATAGAATAATTTTGTAATGATTGAGAAATTAATTAAACCCGCAAAACTGATTTCTTTCAAAATTTTAAATAAATTAGATCGAAAGTAATTGAAAAATTACCAATTTAGATTAGAGCGCAATTCAGTTTTCAATAAATTAGAAATGGGGAACAAGATTAAGGATCTCACAATATTTAACTAACAGTAATTTAAATTCATTCAATAATGAAAGGTCGCACAGGTGGAACAAATTCAAGTAAATCACAAGCGAGTAGAAAAATCCAAATTATTCGACTTAACCAGGTCAAAAGCTTTGTTGAAATTCGTACCTGAGTAAGAGAGTCCAGGAACCACTATGTAATTTACCCAAAACTTTAGGGCTCGGGCAGCTGGGGAGCAGGCACGCTCGGGTGCGGGCGCGCGGGCTCGGGCGGGTGCGTGGGTGGCGCTGGAGCGAGCGCAGGCGAGCGCGCAGGCGGGCGCGTTGGCAGGCGCAGGAGTGAGTACGCGCGCGTCGCAGGCGCGCGATCGGCGCGTGCAGGGAGGCGGGTTGGCGTGCGCAGAACGGTGCGTGGGCCAGCAGACTGGGCGCGCTCGGTGGCGTCGAGCGGAGCTGTGCGTCGTCGGTGATGTGGAAACCTAATGACGCGATCACGTCGAACCGAAGTCGGCGAGCTAGATCCAAGAACGCAAACGAGCATGCGGGGTGGACGAGGATGAGGTGAGGTGAATGCTGCGGGATGTAAGATGAATGAAATCGAACCCAGAGGGAGGAGCTGGAGCGGGTGGAGTTTAGGAATTCTCACCCAAGGCCCAAGCCCTTCCCTATCTAGGATATCGATTTATTCCAGAATCAAATAATCCTAAGGGAAACACAAGTCAAATTCATTCAGCATCAGGAAATAAGAGTAATAGGGAGGCATTTATATATACCTCCATACTAACTGACTCAATAAAGAAAAATACATAATGTAATAAATTACTCACAAATGAGGAAATACCAGATAACATGCCTAACATAACAATCACAGAAATAGAAACAATTAATACAAAATAAATGCGAAAAATAAAATCATCCCAAAATGGAATCTCCAATCAATTAGAATGAATGAGAGATTCCAATCCATCAAGTCAGCGATCCGCAGCATCCATCTTTACAAATCTGTCCTAATAGTCAATCGATAAATGATTCAAGATGCCTAGTGTAAACACAAATCCTGCAAACTTGTAAATATGGAAAGCCAATGTCCACGTTTTAAGTAAATTCTTCAATTTGTTACCACACTGAAACGACCACTTAAGTTAATGAATATCCATAATTCAGTGATAGACATTGTTAACGGTTATGTTATCTTGGGCCAATTGCACATCTAATATTAATCTGTTGATGTCATGTAACGCACGTTGTGCAGAAGCCCTGTGGATGATTTCTTTCTTGTCTTGTAATTTATGCACATGATGTTTATAGAAATATTCTCTTCTGATCTCTTTCTTGTCTTGTGTTGATGACATCTACATCACTGTGCAGTATTGACCTCTGTTCCAAATTATTTTCTACCAATATTTATGTATGGATGAATGTTTGGGAGTAATGATTAGCGTATGTTTTAAAGTATCTGAGAAGCTTCCCATTTACATATATCACATCAGTAAGTTTGTTGTTCCCCAACCTTGATTCTTCCAGGTTGTGGATCTTGTTCGAAGAGCAGTCCCCTTCGCTTTGACACCTGAAAATGACCCTCGGCATGAGGAGCTACATCGGCTTCAAAAATCGAAGGAAGAGATTGATATGCTCGCTCACAAACAGGTTCGTAGAATCTTGTGGTCGGGACTGGGTTTCTTCATCGTCCAGGTCGGACTCTTCTTTAGGCTTACATTCTGGGAGTTCTCCTGGGATGTGATGGAGCCCATTGCATTCTTCACGACCACCGCCGGAATTCTCGTCGGCTATGGCTACTTCCTGATCACTGCTAGAGATCCGACGTATCAAGATCTGATGAAGAGGCTCTTCCTCTCAAGACAAAGGAAGCTGATTCAGAAGAAAAACTTCGACATGGACAGGTTCGTGGAACTGCAGAGACATTGCAAATCGCCACTCGATCATCATGCAGGAGTGATGGGTTTAAAGTCGCTCCATAGTGAATAACAGCTTCCCCGATCCTTTTTAAGGTCTTTGTGATCAGTTCAGCATATTCATAAGAACTGGTTCATCGATTGTGGTTGCTGTTGTAGATAAAGCTAACGGCTATTGTGTACTGTTACTGTTTTCAAATTGAGATTTTGCTTAAAACAGACTCCAGAGAAACAAGAAAAAAGAAATCTGTTCTCATCAATTGAATCATATTAAGAGTTTTATTGCTACTGCTGTTGAGGCTTGAAGCCTTTTTTTTTTTGTTTTTTTTTGGATAGAAGTTGAAGCTTGAAGCTTACCTTACTCTTGACTGTAGCGTTTGCTGATGAATGCAGTTTGGAAGAAAGTTTCTCTTGACCATAGCATTAGGTTCTGTCTGGTTGGTGTTCAGGTTGGTCATGATTATTATTTTTTAAATAAAATAATTTATATAAATTTTAATACATCAATTAATTTTATTTAATATTCTTGTAATTAATTGATTTTATTTTTTATTATATATATATATCTCAAGAAAAATTTTATATTTTTTTATAAAAAATAAAAAAAAATGATTATGTCCAACTTGAGCTCCAACTTTATTGTAGAGTGCATTTGGTTAATGGTTGAACAACAGTATTTTTGCCCTAATTAAGTTTTTTTAAAGAAATTGAATTAATTTGTAATACCTTTCTCAACTTAGGGGCTGGATGTAATTTATCTTAAATAATTATGTTAAAAATTAAGGTAAATTGTCTGGGCTTGAAATGGCATTGCAAATTGACAATAACGTTTAAAACATTTTGATTACAATTTCTGAAGTTGTAAAATCACTGTAGTTTTGATTCACTTTTAGAATATTATTTTTTTATAAAAAATTGTGAAATTTAATATTTTTTATTAGTTTAATAATTTATAATTTGATTTATTTTTATCTATTATTTTTTACTGTTCTGAATTTTTAAAATTAAAAAATATTAATATTAATATTTAAAAATTATATTTTAAAAAAAAATTTATTGAGAATAATTTTATGATGTATTTTAGTTGGAATGTTTTTATAATTTTAGAAACTTCAATTAAAATTTTTATTTTCAAAAAAATTTTGAAGACCTCGGCAGCTAGATGCAATTTAAAAAAATATATTTTGAATTTTTTGATAATATTATTTTGCTTGTGATTTAATAATTAAATATCAATGCTCTTTTAAATAGTTAAGTTGATATGGCAAAAGACAATAAAAGAATTTATTATGCTCTTTACAAATTGACTTTTATTTTAAAGGTGATGCATATATGTGAGGAATGAAACAACATTAAGTGCCAAATAATTAAAAATATCAAATATAAATGACTAAAAGTCAACACCATAAGTTTGAAAGTAATTAAACAATGCGAGCAGCAATACAATAAGTAATCTTCCTAGGAAAAAGACTATTCAAAATAACAACAACGACAAATGTTAATGTAAAACACTTGTAACATCTAAGTGAAAAATAATGCACTCAAATTAACTATTAATCAAAATGTCAGAAAGATACATAAAGAATATTAATCAATGCATTAAGTATATCATATTAAATTGCACAATTAATATGAGATATATAGTGCACAGTATTTTAAAATTTGTATATTGTGTAATAAAAAATTATTTTGAAACGTGATATGATCAAATAAATATGGGAATCTGTTTCAAAATAATAATAATAATAATAATAATAATAATAATAAAAATAGTTTCAAAGTAATAATAATAATAATAATAATAATAATTATTATTATTATGATTATATGGGAAACTAAGCTGCGTGGCTTCTGTAGTATTATTACATTGGCAAGAAGAAGACGGAGTGGTAGCGCTGCAATCTCGGCCATGCCCGAACTCGGCCTGCTGATCCATATAACGTCGGCACGTCAGCCCACCTCGCAGATCTACCCTAGAATCTGGGGTTGGTGAGTTGAGCGAGCGAGGTTGGCAGGCGAAATGTGGTTGGTGACGGAGCGCTAAAGGCGTCGGCTGGCACAGAAAATGGGGAATTCGTCCCCACAATTAACCTCCTCTTCACCGCTGTGGTTACTTGAAGGTCGGAGTTCTGCTCCTTCACCCTTCTTTTTCTCCTTCTTCCTCCCTTTTTAAAGGTTGAAACTTTTCCCTCTTTGTCAGTTCACATTAGCCCCCTCCTCTACTCGTGAACGCCGAACCGAAGGGTGAGAGCACAGGGAGCTAGAGATGAAGGTTATTGAGAAGGTAAGGGAGGCCGTGGATGGAGAAGGGAGGACGGTGTTCTCTTTCGAGTTCTTCCCGCCGAAGACGGAGGAAGGAGTGGAGAATCTCTTCGAGCGGATGGATCGCATGGTCTCCCACAACCCGACCTTCTGCGACATCACTTGGGGTGCCGGCGGCTCGACCGCCGATCTTACCCTCGACATCGCTAACAGGATGCAGAACATGGTATGTGTTATCCCGCCTTCCATTTCTCTACTTTATTCGATCGAGTACTATTGTTGGTCTGTACTGCATTGTTGCGGTTAGATCTGCAGTTCAATTGCCGCTTTTTCATGGAGATGCGGCATAGATCTCTTATTTCATCGCTGGGAAATTGTTGATAGTATAATTGTTCACCTGGTTCTCCCTTCTATTCAGCGGAGAGAATGATCTGGAGTTGTGCTTGCTTGAAGTTTTGGATCTGGTCGTTCTTCCGGCTATTACTATTTGGAGTGCTGACTACTCCTTTTCTGAGTATATATCTGGAGATTTTAAAGAAGTACTTATTAGATCTAAAAATTTATTGCAGGAAAAAGTTTTATGAACATGTTTCAATTAATGCCCTCGGAGCTTCATCTTTCTGACAGATTTAGATTGAAATTGATGTCATATGAAAGTTTGAAACTTAAAACACGCCATAAAATTCCAAATACAGAGAATCATTCAGATCACATCTTATTAGTTTCCGGTTCCATTGCTTCTTGCAGATCTCTGTGGAGACAATGATGCACTTGACATGTACAAACATGCCAGTTGAGAAGATCGACCATGCTCTAGATACCATCAAGACTAATGGAATACAAAATGTTCTGGCACTTAGAGGAGATCCCCCTCATGGTCAGGACAAGTTTGTTCAAGTTGAGGGTGGATTTTCCTGTGCTCTTGATCTGGTATGACCTGTTTCTTGTCTGATGCCAGTTCTTATAAGTTTTACTATTTATGAAACTGAAAAGTTAAATTGAAAATTGGCTCTTTTGCAATTACCAAAAAAAAAGGCTCTTTTGCCACTGCTCTTTTTTGTAATCATTTAGTGCATGGAGTCTGTATATATCTGTCCATGGGCTTTGAAGCTGTTCTTTTTTACCGATCTTTTTGTCAATGGATGACATTTTGGCCCCTTAAATATTTGTTGTTGTTTTGGGCTCCTTTTCTTTGAATTGGTGGATAGTTTTCTATATTTGTTTTGGTTTTAATTATGCATTTCACAACACCTTGCAGGTGAAGCACATTCGAGCTAAGTATGGAAACTATTTTGGTATAACTATTGCTGGCTATCCTGGTGAGTGAAATGTTGAAGTATTAAATTGCATCAATCTCAACGTATTTCATGAACTCTTTCTTGTTCCTGTTTTCTCCCATTACAGAGGCGCATCCTGATATGATCCAAGGTGAAGGTGGTGCTACCTTGGAAGCATACAGCAACGACCTTGCTTACTTAAAGAGAAAGGTGTCTTTGGATGCTTTCTGTGTGACTTTTTTTTTTTTACAGTTTAGTTTATGACTGCAGAAAAGTTGCTTGAAATCCTTGTGTACCTCATATTTACAAATTTGTAGTTTGAAAATTTAGGTTTGGTTTACATAGAAGGATTGCTATTGTTTGAAAAGAACTGGGATCCCTTGTTGAAGCTCTTCTAGAAGGATGCTTATTGAATGAAATAATTGATAATGTTAGGCATTTTAGCCAGTTGTATTTGTCCTTATAGACTGTTTATATTTTTGAAAGCTTCTGTATGTTTAGGAACATCAACATACTTGTCTGAACATTGCAACATATATTTACTGAACTGGTACTTTGATTGTCAACAAAAATGGCTCTATATGTTATAGTGCCACAATTATCATCAGCTATTATGTTTGTTAACTTCATGCGTGTAACACAATGTTCCTTCTAACAATGGCTACCATTCAAAGTACATATCCATATTTATCTACCAATTTGTAAATACTTTTAGATATAAGCAATCTTTGAATGTTGGTAAGTCAATCTTCACCCTACATGTAAGATGATCATTAGGATCACTGCTTTTAGCGTTGGGGGTGATCTCCATCGTGCTCATGTCGTCTCGATACTAATCCAAGATAATTGGTGATACGGTCAGTGTAGAACAAATTTCTGCTCTGTCCTCTTAATGTAGGGATCATAACTTGTATAAGGGTCATCATATTGGTGCGGAGATCATTCTCTGTGGATTGGTTGGGGATATGCTTGTCGGGTAATAAGGATCTTCTCCTTCGTAGTATTCTAATGTAAAAAAGCTTCCATTGATTCTCTAATGCGGTAAGAGTTGAAGTTGGATTACCATGGGATGGCTCGTCAAGTTTTTTTGAACCGTGCTTAGGAGGAGGATTAGGGAAACTGTAGTCCGTCTAGTTGCTAACGCAGACTCCTAATTTACTTGTTCATTTGCTTATAGTGATAGATATATCTTGAACATAGATATATCTTCCATCTATTCTTTTTTTTTTGAAATTGGTGTTTGGAGTAAAGTCTTATCTCTTTAGTATCTTTACTATGCACCACTTCGAGTAGTCATGGTAATGAGGACTAATCTCGGCAACCCAAACAGTTAACTATACTTTGATACCAACCTCATGTGGCTTTATGGTCACCATTATTGCAAAAAAGCTACCAATAAGATTTTCTAACTAGTTATAGCCATTTTAAATGTTTCACTACTCTAAAGGAACCCAAGCAAATAACTAAAGCAATGTGAAACATAACAACCCTTTTTGAGGAGTTCTTTTTGGCCTACAGGCAATTTGGTTTGTGTGCCTATGTGTTTAATGAATGTGCTATTGTCAGGTTTCAAGTTCTGGATGAGAAATGTGGAGTGTTGCGTTAGACAGTTGACAACCGACATAAAATTTATCGAACAAACATGACATAGATCCTTTAAAAATTTGCATTAAAGATAGGATGTTCTCTGGAAGTGACACATTGTATTGCCTGAATACAATAAGAAGTGTACAAATTTTGTTGCATCAACACTCAGGTGTAGTGATAATTGAGCAAGAGTTCTCACATCATGGACGGATGCTGGTAATGAAGCAAGTCTATAACACTAGGATAAGATTAGGGACTTGAAATATAGGTATATTGACAAACAATCTCATAGAGTTAATGAATATTATAGTTTATAGGAAGACTAATATTTTGTACTTTCAAGAAATGAAATGAGTAGGGGAGAAAGCTAAAAATATTGATAGCTTAGATTTCAAATATTGGTACTCAGATAAGAACGAAAATAGGAATGAAGTGAGCATAGTTCTCGATAAGAGTTTTAAGGATCATGTAGTGAAAGTCAAAAAGAATGGAGATAGAATTGTAAGCATGCATACTTTTTAAATAGGTTTGACTGTGAGAATAAAAGAAAAATTTTGAAATGATGTACAAGAGTTAGTTCAGGGGATACCTTAGGAGAAGAGAATATTTATTAAAAGAGATTTAAAACATACATGTTGAAAGCGTTGCTGAGGAATTCAATAGCATTCATAGTGGGTATGATTTGAGGATACTAATGAGGAGGGTAAAATTATTTCTGAGTTTTTCTTAGCTTATGATTTTTTGATTATTAATATTTTATTTTAAAAAAAAATAAATATATTATCATTTATAAGAATTAGTTTTTAAAAACACAAATTAATTATTTTCTTATGAAAAAATGAGATTGTTTCTATTATAAAGATTGTAAGGTCATTTCAAGTGAATGTTTGACTGCCAAACATTGATTAATGATTTTAGATTTTAAATTGAAGAGCTGGAGATAGAATAGTAAGTCGAAACAGTGACCTCGAGTTCGATCTCGGGTTCGATGGTGAAATCAAAAGAATGAGAATAGAAATATCTTTAAGTAGTGGGTTCTAGAGCTTCAACAGTTGGACATTAGAGGAGAAGTTGATCTTATATAATTGGGAGTTGTTAATTGCATTTATAAAATTGCAAAGAATTTATTAAGAGAATCTAAAGAAAAAGCTTCAAGTAATAAAGATACTTCGTAGTGGAAATAAGTAATATAAAAAAATATTAAAGAAAAAATGTTACAAAAATTGGTATAAATACATGAACAAAATAAATTTAGAAAACTATAAAATTACTTGATGAGAATTTATGAAAGTAGTCTGTAATTCAAAGTATATAGCTTTTGATGATCTTTATAAAAAGTTGGAGACTAAAGGAGAAAATACATATACAAGTTTGCCAAAAGTAAGAGAAAAAAACTAAAGACTTTACTGGAGTTAAATATATTGATGACGGGGATCAAAAAATATTTTTTAAAGATATAGACATTTAATACGGATATATGAGTTACTTTCAAGGGTTTTTTAATGACAATTGTAATAATATGATTGATCTTACTAATTTTTGCACTCGAAAGGAAGATAAAAGTTGCTTTTATATTCGATATATCTGTAAAATTAAAGTTAAAAAGACTTTAAAGAAGATAAAATATAGAAAAGCAGTAAGACTGCATGATATTTCAATAGATATTTGAAAATTTGTGGGAGATGAAATTTGACTTATTAGGTTTAATATGATTTTAAAAATTAAAAGGATGTCAAATAAATAAAGAAAGAGTATATTGTTATTTATTTATAAAAATAAATGTGATATACAAGATTGTGCTAATTATGGAAAAATAAGTTAATAAATCATATTTTGAAATTTTGAGAGATGGTGATCAAGCATAGATTATGCCATAATATCACAAAATTAATTTTGTTTTATACTAGGCAGATATACTATAAAAGTTATTCATTTTTTCTCATATTTAATGGAGTTGTTTGCTTACATTTAAGTTATTTAAGATTTATATAAATTATTAATTTAGGTTTGATTAGGAATTTTTCTATTTCAGTTAGATTATACCAAAATTTAGTTTTAAATTCATATATCTTTGCATTGGTTATGGATGTTTCAATTGGACACATTTAAGAAAAAGTGCCTTGGTGTATGCCTTTTGCAGATGATATTTTCGTCATTTATAAAATTAGAGAAAGTGCTAAAGCGAAACTTGAGCCATGAAGAAATATATTAGAGCCTAAAGGTTTTCGTCTTTACAGGTAAAAAATCGAATATATAGCATGTAAATTGAGTTAAAATAGAAGTACTTGTAGTTGTAAAATGATAATTGATGCCAAAGTTATTAAGAAGAGCGAGCAATTTGGATGTTTTTGATCAATCATATAGAATATCAAGAAAATAGTTGATGCTATTACTAGGATGGATAAACTAGAGGAATGAATTCGACGTATTATGTGATAGAAAAATTTTACTCAAACTTAAAGGTAAATATTATAGAACAGTTATAGAGTTTATGATGTTATATGGTGCTGAATGCTGTCCTATAAAACAGAAATACAAAAATAAGATAAGTGTCGCAAAAATGAGGATGATAAAGTAAATAAGCAGGAATACTTGAAAGGATAAATTTAGGAATGCATATATTTGAGAGATAGTTTGAACATAAATTGTAGGCCTATAGAAGTTTCAGTAAGGAGAGTTAGATTATTAGATCTTGCCTCGGTAAAAAGAGGAAAAGGAAAGCCTAAAAAAACGTGACAAGAAACTTTGGAGAATGATTTACATATTTGAAGTTAAATGATGACTTATTATTTGGTAGATTGTAATGAAAATAAAGAATTTATGTAGTCAACCCACTGAATGGGATAAAGGTTTGGTTTGTTGTTGCTTATGTGTCCATTGAACAGAAACTTCGGTTGGGGATTTGAATTCTATGATGCAAATCCAATCCTCCCACAAGTGAATAATCATTCTTCTGGCATAATACTTCATGTCACATGATGAATCAAATATAAACAATTAGATGACTTCAGGATGCTGTTTGTAATTATGCTTGTTAGTTGTGATGTAGTAAGCGGGTTACTAATGTGAATTTCAAGCTATTAATATTGTGATTGCACCTAGGTATAAATGTATCTAAATTTTAACATGTTAATGAACATAAGTATAGACGCTTTATATAATTAAAATGCCTTAGTCCTATAAACATAGGTCAATCTTTATTAGGATACGAAGACCATCTCAACACTACTATCTGGACTAAGTATTCCCTTATATGATTAAGAGAATTTCTTATTTTAATTCTAATAGTACATGAAAATCCTAGAAACTCATTTGGAAGATAAACTTTATTAAGCTTTTAGAATTTTTTTAAGAGTTAATTACTAAAAGGTCCCTCTAGTTAACTCATAATTACTGTTTGACCCATGATTCTAAAAACTTACTAAAAAGCCTCTACAGTTTGCCTGATATTATATAGAAGTTCTCTTCACTGTCAAATTCAATAAATTTTCAATTTTGCCGTTAACATTTTTTCAAATTTTCATATTTTTCCTTCTGCCGTTGCCTTATCGACGCCTCGCTGGGAAAGAGGGAGATGGAGAGAGAGGGTGAGGGAAAGGGGGTGGGCTGCCGGGCTCCCGCACCCGTCCACATAGGCATGCGCGCTCGTTTTATATAATTATGGGTTAACTATAGGGACTTTTCAATAATTAACCCCTTTTTTAATCCTAAGCATGCAAATCTAGTGTTAAACAAGATTATGAAAGCTTTATGCTTGTAAAATTTAAGGAAAAGAACCTCACGTGAGATCATGAAATGATAAACATGGAACTTGATATCCCATCAACTTTTGAATAATATTATTCAAAGATTCAACAAGTAACAATTAGGAAACAAGATTTAGCTAGACATGAGGGATGTTGATAAAAAAAGTAGCAAGTACCAAATAGATTGACAAAAAACCCTAGAAATATTGTAAACAAACAATGCACTCAAAGGAAACTTGGAACCAAGACTGTAAACTCAAAGCAATGTAAGCATTCGAAGGACGATACAACACCTCTAAACTTTTTAGCCTTAAGTGACCATGTTTCCTTACATGTCGTGGGAAACAATTGAGAGCTTCAAAATCTTAAAGCTGTCTTTTCTCTTAATGTGTGGAAATCATCCAAAACATCGTAGTCATCAAAATCTTCTTGACACCAAAATGTTTTACGTATGTGAATGTTTTCAATCATTCTCCTACTCTCTTGCATGATTATTCTAAACTTGGATAGATGCACATTGAAGAAATTAAAGTTAGCTACATGTTCTTTCATCTGCGTCTTAATGTTTCATTCTGTTGATTTGGTTCCCGACCAGATAAGTCAAGTCGAGATGAAATCAATCAGTTGCTACTTCGAGCAATTCTTTAGGCAAACGTTTTTGAGAGAATCAATCGATTGCAATAGTCTTAAGTGTGATTGTTGACCTGTGCATGATCTACTTGGCTACTTCGATCGATTTTTGACTTTGCTTAATGGGCTTAAATTAACTTATAGGCCAATATGGACCTATCTGTAACCTTTATTTAATCTGCTATGCAAAATCTTTTTTAAAAATGCTTCCGTCAATGTTTTGTATTTTTTTCACATCATGCATAAATTTAAATATTAAAATATAACTTTATTTTTGATGCAGAATAGGTAGATGATATAGCAAATTCAAAGATTAGCAAATTTTGTATTGCAGACTAATTACAAATTGATGTAGAAATTTTAGATTTTAATTTTGTGTAAGCAAGAAATTGACTAAACCTACGAAAATTAGTTGTTTTACAATTTTAAATAAATAGGATCAAAGGTAATTGAAAAGTTATCAACTTAAATTGGCACACAATTCGGGTTTCAATGAATCAAAAATATGGCAACAGGATTATAGGTTCCCATGATATTTAATAAATAGTAACTAATTGCACTCAATAATGAAAGGTCACATAGGTGAAAAATTCTAACAAATCTCAAGAGAATAGGAAAATCTACATTATTCAATTAACCAAATCAAAGGCTTGTTAAAATGCGTACCTGAATCCAAAGAATATGAATACCAGATTGCAGTTTTCCCCAATTAAATCAATTTACAGGTCCTCAGCTCAGGCAAGTGTTGGTACTGGCGGTTTAGTGCAGCCGTGGGATCGTGCACGACGTGGAATGAGAAGGCAGCCTAACCAGGCTTTGACCAGGGGTGCAGCAAGATTTGTCGCGTGCATGCGACGCGCTTGACGAGAGGAGAGGCAACACATTCTGCAATGCACTTAGCAGAGGCGGAGAAGGAACGAATCTCATGCAGTCGATTGTCAGATTGTGCGGAGAGTGAGTGTAGCGGAGGCGATTGAGCTCGGTGAACTTCACGGGAGCTGCTTTTTTTGGCGTGGGCAGAGGGAAGGGGTTCAACGAGCATGCCAATTTGTGGGATCGACTACATGATGGACAAAATTGGTGCAGACAGGATGTATGCAAAACTATGAGTTGTCGATGAGGAACGGACGAAGAGTGGGAGGGAGTGAATGTTGAGAGGGATCAAAGGAGGGTGGAATCGAACCTGAAGGGAACCAACTTGAGCGGGTGAGGTTTAGAATTCTCACCCAATTCCCAAATTCTTTCCTATCTGGGATATCGATTCATTTTAGAATCAAATAATCTTAAAGGAAAATGCAATAATGTTCATTCAGCATTGAACCAAATAATAATGAGGGAGGTGTTATATAGATCTCCATACAATCGACACAATAAAAAGAAAATATAATATAATTTTCTTACATAAACGAGAAAATGCTAAACACCATGTCTAAAATAATAATAACAGAAATAAAAATAATTGATATAGAATAAGAGCAAAAATAAAATCTTTCATCAATCAGCATGAATGAAGAAATTTTCAATCTACCCTGTCAGCAATTTGCAACGTTCGTCTTTCTAAATCTATCTTGACCATCAATCAATCCAGATTGAGGTAATGTGGCTGGATCTCGCTCGTTGGTGATAAATCTTATTAAGAATGAATTGACGGTCCATTGTGGTTCCCCCTACTAATTTTGCATGCTATACAAGTTTCAACTTTAAAAATTAACTTTATTCTATATCTTACACATACTTCGATATAAATTAATTTTATTTCACATTCAAATTAATTTTTAATAATAAAATTACTTTATTTCACTTCATAAAATTAAAATAATTTCTTTTTCTATTTCTAAAAAAATTTCCTACAAAGAAAAAATATATAAATAAAATAAGTATAAGGATTCATATAGCTGACCCCACTTAGTGAGATAAAGACTTGGTTGTTGTTCTTTTTTAAAAAATTTAAAACTTTCTAAAATCATAACCCCAGCCGCATGAGGCCGAAGTTATCCAACCCACGTAGACAATCCAACAAAGCTCTTAACCTATTCAAGATCATCATTGAGCGTTCCTACACGAGTACAACATGGCAATTCCCCAAAAAAAGTCTCAAATAAAACAATGTAATGATTGCTATGTACAAAATGTAAAATAAAGATCTATGCATGGGGGTAAGGACTATAATGGTGCCTTCTATGGTCCTTAACATGATGCCCTGCATCAATCCTTCTGTCTTTGATGGCTTTTGGAACCTTTTACAATAAACCAGGCCTTGTGTAACTTATTGTTCTCAGTCATATTGATGAATTTGTTTCATCCTTCCATGTTAATATGTTTTATTGTGCCTTGAATTGTTTTGATAGCTATAGCTAGATCCGTTAAAGTAGTTGTTGGTATACTTGGTGATATTCTTTGTATTGTCTATTTTCAAATTAGTTTATAAAATAGGTATTTTGTCTTCCTACTATATAGTTAACTACTATAAAGTCCTTCGCACACCCAAGAGGTGTTGAATTTTCTTTTAAAACTGTTTTATAATACATCTAAATGTGTGTTCTATATTTTGTTTTTTCTTGTTTTATTTCTCAGGCCATTTTACTGATCAGTTGTTTCTTGCTTGCATGTTTTTGCCAGGTGGATGCTGGTGCTGATCTAATAATCACTCAGTTGTTTTATGATACTGATATTTTCCTCAAGTTCGTGAATGATTGCCGTCAAATTGGAATAACGTGTCCAATTGTTCCTGGCATTATGCCTATAAATAACTACAAGGGATTTATACGTATGACTGGATTTTGCAAAACTAGGGTATGTTCTCTTCTATTAGCATGCAAGATAAAGCATGTAAGGTGGATGTTTGTTGTCACTTACACATAAATATGGCCTCCTATAAATGCTTCTCAATATTGCGTTCACTTCCATTTTATATATGTTTTTTGGCAATGTCTATATGTGCTTTAATGTTTTGCTGCCCATCCATATAATTAGAAAATTATACCACTCTGGAATTTCACTGGTTCATTATGTAACTCTGGCAATCCAAGACTGTCATTTACTTAATGTCTAGCTTGTGTGAATAAATTAAGTTAACTGTTTGCTGTTTTTGTTCACATTCATGATACTCTTGGCATGCATCATGTTTTTTCTCTTGCCAAAGTTGATGTGGCCCTCAAATTTTCCTCACATATGACAACTTGTAGAGTTGTAGTTTGTTCTTTGTGTTATGCTACATATCAAGCTATGTTGCATATTATTTTGTTCTTTAAGTGTCATGTTTAATAAATGTTATTTGACTATTATTTTGCTTATATGTTGCAGGATGTATCACGATGTAGGCAAGTAATGTAGAATGAAAATCGGCGAATGGGAAGAGGAAATAGAAGTGGAAGAAGATGGGGAAAGGCTAGAAGAAAAGGAGAGAGGAGAGGAGGAAGAAGAAAGAAACCGAGGGAAATTTTTTATTTAGTCATCAAAACTTTAGTTATAAAACAATTAGAGATTATTTGTATAGTCTAGTCTATACATAAGAAAAGTAAATGCATAAAATTTGGTAAATAATGAAAATGGCAAAATATCACAAATTTGCTAAAAGATATGAAGCAATAGATTCCAAGTACTACATCTATCAAGTAACCAATAAATAGGATGACTCCCTTCTATTAATATTATAATCTAAAAGAAGAAATTATTAACCCCCTTAATGATAAAATAACCCAATTTCTTTTTTGCCTCTCATGGATCTACATCATTCTCCTCTGAGTTGAAAAAGACTTGACTTTGATGAGTCCCATATATGTAAACTTTTGTGTGGAGAGTTACTGACAGGGGATCCTCGCCCAAAACTATGTCACTCCACTTAATGTGTTATCATTTTGGAGAAATGATAAATGTAAGAAGTTCTACAAAAGCAAGACTAGACAAAATCAAAGCCCATATGTGTCTTGATTAGTTAATAAGTCTTTCACATTAAAAATAAAATTAATATTTAGTTTGTTAGATAATTCACATAAATTTGCCTTAAGTTCAAATTGGATAGGAGTTTAATGAATGATTTCAATATAACTCATTAAAACAATTAAAGATTGGTTGAATTTTGTCCCAGCATTTTCTTTTTCTTTTTCCCGATAATTTATTTATCTCAAATAAAACAATTGTATCTTCATTGTCCAAAAGAATGGAATTTGAATAAGAGGCAAAAAGACTCATTAGTAAAATCAAAGGAGACATTGTCATGGATGGAGATGTAGGATTCTCTTAAATTTTCAACTTCATCGTTGACATTAGATTTAGTTGTCTCATACTGGTCTAACACACTTTCATTTCCATTTGATCAGCTTGAATAAGTGTCAGAAATCTTAAGGCAAATTAACTTCATTTTTACTTTTTTATCATCTTTCAATGATAATTGAGACGATAGTAAAACTTCATCTCTTTTCAATTAGGGACAAAGGTGATGTTTTTAAACAAGTGTAGGTTTTGGTTTTGGGTTATGCAGGATAGGTTAATATGCAATATCTTGGCAAGGTTGACGTGTTGAAGATTTATTACAACAAGTGTCAAAAGATTATTTACAAAATTGATAAACTTGATTATGATATGATCTATAATGGATTTCAGAATAACTATTAGGATAACTCGATTTGTTAAGCTACTATGTCTTTTTTAACTTTAACAAATTTTTAGTTGAGGTGAGTAAATAGAATATTATATATTTTTAAGGAGCTAAATTTTGGTTTTACTCATTATTAAATTACTTAGCTAAATAAATGAAATAAATTTTTTTTAGTGAAGAAAGCTAGTATAAGAGGCTGACTAGATTCGTAGGGCACTCAGATGGGTGGTACACAGGTTCTAGTCAATCGACGACTTATTGGTGATTGGAAACAACATAGTCAAAGATACAAGTGATTCGGGAGGGTGCAATATTGTGTCAGTGCACGCGCGATAATGCAGGATGCAATGGGTGAGCGGGTCGCTTGATGTAACCACTAACTGAGGGAGTCGTGAAGGAGCAGTTGCACGTGGAGGACAAGCACCTCTTGATGGTCAAGCAACTACGTGATCAGGGATGGTTGCTTGCTCAGTGTACAACTCGAAGCTAGTGCTAAAGCGAAATTTCGCAACTACGAGCACTGATGCCGGTGCGACACTGCGAGCTAGCAGTGATGCGAATAGATGAGGTGACGGCAGAATGAATGAGCAATTGAGGCGATTGTTGAAGTCCGACTATGAGGTGAGCGACTGCAACGGGTGAGAAGCGTGTATGATGGCGACAAAACACATGACAATTGCAGGGAATTCTATAAGGCGAGTAATGACTAGTGGGCTAAACTTTGCAAGAGTGTATGAGCATCTTCAAACAGTGTATGACATGGAAGGAGTGTGACATGATGAGTGTGGCAGGCAATACACACCCTTTGTCCCTAATGTCTATGAGTGTGAAGATTGGAAGTGAATTGGATCACTGTTGTTTTGATACCAATTGCGGTTGAATGAAAAGTGAGGTGAATGGAAGAAGAAATAAAAGAGGAAGAAGATAGGGATGGAGTAGAGGAGGAGAGAGAGGAAATGAGGAAGAAGTGACACATCAAATTTAGAGGGGAACTTTTTCATCAAAATTATTATTATATAAAAGTTAGGCTTACTTATAGAGTCTAGCTCATACATTAGAAAACAAAATAAATAAAATTTGCTAAATGATAAAAAGGTAGAGTACTGTAAATCTGCCAAAACTAATAAGTGGAAACAAATAAAAGATACTAAACAATAGATGACAAATACTAAATATAATAAATAAAAACCTAATAAATAGAACAAAGAATTCCTCTTTGTCAATATTCTAAATTTAAAAATAGGAAACTATCAACCTCTTTTTACAATCTACTAACAAATTCTCTTTTTGCCTTCTATTATGATGGATAAGTATTTGCAAGCCCATATTGTTGGCTGAGGTGTTGTTATGAATATACCATATCTAATCATGTTTCCTGTCTTGAGAAGACTATTAGGATAATGATGGTTTTTTTTTTTGATAAAAACGATAATAATGCTTTTTGGTTTTTCAAATATTGGAACTTTTCAGAAAAAAGAAACCAACTGGAACTTAGTGAGGCATCTTTTATTATTTTATAGATTCCTGCTGAGATTACAGCTGCTTTGGATCCTATAAAGGACAATGAAGAAGCTGTCAAGGCATATGGAATCCACCTAGGAACTGAAATGTGCAAGAAAATTTTAGCTCAAGGGATCAAAACGTTGCACCTCTACACATTAAATATGGAAAAGTCTGCCCTAGCTATATTAATGGTACGTAAATTGGTCACAGTGTTTCCTTTGTGCTACTCTGAGAATGTACTCACAGTTTCATTTTTATAGAATCTTGGGTTAATTGAGGAGTCAAAGGTCACAAGGTCCTTACCGTGGAGGCGTCCAGCAAATGTTTTTCGTGCTAAAGAAGATGTTCGACCTATATTTTGGTGATCTTCTCATCATATGCTTTTTACTATGAAGCTATACTTGGTCTCTATGTATTTGTCTGATATTGTTTGCATGAAAATTAGGGCTAATCGTCCAAAGAGTTACATCTCAAGGACCGTGGGTTGGGATCAATACCCACGTGGAAGGTGGGGCGATACTCAGAATCCATCGTACGGAGCACTTACAGACTATCAGGTATAACTTTGGTTTTTTCATATGTAGACACGCTTTGGATTGTGTAGAATGTAGATCCGTGCCATAAATTTGTAGTTCTAGTAAATGTAACTTATTTCAAGGATATGATGAATTTTATGTGAAGTTCTTACTTCGTAGGCTCTGTTTGGTGAGGGAAAAAAAGATGATTTGAAAATATTTTGTTGAAAAGTTTTAGAAAAATGTGTATGATGTGAAATAAAGTGAATTAGTTATATTAAGATTATGTTGGATGTGAAATAAAGTGATTATTTAATGTTAAAATTTGTGTAGGATGAGATATTAAATAATTTTTAAAGTTTTTTCAAAAAATGAATTTGAGGTTTTGGCTATGGCTAAAATAAGCTATGTTTTTTAGCATGTTCCCAAATAGGGGCTTAGTGTTGAATATGACTAGATATATATCTAACATCTATACCCTATATTAATTGTGTTGGCAACTCAACATCATCAAATTTCTTATAGGAGCAAAACTGAAATTTTCTGTATATCGGTAGTGTTCTTCCTTAAATGAAATACACCTATTTTACTTCTTCCTGTGAATTCGTAGTGTAACAATACTTTTACTTATCATTCTCCATGTTTAATCTCATTTTATTTGTTTTTTATACAAACTAGGCCAGCATATTAATTTAGGGTTGGCCTCTTGCCCTGCAAATAGTAACTGAAGTTATCTTCTTAATAGTTTATTTCCCTAGACTGTTAACTTTTGATCACTTATGTGTTTAACATGATCATCATTGTCAGTTTATGCGACCACGCTCTCGTGGTAAGAAACTTCAAGAAGAATGGGCTACTCCATTAAAATCTCTGGAAGATATTCATGAGGTAGTTTGCTACACTTAGCAAAATTGCTTCTTGTAAATACTTGGAACTTACTGCTTTTGTTGTGTTTACAGAGGTTTATGAAGTACTGCCTGGGAAAACTTACAAGCAGTCCTTGGTCAGAACTAGATGGACTTCATCCAGAGACAAAGATAATAAATGAGCGCTTGGGACAAATCAACTTGAAAGGGTTTCTCACCATCAACAGCCAACCTGCAGTTAATGGAGAGAAGTCCGACTCTGCAACTGTAGGTAGGCAACTTTCTTTCTAGAATAAAGTGCATTTAGGTCTATATCAAATAAAAATTTCTTTTCTATCCCTGTGTTCTAGAGTTTTTGCATGCTGGTCCATAAATTTTGAATCATAACTTTTAAGTTCCTAAAGTCTAAGTTTTTGCATGCTAGCCTGAGTTTGGTGATCTATTGCCATTTGGTTCTGCTGAATTTTAATATTTTGTATGTGTGGTTCAAGTTGAATGTAACATTATATGTGACAAAAGGACCACATTGCAATAAATTTTTAATAGGGAGACCTACGTGCTACTATTTAAAATCCGCTGACCAGTGTGCAAACACTTTAAGGCCTTGGGCACATAAGTGTTATAATTCAATATTTATGGATCAATGCAAAACCATTAAAACATCAGGGACCTATGTGCAATTTATCCTTTTTTTTATTATATTCCCTTAAATTTTACTCTCTTAATTTGAAATGATTAGGAATATCTTAAACAGTTTGTCATCATCAACATTTTTATTTGCTTAGTGTTAATCCATGTAGAAATTGGGGATTGGAAAAGAGCTCATTCTGACAAAATGCTTTGTAGTTACTTGCCGATCATTTTCTCCATTATACTAAAATTCAGAGGATAATTCCGTAATGTCAATAGGTTACAGCACTAACAATGCATTATGTTGACATAAAAAAAAGCAATGCATTATGTTTTGTCAAATGGAGTTTTACTCTATTTGATTTTAAGCAAATGGACAATAGCTCTCATGGTTGGGGATCCAAATGATGTGAAGATCAAATAAAGGGATCAAAATGAAGTTAACAGTATTGGTGAGACACCCACCTTTAGCTATATGATGCATTACATATCTTAAAAGTGACATAAGGGTGGTTTTGTCTGCTTAAAAGGTAACTGATCCGAATGAAAATAATTGGTTTTTTCAACCAAGTCGCTACATCTCTAAGTAACTTGAGTAACCTGTTCTTAAATCAGTATTGAGTTGATTTTTTATCAATTTGGTTTTATTTTTTTAGTGTTTAAACATGCTAGCTTCTGAATTTAGAACTTCATTTTGGTCATCTGTTCTACGCTGCAGGATGGGGTGGTCCAGGGGGCTATGTTTATCAAAAGGCCTACCTTGAATTCTTCTGTTCAATAGAGAAGCTAAACAAGCTAGTTGAGAAATGCAAAACATTGGCTTCTCTTACTTATATTGCTGTGAACAAGGAAGGACATTGTATCTCCAATGTGGGTCCCAATGCAGTTAACGCGGTAACTTGGGGTGTTTTCCCAGCTAAGGAGATAATTCAACCAACCGTCGTTGATCCTGCTAGCTTCATCGTTTGGAAGGATGAGGCATTTGAGATCTGGATGAGAGGATGGGCAAACCTGTTTCCTGTGGGTGATCCCTCAAGGGCGTTACTAGAGCAGGTGAATTTATATATTCTTTCTTATCAAAAGATTACAGTAGAGAGAAAATTCGGAATTTTCTTTTCTGGTTTATCTGCAACATTGTGGAAACACTCAGTTGCTGGATCATCCAAATTTGAAAAGCTGTTGTTCTTATTATTTTAAGTTTTTAGTCCTTACTAGTGTATTAGTCTGATATATATAGATATGGTTATTCTTAAACTCCAATGTTTACCTATTGGTTGAGACTCATCATTGTGAGTTATGGAGATATAAGGTGTAAAATATAACATTTGCTTGTTTGATTCCAACTTCTATTCCTTCAGTTCATTATAAGGCAATAGACAATTGACCCCATGGGTCCTATTTGGTTGGAGGTCATCTTGGCCATAACTATGACCAAAATACCCTCCAACTATTTTATTAAATAATGTTTTTATTTTTCATCCTCAATACATAAATTTTAATATAAAAAATTAACTTTATATTATATCTATACAATTTTTAACATATTATACTTAATTTTTTATTATTATTATTTTTAATAAAATGGTAGGAGGCCATTTTGGCTATGGCCTGGCCTCCAACCAAACAGGGCCCAAAGATAAATGTGCTTTAACCATCACAATGAGTGGTAGTGACCTTTTAAGTGTCAAGTGTTTGCTCTTTGGCTATAAAAAAAGAAAGTGTTTGTTTTTTAAACAAGGAATCCTTCTGTCATAATTTGTTATGACTTTAAATAAGTTGCATATTACCTTCTTTTTGTGTCCCAATTCTATTTCTCCCTCTCTCATGGCACTTTTTACTAGTGTTTATGTTTGATCATAGAAACCATTTACATTTGCACTGACCACTGCAATTTATTTTCCAATTGAAAACCGTGAAAATCATTATTTGAACACTCCTATCAGTCTCACACCTCTATTTGGTCAAGCCTTAGTTCAAACATGAAGGTCTAACCCAAATTTAGTGAAAGGCATGACTTATTGTTCGTATTCTAATTTTGAACTATTGCGTAATTGCTTTGTTCTTAACCTGAGTGGTGTATAGGCTTTTGAGAGTATCACTGATCTTCCTAGATTGCCATGAGACCTTATTGCAGTTTCTGTTTCTTTTTTCTTCCTTGCTTGCAGGTGCAAAAAAGCTACTACTTAGTTAGCCTTGTGGACAACGATTACATCTATGGTGATCTTTTTGCTGCATTCAGGGATATCTGAGGCACCAGGTGTTTCCCCTTTCTATAGAGATCCCCACTTTTTTCACGTTTTGTTCTCCGCATCCAAGAAATAACAAAAACACTGAAACTGGGATGCTGCGATATAAAGGATAGCATTGTCCCTTTCTTTTTCGTGTTTCTAAATTTTCATCTTCCTATTATTGGAATGCAGGCTTATAATTAAACTGTTATATTATTTTTCAATTTAATTGTAGCAATGTATGATTTAGTATTTCCCTGTTTGATGTGGTTTGCCCCTGTTTGCTTCTTCCCTTCTTTCCATTTGTTGTCATAGTTCTCTAAAATATAATTCCCCAAATTATACACATAACCTATAACATTGGAGTGAAATGCCTGCATGTTTCTTACAATGGTAAATGCTCAAACATTCAGCCTAAATTTAAAGCTAAAATTACTCTTTGATTTTGAAATGTTTTGGGGCCTTTGATGCTTGGGTCAGTCCCAAATATTGAAAATAAATTAATCTTTATGTGAGCTTGTATCAGTTTCAATTTGACCACACCCAATTTGTGGAAAAATTGTTGTGTTTGGCACGTGAAACACATCGTTAGTTGTTCGTGAGTGGACGATGGCCCGCTGCTTGCCGCTGGTGGACCCTGCACTTCACAGAGAGCGGACGAAGCAGATGACCGGTCCCCGTCTAATCATGCCCACAGCATCAATTGATTAGCGGCCGGTTTGGATGGTTGATTAGGACCCATTGGCCTAGTTGAACCGTTCAACGTTGGCATGAGTGGACGGTCTGACTGTTTGCTCTATCTGCTTGCTGCCGAGTGCTGGGTCCACCAACGGTAGGCGTCCTGTCGCCGCTCGCTCATGAACAGCTGACGTGTTCTGCGTGTCGGACCTAATAATTTCTGTATTTTGTTAATATTTTTTTGAAGTCAACAAATAAGTATTCTTACACACAAAGTGAGATAAACTGACCACGTCAATGGTATAGTCCACAAAACTTTTCAGCTGACCTTAACAAAAAAAGGTTATCAGTTGCAGTTAAAATCCAGTGACTACAGAATCAAGTTAATGAAGAGCTCTTGGGTGATACTTTTTGGTGTTTTTGTCACAAGATTTTCGACTATATCTTCAACTCCGATGTTTCCTTTGTTCTCTCCTTGAGGCTTACCGCACATCTTAGTTCTCATGTGAGATGGAGAAGTAATCATAAGTTTTTTCGTCTCTGTCGTTGCTGTTCTTTCGAAATCATCTTCTTCCTTCTTTTAAAGATAATATAGATATCTAGATAATTTAATGATTTTAGCCGCATTTAATTAACATGTTTCATAGAAATATTGTATGTATTAACTGTTCGTTGCCGCTTCTGTATTTATTTTAATGCCTATTGCTGATTTGTAGCTGTGCGTAAACGATCAAGATGTGTAAAGGATCTCAGTCCATGCGGATGTGTAGAGCAGTGATGTTTATCATAGTTTTGTTATGATTGTACTACACATTAAGCTATGTATGACATGAAATCACATGATGTGGAGCACTTATGTTTATCACAGATTGGTTGACATTATACTACAAGGGCTACCAAAATTCTCATGCTTATTTCAAGATTTTAATTACGTTGTAACATTTCTAATTCAAATATAAAGTTATTGTCTGCTTTAATTTTATGAAATTACGTGATTTGAATATTTCTTAGAAGGTCACTCGTTCTAGTATTACTCTAGTTCAAGTATGTTTAGTTATGAGTTTTTCATTATTAATCTCATAGTTTTGTCTTAAAATATGCTCATATCATTTGGAAATTTTATTTTCGATGTGAGATGATTCATTTCTGTGTTTTTTCACTTAGAAGCCTGCCAGAAGTTGCTCTTCATCTAAGTGATTCTAATTCAATCATGTGAATATTATCCCAATGATTAGCTTTTCTCGGTCCTAGGTTGTCACACTAGCACAATGTGATAAGTACTTGATGGAGCTGCAGTGTTGCTTCCACGAGAAACTGTGTAGATTCTCAGTGAGTTGGCCATCTCATTCGATTTGAGGATCGTCACCAACATTTAACATCAAGAATACTCTGGAGTCTTATGCTAAGTCGAGTTGCTCATAAATACGTAATCTGGCAGTTCATATTGTCGAATTTATTCTTTCTAGCTTCTTTCCTGCAGTGTGCCTCTAGAGAATGGCTCTCATTTTCTACTTACAATTGATGCACGACTTTTTTTTTGTTAGTCAATGAGGTTGTGTCTCTAGAGAAAAATGACTCAGTTGTCTCCATCTGTGCACTTAAATGATTTCGCTCATCTGCAGCCTTGTTTGGCAAATGCCTAAAATTCGGTAAAAAAATATAATAATAATATTTTTAATTTATTATAAATTTTAATAATTTTATTTCACATCCAACACAAATTTTAACATTAAAAATCAACTTTATTTCACATTCAATACAAATTTTAACTTTAAAATTAATTTTATTTCACATCCTACACACTTCCTACTATTAAAATAAATTTTTTTCCCATCAATTTTATAAAATAAAATATTTTCTCTTTATTTATCTAAATTTATCCTCCAACCAAACAAGCGCACCCTCAAACTTCCATCTTGGAAGAACTATTTGATCTAGTTATTTTATTATCAAGTTTGCTCATGCTGGTTATTTGATATTCTTTAGTCGTGTTACAAATTATTTTTTAGAGAATGTTGATATCGTCTTGCCAGATTACCCCTATTATGACTTTTTTTTGGAGTGTTGGCCGTAGCTTATAATATTATAAAAGCAGAATAAAATACGTCAAGTACAAAAAGATCAATCTTCAATAACAATTGTGCTAAAATCGAATCGAAGAGATATACCCCTTTGCCATTCAACATCATCAAAAGAAGAAGCAGCAGCTATAAAATCCGTCACTTTATTTGCAGCTCAATATACATGAGTACTCATCATTGCCTTAAAAGTGCAAAAAAAATGAGAAATCTGAGCCATGATCTTGTTTGAAGGGTGTCCTCTAATGTCCTGGTGGGGATCATCAATGTGGTAATAGTTGAATTGCCCTCTAGCCAGATCCAGTCCACTGATTCCGCCCACTCCTCGGCAGTTGTAATTGCTACAAGTGCGTGGCCTCCGCTGTGTAGGCTGCATACATGTAGATCTTGGAGCCAACTGCTTTGAGGAGGTTGCCATGGTAGTCTTTATGAGAGACCAACCCATTATACCTTTATTGTATTAGAGCTCTTTGCACACACGCCATGACAATTAGGAGTGAATGTTTATATGAAATGAAATCACATGTTATTTTTTTGAAACTTGCAGTTCTATATAGGTGTTATTTGAGATAAACTCGGCCTCGTTTGGTTTGAGATGAGATTTTTTCCTAACACAAATTTTAACTATAAAAATTAACTTTATTTCACATCCAATACAAATACGAATATTAGAATTGAAATATTTTACATTTTACACACTTTCTAATAGTAAAATAAATTTCTCTCTCATAAACTTAAAAAATAAAATAATTTTTTTTTCATGTCTAAAAAAAAGCTCAAACCAAACGAGGCTTAAAAGTATTGCCCACGTACAGATGGATGTCATATTAGGTTTAGGTTTTTAGGAAATCAATAGAATGTGATAGTTGTAAAGAGAAGGACATTGAATGGGTATTGTTTATTTTGGTCATGGCCTCACAGTTTTGTCATCCACCAAAAGATATTTTGATATTTTAAAGTTATAATCTTATGTATATCAAAAACTTTCATCTGTTTTTTGATGAAAGATTATTCATCTCTATGTCTCTCACTAAGACAAGAAGTCTTACCAAAAGGAACGCTCACCTACTTTATAAGAGGAAGCCATCTTCCGCCTATACTGGATCGCAATGTTTGCAATAAAAGACAAGCCAATGTCACAACCCGAGATCCAAATAAGTGAATCCCGTGCCATGAATTGACAAAGTTCAATCATTGAGCAGTGGAAACAATTAAAACTATTATCATCTTAATGACTAATCAGAGCAGCTAAAAACACCTCTTTGATATAAAAATACCAAAAGTACATAATATCAGATTCCAAATATTTACAATGAACATTATACAAACTCACAACTTTGACATACAAAATATTTTGTTTTCCATGAGTCTCAAAAACATTTATATACACGTTTTATTCTCGAACTGATCAGAGGTTTCAGATATCCTCAAAAGAGGAACAGATACATATTTTAGTTAAGATTTTGCTCCCATATTCAGATCCCGTCATGGGCCACATGAAATAATTTCCAGCACCAAAGAAGTCTATCCACATGACGAGTTATGGTGCTCATATTTTAAATTTGGGATTAAGTTCCATAATTTACTTGATTAGTCTTCACAGCATTCTTGAAATCTTAATAAATAAGAATTTTACAAATATACAATAAACATGTTCTATGTGTTAATTAAATATTTCTTTTTCAACTTATAACATTCTTTCTTTATCAACATATAATATTCTTATATTCTTTAGTTTGTGATTAGAATTCAATATTTTAATAATCTCTTTGGACAAACATCAAAACATATCAAAATATTTTTAAGTCAACAGAAATTCTTTTAAATCAATAACAGAATATTCATATTGTTTAACACATGAAAATTAAATAAAATCGATAAATTCATAAATATAAGTCATGAAAAATTTACTTACAAAACAGCTCCAATAAAATCCGCTGAATTTTCTCTCAAGCTTTCCTCTTTTCTTTCTCTTCCTTCCTCCTCCTCCTTCTTCTTCTTCCTCTAAACTAAGAGGTTGAGAGAGAAAAATCCTTCTCTCCAAGCACAGGCGACACGCTGAAAAGGCAGAGGCTAAGGCGGTTCGCGCGCAGTGGTCATCCCATTTAATGAGAAATTACAATTTAGTCCTCATATTTTCATATCCTCATAAATAGGTCTAAAATTATTTATTTTAAATCCAAATTTATTCATTTTAAATTCTTACTTATTTCAATTAATTCCAAACTCTTACCAATATTTTCTGTTTCAAACCAAACTTATGGTTTAACTTACAATTTATACAAATAATCTTTTTATGAAAAAATACAATACAACTACATTTTAAATTATTATTATTACTAGATTTATATGCTCCACAGCTAGGTTATTATAGTCAATCTCAATATTAATGGCAAGATCATCGTGTAATGGTAATTTCGATCGAACAATGGTGTTAGTCGCAATGGGTGGCCCAATTTGTTGCTTGTGAATTATCAACGACTTATATGGCATTGTTCAAGAGTTCGTGACTAAACTTGATATGTCAAATATTGTGATTTAAATATTGGCCCAATTTTTAAAAATTATTTTTTTGTTTAAATATACACTACATTATAGTTTAAATTTTATAAAAAGATGTGGATTGTATTTAAAATTTTAAATATTGTGATTTGATATGTCAAATAATAATTTTTATTTTTTTTTTTAAAAAAATTAGGGTAAATTACACTTAGGTTCCTGAGTTTAAGGCTTAGTAATGTACAGGTCTACGTTAAACATCGGAGTTCCTAAGTTTCAATAAATTATCAAATGAGTATTTTTTTTATTTTTATTATTAAATATTTTTTAAAATAACTTTTATACCCCTCCCCCTCTCTCTCCACACGATCTCCTCTCGGGAGGGGAGAGAGAGGGGGATGAGTATAATAGTAATTTTAAAGAAATTTAATAATTTAAAAATAAAAAAATCTATTTGATAATTTATTAAAATTTAGTGACCTCGATGTTATAATTTTAAAAAATATAGATCTGTGCGTTATTAAGCTTTAAACTTAAGAACCTGGATGTAATTTACCCATGTGGTTTGGTTGAAGGAATTTGTGGGTTAGCACTTATTTGAGCTCGTCGAGTGTGGGGCCGCGTTGGCTCGTGTTAAATAACCTGTTACTGCCAAACACGGACCCATCCTCGAACGCCAAATCGCTCTCTTCTCCTCGCGAAACCTCTAAACCCCGCTCCCCCTTCTCCATTCCCTCGACTTCACCCATCCCGATTATTCGCCGGCAAGCGGACCAAGATCTGTCTGCTGAAGTCGCCCAGTCTCCGGCGGTCTCCTGCCCTCCGAGGTCGATTTTCTCACGTCCCTCCTTCCCCTGGCATTCAGCCTGCCTTGCCCCCGATCCGTCTCTTTCTAGGGTTTCTTCCTGTTTCCCGTCGATTCGTTGGTCCTTTCTTTCTGCCGCTTGCCGATTCGTTGGTCCTTGGCATTTGAATGTTTTCTTCGATTGGCAGACCCTTCTTCCTGCTTCTGACAAGGTGCGGGTAATGTCTTTTTTTGCTCGGAGAGAGACTAAAGAAGAAATCATGCTTTTTGGCGTGAAAATATGACTTGCGAAGTGTTTTAAATCTTTATGAAAATTGAAAGAGAGTGTTGATGGCATCAGTAGGAAGTATATTTCCTGTTCTGCACTTGCAGCTTTATTACTGCTTTTCCTTCTTCCTTACACTCTTGAATATACACTGTGGGTAAAATAGTTTCTTCACTGGATGTCTGAAAATATTTGACCCTACCATCTCCGTATTGCACCGCACCCTTTGCACTTTGCAGCTTTATTAACAGTTATCAGCAATTAATGCTTTATATTTGTTGTAAGATGTAAATGTTTTCCCATTCTGGGTAGTGGATTGATTTTGTGTAACCTTCCTTACAATCTGACATCCAAATACCATCACCATTCAATTTCAAGTTTATTGCATGAAACCTAAGAAGGGTTTTAATAACTGCTCTAATTTATTAATTTTCCTTTCTATCACTTGTTGTTATACTGCATTACCTTCGATAACATATATAAAAGAGGACCCCCTAAATGCATTTTCATAAACTATCGAGGTCCTACTGTATTTCTCTCTCTTTTTTTGGATAATAACTATATGTCTCTTTCATGTTTAGAATCTTGCATACTATAATTTGTGATGTTAGGAAAGTTTATCTTTATTTGATACTTTGAAAATTAACTTGTACATGAATAGCACTGTAGTTACTGTGATTTTGAAGCTACATAGATGGTTTGATTTGAATTAAAGTTGTAGTTAGATTTTTATCATTATTTTTCTGAACTTGTAGTCGCTATCTTTTGCAGTATTTGAAGATTTTATTGAAGAGTGAAATTTCAGTCAGCAGATGAAGTGAGAAAATGTTGCATGTTTATTCAAGATTGTTCTGAGTCTTTTGGCACAATACAATGTCTGGGATACTAAATGTATATTCTTTTCTTTGGTTTTCTTATTGAAAACAGATTCGATTCTCATTATTCTTTTTATGTGCAATTGTTCCACTCCATTCTTTTCATTTAACTGGTCTGCTGACAACCATAGTGATAAGTTGGATGACTCAATAATCAAAAGGCCTCTTTGTGATGTACAAGAGTGTTGTTTAATGCAAGAATATTGGTGCGTTGTTTAATATTTCCTTTTGTAAGAAATGACAATGTTGTCTGTTTACATGGGACATTATCCCATCATACGGTAACTTTAAATACATTTGGCTTATTATCTGAAAAATTCGGAGTATAGAAGAGGTTGTCAACCTTAGTAGTACTAAGGATGGTTGAAAATGGATTACAATAGGAGTTTAATTTGTAGGAAGATGCTTATCAAGTTGAAGAAAAGTTTGATAAGACTGCTATCCGACCAGTTATACTATTTGAGAGCGAGTATTGGATAGTTAAGTTGTAAATGTTTGTGAAATTAGTGTATTTGAGATGTGGATGTTTAGATAAGTGGTCACACAATAGTGGACCTTATTAGGAATCATTGTATAAAAGGTGATAGTTGCATCTACAGAGGATAATATGACAAAGGGATGTTTAAGTTGGTTTTGTTATGTCCTTTGTCGACCTACAAAGGCTCCTAGATGTAAATGTTAGGGGATCAAAGTCACATTGTTAAAGAGAAAATGACTTGTCTAAGATAAGACCATTACAATTTACACGTGAAATCAATTAAATTAGTCAAAGAGTTTCGTTAACTAGAACTAAATGAAGAAGAGAAACCCATGTTCAACTGGTTTAGATTATCACTTTTTGTTGTACTAGGTGTGTTCTATGACATTTTGGATAACTTATTTCATTTTCTTTAATCTTGACATTGTTGCCTCCTTTGCTAACAAAATTGCTTTCTTTAGGAGATGGGGTTGCTTGGTTTTGGCTTTTGTTAAGCCTCAACTTTCATGTTGGGCTTATGATGTTCTCTCACTATTTGATAAAGCTTGGTTCATGGCCAAAATTGCCATGGCATGGCCATTTATAATTTATAACTTAAAATAATAAAAATAAATTGTTGTCACATCTTACACATATTCAAGATAACAAACTTTTGTTATTTACATTTTACTCAATTTTCAATACAGCAATCAAATTTATTTCACATTCTACACAACATTTAACCTAGTTAAGTAGCTTAATTTTTCATTGTACATGTATTTCAAGACTAAGAAAATATTTCTAAGCCAAAAGTTTTTTTTTCCTTTTCACGAACTAAACAGAACCTTGGTGTACAACTATCACTTGCTCCAACAAGTTCTACTTGAGCCCTTAGTCTCAAAGTTTGCCTGAGGCCATTGTTAGGGAGCGAAAATTGAAACTCGGTCAAAACTCACTTGTATTTTACTCTATTCGAAATTGACTTGACTTCTTTTGGCTTAAAGTTAGCTCACTTGCAAAGTAATCGATTCAACTCGTAATTAATTTGATATATATATATATATATATAAATATGCATATTTCGAATTCTTAATATATATTAGAAATTTTTGTACATAAATACATTATAATAGTTTATATTAAAGGAATGAGATTCGAAATGCATATATAAAATTGAAAAGTGTATTTATATATTATATTCTAATATGTTTGATAAGTATATGAATATTTTTATAGAAAAATATAGTTTATAATTAGGCCCGATTGAACTCAAAAATCGGCTAAAAATCGAAAATGTCAATTTCGAATTGAGCCCTCACTCGAAATTGACTCAAAGCATTGTTGGCTTACCGGGGTCTAGCAATTTTCAGAGGAAGAGAGTGTAATTAGCTACCTACACTTAGGGAGGTGTAGCTAATCTGTCATGGCGCCTTATGTTTTTAGAAGCTGATGCATTTGTGAAATGATGAATTTGATGCAAAATCATAAGGTTCTGTATTGAATGATATAAAAGGAGAATATGGTGAAAGTAGGATAGTGAACATCTATATTATAGCTTTTGGAATTCTTTCTGATACTTCGATGACATCTTACATAAATCAGATTGACGTATAATAGTGAGGCTATGCTCATCTTTTCTTTTTTCATTTTTACCATGCACTGCTTGCATATATCTTCCTATTTACTGTATGATTTCAAAATACACAAAACTAAAACACATTGGGGTAGACATACATGGAGAAGGAATATGGCGTCTAGATAAAATGTTTTTTTTTGTTTTTTGATAGATTAAATAACCTGTTTCTATTCTGTCCATATTTATTATTTAAATAATATCATGTCAATGCTAAAAGAAGAGAGCTGGGTAAATAATGTTGGCATGCATTCCTGCATTATTTTATGTGAATCTGGCCAAGCAATCTGTTATGCTACTTTTAATTGGATATGGAAATGGAGATGTTAAGACTCTGTACTAATGACAACTAGGAAAATGAATTAAATTGAAACATGCAATTTAGATAGTCGGTATCACTTGGGAGGTAAAAGCTCAGATGCTAGCAATACCATTGGAATTTGGTTTTGGCATATTGAACAAGCAGCCTTTTTCGTATTTTTCTTAATGAGTTTTTTTTTTTACGTCCTAGTCTTTTGGCACGTTGCGCTAGCCTTTCATAATGTGTGCCAAATTAGGAATTCTCTGTTTGGCTATATAGTATCCATGCTGTTTTTGGATAATAGAACTTGTTAATTAATGTATTGGATGATATTTTGGTGGCAGTCAAGCCTCAGTGGATCAAATTCAAGCCTTGGTGATGCCACAGGAAGAGCACTTGCATCATCCTTTTCTGCTCAATCAGCAAACGCTCCTAGTTTTCATCACTCTGGTGAGCAATCCTGATGTCTTCAGTTGCTGATTTGTGCTGATGTAGTATAGCTCATGATGAAACTAACAGGTGGCATACATGGGTTACATAATATTCATGGAAGCTTTGTTCCTAGCATGCCTGGGTCACTTGTATCACGAAACTCCATGACTGCTGTTCCTTCAAGTGGTCTTCAACAGCCTGGGGGAAGCATTGCTTCTGGGAGATTTTCGTCAAACAATCTTCCAGCTGCTATAACCCAGGTATGTGAACTTGTTCTGTTTTATCTCCCTGAAGGTAACCTTTGTTTTGTTTTGTCTAGGCCACTCTTTAGTTTTGTCCACTTTTTTTCCTTCTTTTTGTAGTTTATAGATTATGTTTCAATGCATTTAATTTTGCCATCATACAGATCTCACATGGACACCCAGGTATCACAGATAGAGCTGGCTTGAACATTGCAGGAAGCCCTGGTTTTGGTAGCAGTATGAATGGAATTGCTGGTTCTATTTCTGGGGTTCCTTCAAGCTCTGCTTCAATGGCCAACCGGAATTCAATTCCTGGTATGGGAGTCAACCCTCTTTTGGGAAATTTAGGTCCTAGAATATCAAATTCAGGAGGAAACATTTCTTCGGGGACCAGTATTGGAAGGAGCATTAGCTCTGGTGGACTTACTATTCCCAACCTTGCATCACGAGCAAATTTAGTTGCTAATAGTGGTTCTGGAACTCTTAATGTACAAGGGCCAAATCGTCTGATGGGTGGTATGCTTCAGCAAGGTTAGTTTTTGAGATTCATGAATGAAAGGTCTTTCTCCAATCAAATTTGTTTTTGTTTCTTAGATATGTGATTTGCCAGGTAACCTCATTGCATCTCATGTTTAGCCTCTTATAAGTAAATTGATGGCCTTTTGTTGCAGAAGACAATGGTTTGCAAGGAATCTTCCGTCTAGTTAGAGCAAAAAAATATAAGAAATGCTGTTAGTACCTAGGAATTACGTGTCTTGTCTTCCCATTTATGGTGTATCATTTGATGTCACCATGTAATATTTTTTTGACTCCTTTTGTACAAAGCTGGTATGCCTGTGTTACTATTTTATTGCTTCAAGAGACATGTGATTGCTGTATTTTAATGTTGTAGACTGTGATCATGAACCTTGTAGCTTAACATGAAATATTCAGGATACGGGTTGGTAGTTTACTCATGTTTTTTTTTTTGCAGTTGAATTTAATATTCAAAGTAAATTTTTTTAACAGTAATATTATCTGGTGTTTTTTCATTTGATATCCTCGTTCTACACTATATTTTTGTTGCTTAGTCCTTAAAGGTAATGGTTTTTTATCAACTATTAGTTCACTTTGGTTACAATGCTTATGGATTTATGCTGAACAAGAATGTATTGAAGTAATCTTAGGTTTCTGTCAAGTTTTTAGATGGTTTATGTTTAGTGATACTTTTTCATTGTTATTCTTATACATTTCCCCAAGATGAATGTCGGCTGAGTATTTATGACTAAGTATGCATGAATTAGCAGCTCCACAGGTGATGGGAATGCTTAGAAATTCTTACAATATGTCTGGTGGACCCATATCTCAGAGCCAGTTGCAAGGAGGGAATAATTTGTTGAGCTCTATTGGGATGTTAAACGATGTCAACTCAAGCGAGGGTTCTCCTTTTGACATAAATGATTTTCCTCAGTTAACTGGGCGCCCTAATTCTGCTGGAGGGCATCAGGGTCAATTGGGTGACTGACAGCTAACATTTTACCTGACTATCGTTTTGACCAGAATTTGTGGAACACAGTTCCTGATGTCCTTTTTGCAGGTTCACTGAGAAAGCAAGGTCTTGGTGTAAGTTCGCTTGTCCAACAAAACCAGGAATTTAGTATCCAGAATGAAGATTTTCCTGCCTTGCCTGGCTTCAAAGGTACTTTTAGTAATCTTTATACTATTATCACTTGCATTTTTATCTTTCTTGTAGCAAATGTTTCATTCTCCTTCGTTTATAATTGCACATACATCAAGGTTTTATTCCAGAGATCATATCACTTTGTTCTGGAGCTACTGTTTCATGATCCTCTCCCAATCTGCAAAACGCGTTTTCTTTTTCTCTCTTTTTTTTTGAGAAGCACTTTCTCTTATTTTTTAGTCATGTGTTACTTGTGGTTGCTTGGTAATATCTTGGTAACAAGCAGCACTACTGCTTATCTTCTCAGTTTCGATTTGGGGCAGAAAAGAGGCTTTGACCTCTTTAATATGGCTGTAATTTGGAATTTTAATATGGTTGTCTCCATGAGTAGTAGTTGAACATAGATGAGGAACTGAGGGCTGTTGCATCACCCCTGCTGGAAAAGGTAGGGAAGGATGAATTATGGTTACATGGGATTTTTATTATCATAGGGAGATTTTTTAACTTTGTGGGTGGCTAACTGGTCATGTTGTTGAGATTCAACTTTAGAGTTCTGGGCCGAGCAAATATTACAGTAGGTGTGGATTGTATAATTTAACAATTAAAATTCAATTGACACCATTGAAGTTTCTTTGTCGTGGAAGTAATGGTGATTTTCCAGATAGGCAATACCCTACTAGATGTTGGCTTGTTTATTCTCAATCTTTTTGATGTAGGTAGAGAGTCACTTTAGGGTGATCCTCAAAATTCCAATCTAGAGGATTGCGCTTAAAATTCTAATCAAGTTCTAAGTATACCTAACATATGAAATGCTTATGTTCATTGATGTCCTATTCTAAATACAGGAATGTAATATAAATGATTCTAAAATTTCAGAATTTTAGGTAAATATAAAGAATAAGGCTACATAGTCATTATAACTAGTCTTTAAAAGTTCGAAGACTTTTGGGTATTGGCTTTATCCACTAATTGAGAGGATAGTATATTGTCCCTTCCTTTGAACTATTGGCTAAAGCCAATACCCAAAGGTCCTAGAAGTAGTGAGGGCTCCATATTATTTTCCAAATATAAACTAAGGTACTAGTATATAATTTAATGTAAAATAGAGATCTAATTTATGTTTTAGATATTGAAAAGTTCTAAGTAGAGCTTCAACATGCTAAGTGAGTAACCAATAACATTTGCATATTCACTTTGCATTCATGGATTATCTGTGGAGTTTAGATGCGCTCCATGCAAATTCAGTGACACACGTGCAAAACTAAGATAAGAAGCTATCAAATTATCAAAGGATTAACTAGGGTGCTTAACTTAACATAGTGATTTCATGGGACTAGTTGCATGGAAATTAAAATATTTAAATTTCAGTCAAAGTTAACTACAAGAAGCTCAGAGAGAGTCGGCGTAGATGGTTTAAACATATAAATTACAGGCTGATGGAAGCTTTAGTAAGGAAAGTTGGATTATTGGATTTTGCCCATGTAAAAAGAGAAAGAGAAAGGCCAAAAAGGACATGCAAGAAATTATAAGAAATGATTTTACATATTTGGAGCTAAAAGAGTATTTGTTATTTGATAAAGTGCAATAAAAATAAATATTCATGCAGCCAACCTTAGTTTGTTGTTGTTGATGTAAAGTTAACTGGAAGAACAAGGTGAATGCTAGAATGGGTAAATTAAGCAAGTCTATTTAGGTCCGAGACCATGTAGCCAAAGTACGCAAAAATAACTTAGTTCTAATAAAAAACTATAAATATAAAAAAAACTAATTGTAGGAAATGATATAATTTAGGTCCGAGATCATATAGATTATATTGATGTCTATGTCGCAATTGATCTGACTCTGCATCACTTTTTCTATAAATCTATTGCTTGAATCATTGGTCGATTCATTGAGCTATGTTGGGCTTGGTTTTGTCATGCTCATGTATGCTCTTTTCTTTTTGAAAGTTCATGTATGTTTTTTTCGAGTTATGTTCCTTTTTACAACTCAATTAAACCAGAACCTGTTTGTTTTTGGACTTGGTAACATCTTTTTTTTTCCCAGAAGCAAGTTATCTTTCTTTTGAGAAAATTATTTGAAGTGCTTTCCATATTTGAGAAATTTATACTAGTTTAGTTTTCTGTATGATTTCCAGGCTTCTTCCTGGCAAACAGTATTGTAATTTTGTTATTTGTGGTCTATGTTGAACATCTATCGTATTCATTAGTCACGTCCAAATCTGGTTCATCTACCTTCTTGGCCCATACACATCCAAATCTGAAGTGTTGATGCAGCAGTTAAGCTATAAATCAAAAATTGCTTAGTTATAGCATGTATCTTTCCTGATGTGTTTTTTTTCCTCTAATCCAAATACAATTCTGATTGTTTGTTGAGTTTGTAATATTGCAAATTGTTGTATACCTAGATAATGACCAACTGCTTTGTTACCACTGCATATCTGGGTACACTTGTCATAGGATGTCATCTAACCCAAATACAGTTGTGGTTTTTTATAGGATATTTAAATTCTTATTTGTGATATTGGTTATTTTTGTTTACCTAGACAAAAAGACTATCCTGTTATCACTGCATATGCAGCATACTGTTCTTTAGAGGATATGTTTTCAGTTGAAATTTATGTTGGATTCCTACTTTGTTCTTTTACTTAAATTTGAAAGATACTGATATGAGTGAAAATGCCTCCTGTTTGAGCAGTACAAAGATGATTTCTAAGTGGGAAAATGCCTCCTGTTTGAGCAGTACAAAGATGATTTCTAAGTGGGAAAATGCTTTGTAGCATTAATAAATTGATGAAAAGGTTCTACGATCTTTGGTTATTACCTTTGTCTATTGGATCAGTACCATTGTTTATTAAGAAATTGACTCATCCAATGGATAAATGCAATGACCAAAGCTCTTAGAAACTTTTTGACCATTTATTCGGGCTATTTAACATTACTCTTTTAAATAGTATTTTTACTGGATTGTCGCTTATTATAAGTATAAGTTCCAATTACCACCTCTTAAATATTATTTTTATATCACTTTGTAAATTGTATTTTATACACATATCACTGAAATCTTTAATATTACTTTTGTATCACTTTTTAACAATTTTTATTTTTCGTGTACTACTTGTAACTGTAACAATTATTAATATACCTTCTTTTTTAATGACACTGTCAAATCATAGTTAATACATGTATACTGCCTTTTTATGGTAGGCAATTTTGTAAGATAAATATTGTAGATGGTTGACATGCGTGAATAAAATCTTGAAGTGGGTACAAGTAATATTGAAGGTTTTGGTGGCGTGTAAATTGTACTTTTGAAAGTGGTTTACGAGTAAAACCATTTTGTAATAATATTTTGGTTATAAGATATTCCGTATATCATTTTGAAATGATGCAAACTATTAATACATTCTCTTATGATTGCTTCATTGGAATTTTGCTGATTTTTGTATGCTTTTTTATCACTGCGATCATCATCTAATCGGTATTGGTAGGAGGAAATTCGGATTTCTCCATGGATTTGCATCAGAAGGAACAAACTCATGAAAATTTGTCCGTAATGCAGTCACAAAGCTTTGCTGTGAGTCTAATTTATTTTGGCAACACATGACTAGCTTATTTATTTATGTGTCATTTTAGATTGCATTGATGTTCTACAAATTTTCAGATGGGCCGCTCCACTGGGTTCACCCTTGGTGGATATTCATCAAATCGTCCCCAACAGCAGCAGCATGCCGCTTCAGTAAGTACTGTTGGTGGTGTTTCCTTTGCAGCAGGAACCAATCAAGACCTTCTCCATCTTTATGGCTCTGATATGTTTCCATCTTCTCATGGAGCCTATCATTCCCAGGTCTGTTGCCCAAGCTAGTTTCTTGTGCTGTAGAATTTCACTAAGTTGAACCTCAATTTTAAACATGATTATCATGAGGAATTTATATCTTTTTGCTATCATTTAGGTTCAGAGTAATGGACCTCCCAGCATTGGATCTTATGATCAACTTATTCAACAATACCAAAACCCAGTAAACCAATCTCAAGTTCGCTTGCAACAGATGTCTGCTGTTAGTCAAACATATAGAGATCATAGTCTGAAGTCCATGCAGGGGACACAGACATTTGATCGCTTTGGTTTACTTGGTTTGTTGAGTGTAATCAGGGGAAATGACCCAAATTTGACATCCCTTGCTATGGGGATGGATCTCACAACTCTAGGGTTGAATTTGCTTAGCTCACCTGGTGATTTGCACAAGATGTTTAGTTCCCCATGGTCTGATGAACCAGCCAAAGGGGAACCTGAGTATTCTATTCCAAGCTGTTACTATTCAAAACCGCCACCTCCATTAAAGGTTGATTGGCTTCTGTTTTACTTCTTTTTGATCCTTTTGAATTATCTATGTCATAAATATGACCTTTCATTTGCAGCAAGGGCATTTTGCTAAGTTCCATATTGGGACATTATTTTACATCTTTTACAGGTGGGTTCCTGACTGACATGTTTTCAGTATTGGTGCTAATTGCTTTCATTCTCAAGCTTTCTTCTGTACCTTTTCTGCAGCATGCCAAAGGACGAAGCTCAGTTGTTTGCAGCAAATGAATTGTAGTGCCCTTTTCCCTCCTCATATCTAAAATTCGAAGCTATTATCAATGCTATGCACTGTTCTGAAATCAGCTACCCATCTTTAATTATTTGCCAAATGCTCCATGTTTTCAAATTGTCATTATGGGATGCCGTGGGTCATATGTAGGTACATTAAGCATGTAGATATATGACCATCTAAGGGTCATGTGTAGGTACATCAACCATTTACAAAATTGTAAGTTGGAACAACTCAGCTTATATGTGGAAGCATGATGGTTGGGATGTCATTTCTCATGGGTTTGTCATGTTTAGTAAATAACAAATCGAGCAAGGCTTATTGATGTTCTGATTAGTTATAGTACTTGCTTGTGTGCATTCATGTATGCCTGTTTGTGATATGGTAATGGTGGCACCATCTTGTGTTAGGAATTTGTAGGAATGTAGCTGAACATAATGAACTGATGGATGTGAGCAACTGAGCATATCTTTGTTTACATGAATACATTATTTTGCTTCAGATCATCCAAATGTCTAGTTAGTATTGGATTGACGGGTTTGAATGATTTATATGGATGATATGGTTAGGATGTAGATCATCACCAGAACTGGATCGCTGCTTTGTATGTAATGTGTAGGACACCTAATTCTAGATGAACATCTTTGTTAGTAAATTAACTAAACTATGAAGTTTTTTGATGTTAATGTCGTTTATCTGTTAACAAATATGTGTGGACATGATGGTACCTTTTTTACTGAAGAGCTAAATCTTTATTTTAATGAGCTAATGAAAATAAAATATTAAATGCTAGGAATATGCCTGACATTTATTTACTGTAAATGATTTTCTATTACTGAAGCATGTGATTCATGATCACTTTTTATGACTGTACCCCGAGTGAAATTTGTTCTACCTTTTCTTCTCTTTAATTGAAAACATCAAAATCATCTTTAAGGCTTTGCTTGGCTCCTGTGTAAAACAATTGCGGCCATAACTTGAAAAGGCCATATTTCTTTCACATCATACACAATTTTAATAAAAATCATTTTATTTTACACCTTATGAAAACTTCAATATAAAAAACTAATTTTATTTCGCATTCTACATATATTCCAATATACTCATCAAATTTGTCACACCTTACACAAATATCACCAAAACAAATTTAACTGTATTTTTCGTCATACGTGTGTTTCAAGGCACGTTTAAAAAAACTATCTAAATAGCTACCAAGCAGCAAGGTCCAACATCTTTCCCTATTTTTATTCTCAATAGGTGCTACACCACTCATTTCTAGTGCAATCACTCTAGTGTGACTACTCATTCATTTCATCATCTACAACTCAATTATACTAATCCTAGTGATAGCCACTTAAATACCCAACATTCATTTCCATTGTAAACCTTTTACTGAAGCACATTTAATGTAGATACTCTCGGGGATGGTTTTATCATAGAGAACTTCAGTTGTGGTTGATAAGAATTGGGGAACCCCTTGTGAAGACCCAAACTTATGAAAGGGGATCCTACCATTACTTTGATCCAAGTACATGGCAAACTATTCGAAAGGTACTAATGTATTTTTTCAGCTCTATTTTTTTTCTCTTTCTTGGAAATGCTTTAACTACTAAGTTCACCATTTTGTTAACATACAGGACAATTTTGTTCTCACATATGAGGCATTGGAAAAGCAACCTACCCTTCCCAAGCATTAAATGTTCTTAGCCTATACTTCGTTATATTTGGTCTTTTGATCAGATTATGTTTATCTGGAAATTTCAAGTTCTGTGGATGCCTTGACTTCTTTCAGATGTTGGTAATGATTCTAAAGGGGTGCTCGATGCTGTCCTGTTATATATGAAGTTCCTTGGCTTTTTTTTGTGAATTCAGCGATAGTTCGTCATCTTCAGAAATGTCATACATGGTAAATCTCTGCTACTTTATTTGAACATGATGCTGTTTTTACTTAGGGGGCGTTTGGTTCAATGTTATCTTGATGTTATGTTATATTATCTAGAGAAGACAATTGATTAGTTTAATGACATCTACAAATAATCTTCTATTAGATTATAAAATTATTAGTTAAAAGATGACGTCTAGATGTCGTGACATTTAGATTACATAACATAACACCAAGATAACAACGAACCAAACGCCCTCTTACTGTAAATTGAATTTGTTTTTATGGAGTTGTTACTTCTCTCCTGTTGGAAACCCATCAAAGCTTTTAGCTTGTTTAGCTAGTTTGTTGCACGATTCATTTAGTTTGTGCCTAATAACTTTCACAAGACCTTTGCAATTATTGTTTCACATCTAATACAATTCCTAATATAAAAATTAATTTTATTTTTATATCTTCTACAACTACTAACATAAAAGCTAAGCTTTTTCTTGTCCTACACATTTTAATTTTATTTCACTTTTTACAGAAATCTCAACATAAAAAATTAGTTCACATTGTTCTCAACTACCAATAGAATGAAAATGTCACAAAAAATTCATTACAAAATGCAGTTAGGGGTGTTTAGGTTTGGCTAACCTATCCAAAATGTAAAACCTAAACCCATATCTAAACTCTACAGTTTTTCAATAGTAAAACCCTAATTCATTCACAATCTAATGGTTAGCTAGTTATGCAGTTTGTTAATTGATATTTTTGGTTTTTAATTAATAACTTTCACTTCTAAAAATTATATTTTTCTTAATAATTTTTTGGTCAACTTTTTAACAATACTTTCTAGTTTCTACATAAAATAACTAATAGCACTATATAACATAGAATTTTAATAAACATTCCATAACATCTTTTTAAATTTTTAGTAGTTAGTTGTATTGTGCTGATTTTTAAAATATATTAAATCAATTTATCATGTTGAGAAATGCATAATTAAGTTTTTTTAATGTTAATTAACAAGACAGGAGTTTGTTTAGTTTTGAATATCTAAATAAGTAATTGGGTTGACTAATTGAGGTTGACAACGAGTCCAGTTTAAGCGAGTTGGCCTCAAGTCAAACTTGAATTTTTCGAGTTCAAGTCGATTTTGATTCGATTCGACTAAAATCTATTTGTTTCAAGTCAATTTTTGGGTTGGACTCTATAAAACATATTTATGTACTTAAAATAACTTAAATATATATTAGAAACACCTAAATGCGATTTCGAGTGAATTGACTTATAGTCTTAAGAAAATTGAATCGAGTTTGAATTGAGTAAAACATGAACAAGTATTGAGTTTTGAACATAATGGTCAGCGCTTACCCAATAACCAAACAAACCCATGCTGATTGTGAATATATCATCAATTTCGGGCTACTGAACAATGGTTATTTTAGTTAAAAAAACAAATTCAAAGTGAACCTGAAACCAAAAATTTGGAAAATAATGAAGGAACCTGAAACTCTGTTTGGTTAATTGAACAATTCGATTAGATTTGTTCAGTTTTTAATTTCCGGTTTATTTTGATCACCCCTAAATGACAGCCTGGTGGGGACACAGATCAACATTGAATCGGATGGTTAGGATGACATCATGTGCTGAATCAAAATTCAAATTCAAATTCAAATTAATTAGAGCTATTAGAGATTTCCATATTAGCTTTATTTAAATTTGATTTGATTTGATTCAGAGCATATCTGGAAAATTTGAAGACTCACCACATTTGGAGCTGATTTTATTTTATTGTAATAGAATTAGTTCCATATTTACTTTTATTTATTTGGTATTTTATTTCCTACATTTAGTATTGTATTTTCAAATTTTACATGAGATCTCTCTATATAAAGAGGTCGCCTTGCGTTGTAAGGGGAGTATTGTGATGAATGAAATTGTGTTTGAGTTTTCTCAGAGCCTAGATCCGGGTTAAGGGGTAGATATTCCGGTGAAGAAAAGGGTAGGGTTAGCCTTTGGTGA
>KZ451939.1:1224144-1292089 GCA_002786265.1 Apostasia shenzhenica | reverse complement strand
ATCCAATTTAATTTTAATTTTAAAATATTTTAATTTGCGGGATTCAAAAAAAAATCTTATTTATCATATAATTTATCTAGAAAATATTTTTTCTTCTTAATTAAAATAACTTGCCAATCAATTTGCTGAATATAAATATAAAATATCATTTGTTTCATTTTTCCGTCCCGCATCACAGCCTAATCTTGTTGAAGTCATGAAGTTTGACAGGTCGCATTCTACATAGATCTTAGGTTGAAAATTAATTCACATCTTACTTCTGTCATGTTTTGGTTTATTTGTATGGCTTTAATTGAATAGTATTAATCTGAGGATATGAAATAACTTACATGCTGAAGAACATATATAATGTACCTCTTCATTTCTAGTAGGCTGAGGGTATGAAATAGCTTATATGCTGAAGAACATATATCATGTACCTCTTCATTTCTATCTTCAATGTCCCTTGAAATTTAAACAATTTGGGGATCATATTGAATTTTTAACTCTGATCGTGTTTGTTTAAGAGTTTAAAATTAACCTGGTTTAATTTTAGACAGGCATATTACATCACACATAAAATTTAATATTAAAAGTTAAACTTTATTTCACATCCTACACATTACTAAAATAATAACTAACTTATATCACATCACTCACATATCCAACATAATATATAACTTTATATCACATCCTCCACATATCCCAACATAATAATTAACTTTATTTCACGTCATTCACAGCTTTCAATAAAAAAATATCTCTATCTAAGTTTAATTTTAACCTTGTTAAATTAAATCTTACAAACAAACAGGCCTGAGGGTTTGTTTAGCAAAGAGATTAATTTGGTTATACCATAAAAGTTGTGAATTTGCCTTGAAATTTGTGTATGATGGAAAATAAAGATAGTTATGTTAAAAATTATGTAGGATTTGAAATAAAATTGATTGATATATTTAAAATAATGTAATGTGAAATAAAATATTTTTTTTATATTGAAAGTTATGTAAACTGTGATAAAAATTAATTTAATATTATCTTTTAATTTTTTAATAAATGAACTATTTTGCCCTTTCATATAGTATAAAGGGACATTAAAGGGGATGATGGGTCCCAAATCCAGGTTGAGAGATGCAGAGAGTTGTGTTAGGCAGTTGACAGCTACTGTAAAACTTATTAAATAAATGACAGATCTTTTAAAACATTGTACTAAATCTTGATTATTTTTTGGAAACGATGCACTGTATTACCTAAATATAGTGAAAAATATGCAAGTCGTTACATCGACGCCTGTGTATAGTAGCAATTGAGCAAGGGTCCCCATATCATGGACAAATATTGTTAAAAATGTTAGTCCAAAATACATGATAAGGTTTGGGATTTGGAATATAAGCACCCTAATACGCAAGCTAATGAAGTTAGTGAATATTATGATTCACAGAAAAATTAATATTTTGTATTTTAAAAAATAAAATGGATAGGAGAGACAACAATGAAATTGATAGCTTAGCTTTTAAATTTTGGTACTTCAATAAGAATAGAACTAAGAATGGAGTGTGTATAATTCTTAATAAGAGTCTGAAGAATTAGGTAGTGAAAGTCAAAAGAAATAAAGATAAAATTATAGCTTTAAAAATTATTATTAATAGGATGATTATTAATCTTATAATCGTGTATGCCCTCAAGTAGGTTTAAATGCAAGTATAAAGAAAAAATTTTAAAATGATTTAGAAGAGTTGGTATAAGGGATATCTCAGGAGGAGACAATATTTATCTGAGGAAATTTAAACGAACATATTGGAAGTATTACTGAGGAATTTAATAGCATTTACGGTGGGTATGATTTTGAGGAGACTAATAAGGCAGGTAAAATTATTTTAGAGTTTTACTTATGATTTTTTGATTATTAACACTTTATTTAAGAAAAGAGGTGTACATATTATCACTTATAAAAATGGATATTTAGAAACACTGATTATTTTCTTATAAGAAAATGAGATTGTTTAAACTGTAAAGATTATAAGATCATTTTAAGTTAATGCTTGACTATCTAACATTGATTAATGGTCTTAAATTTTAAGATAAAGAACTGGAGAAGGATTAATAAGTCAAAATAGTGCCCTCAGACTAAATGATGGAATCTAAAAAATTGAACTAAAAATATCTTTAAAAAGAATGTTCTAAAATATGAGCAGTTGAATATTGAAGGGGAAAATGATCTTATATGGTTGATAATTGCTAATTGCATCTGTAAAATTAGAAAAAATATGTTGGAAAAATCTAAAGAAAAAGCTCCTGATAATAAAAATGTTTGGTGGTAAAAAGAGAAAATATAAGAAAAGATTAAAGAAAAAAAATTATTGTAAAAATTGGTATAAATATGAGAACTAAAAGAATTTATAGAAGTATAAAGTTGCTCGATGAGAATTTAAAAAAACAGTTTATAATGCAAATGATGTGACTTTTGATAAACTTTATAGAAAGTTGGATGCTAAAGGAGAAAATACTTAAACAAGCTTGCCAATGGAAAAGATAAGAAAGCTAAGGACTTAATTGGAGCAAAATGCATTAAAAATGAAAATTAAAAAGCACTTTTTAAGGATAAAGACATTTAATATGGATGAGTTATTTTTAAAAAAAAATTCAATGATAATTATAATAATACGATTGATCTGACTGATTTTAGCATCCAAAAGAAAGATAAAAATCTCTCTTATATCCGGCATATAAGTAAAATTAAATTTGGGGTGGCCTTAAATAAATAGTGTAGAAAAACAGTAGGATCGAATAACATTCTAATAGATATTTGAAAAATGTATAGGGAGATGAAGTTTCTTGACTTATTAGGCTGTTTAATATGATTTTAAAGATTAAAATGATGTTAAATAAATAGAGAAAAAGTACCTTAATATCTATTTATATCAATAAAGTTGATGTATAAGAGTGTTAAATATAAAAAAATTAAGTTAATGAGTCATGTTTTAGAACTTTAGGAGAGGATGATCTAGCATAGATTACTTCATGATATTAAGGTATTATAGAATCAGTTTTGTCTTATGCTAGACAGATCTATTATGGAAGCTATTTATTTGTTAAAAGGTTTAATGGAAAAGATCTATATTTAGTTTTTATTGTTTTAGAAAGAATTTATAATAAAGTCGTAAGAGAAGTACACTAGAGAGTTTTAGAAGATAAAAGATTTGTACTGCTTACATTTATGTTATTCAGGATATATATTAAGGGCTGGTACTTGTGTTCAAACACAAGAAAGTTTGATTAATAATTTTTCTATTTTAGTTGGATTACACTAAGTGTAGCTTTAAATTCATATTTTTTGTATTGGATATAGAAGTTTTGATTTGATACATTTAAGAAAAAATATTTTGGTGTATGCTTTTTATAGATGTTATTCACCTCGTTGATAAGACTAGAGAAGATGCTGAAGCAAAATTTGAGTTATAGAGAAAATATTAGAATCTAACAGTTTATCTTTACATATTAAAAATCAAATATATGTAGTATAGATTTAGTTAAGATAGAAGCATTTGTAGTGAAAAGATGACAATTGATGATTAAGTTATTAGGAAAAATTATCAATTTAGATATCTTGAATCAGTTATGAAAATAACAGTGAAATAGAGAATGATGTTATTAGCAGAATCCAAGTAGATGGATAAAGTGGAAGAAAGTATTTGACGTATTGTGTGATAGAAAAATTCTACTCAAATTTAAAGGTAAATTTTATATAATAATTATAGGACAAGTGATGCTATATGGTGCTGAATGCTGGTCTACAAAGTGAAAACATACAAGTAAGATAAGTATTGAGAATTGTCGATATTAAGGTGGATGTGCAGATCTATGCGAGAGGATATGATGAGAAATGAGTATATCTACGAGAAGTGACCTTAATTGATAATAAACTCAGACTGTCAGTTTAGATGGTTTGAATATATAAATTGTATGCTGATAAAAGCGTTAGTAAGGAAAGTTAGATTATTGGATTTTGCCCATGTAAAAAGAGTAAGGAAAGTCAAAAAAGACATGATAAGAAACTATAAGGAATAATCTTATATATTTAGAGTTAAATGAAAATTTGTTAATTGATAGAGTATAATAAAAATAATGTATTCATGTAGACAAAAGGTTTGGTTTGTTGTTGTATATGACCTAAATACTGTAGTATCAAACATTCCCTAAGGGTTTGTTTTGTGGTATTTTTAATTGGGGTAAATGATAATCTTTGATATGATAGTTTTGGTTTTGAGATTTGTGAAAATTTTGAAATATAATTATATTTTGGGAGGTGTGTAGGATGTAAAATAAATTTAGTTTTTATTTTGAAATTTATGTAAGACTTGAAATAAAGATGATTTTAATATAAAATTTATATATGATTTTAAATAGTATTGCTTAATGTTGAAATTTATGTATGATGTGACTTATAAGATTAATTTTAACTAGGCCAACTAATGGCCCTTCTTACCTTTTTTCTCTTCATGCACTAATTCCCAACAATAAAGAATATTCTTTTTTCATATTCTACATAAATTTCAATATAAAAATATTATTTTTATATCATATGTTACGCAACTTCCATTGTAACGATCATCTTTATTTCACATATTATATAAATTTTAATATAAGAGGCAAACTTTATTTTTTATCGTGCACAAATTACAAAAATGGCTAAAAAAGCCACTATTTTTTCTTTTTTTTTTCTTCCAACCAAGCTTAACTTAAGTGACTATTAAATTGCTAGCAATAGGTCCTTTAGAGTGTTACATGGATAACTCTAGCAAACCATATCACAACCTTCATTGACATGGTAATGACCATCTTAAAGGTGTCATTTGAGGAAAAAATGTAGGAATCCCACCCACACTTAGGAAGTGGTGTCCCTAGTGTCCCTAGTGTGATAGGATACTTATCCATAGATCTTTTTGAATTAGGTCATTGGGCCCCAATTCTCTCTCTTAACACCTCCATCGTCATAGGTGTTTTCTTGTTGTGATGAAGGCAAATGTTTGACACCACCATTGAAGCGATGTCAATGAGATCAATAAGATTCTACTGTCTAGTGAACCGAGATCTTAAATATATGCATGAGCAACTTTTTCAAATATTTGCTGTATGGAAGGCATGGAATCTACTACTTTCAAATGATTTAGGAAAGTGGTTTCAAGCATAGGATGGATTAGAGTTTATTTACTTAGGTATCTAATTCTGACTACTATTAGGCGATCAGGCTTGAGCACCAATCCTTTCTTTGTCCTTTTGCACTAGTGCGATTGATGCTAGTGAGTGCAAATCTCTTGCTTGGAACATTCTGGTGTCTTTGCTGGTAGCATTGGTACCCTGGTACGTAGTTACCATGAAATATACATCAGGACGGATACTAGCTGCTATTATGCTTGCTTAAGCTGAGCACTGTCAACTATAGTTGCGGTTGCTCATATACTTGTTCATCTATAGTTATAGTTATTGACATCATTCTTTGGCTCAGTCTGACTTGCACGTGTTCTATGACATTCATTAGGATCAGTTCCTTCCTAAAAGTTAGCTTTTTGATCTTGACCAGTATCAATTACCTTTACTAATCATCCTATGTTTTTGCATGGCAATAATTTGATTTTGAACTATTGCATGAAAAAGTTTGATAATTAGTTCTTTCATCAAACATATTTAGACTCCTTTTTGCATTATTATGCTATATAAAAAAGCAAAAATTATATATCATTTTGCAAGATTGTATTTACATATTTATCATTTATTAAAATTTATTTATGCTGATGTAACCTTATTATCTTAAATATTACATATATGCCACTCAGGTTAACTTCTATTAAGATTAAATGGAATATGCATGAAATATTTTGTCTGTTGGCTGACATCGACCCAATGCTGTCAACCCCCCTTGGGCATCCCATTTGGTACCCCATTAATGTAATTCGGCCACCATCAGTCACGATATATTGGCTGCTATTGGTGGTAAGTCAGAACCGACAACTGTACCGTTAGTCACTACCGGTAGCTATGCCACCTATCGCTGGCCAACGGGTGCTATCGGTTGTCATCGTCAACTACTATTATGGGTGTTTGAGTTAACCATGATTTAACTATGATAATTTTGACAGAGTGTGACTATTGAAATATTGAAGATTATATGGTGACTTATGCGTAAATAAATTTTGTAAGATAGTTAATTTGTAAATATAATCTTTTTAAAGTGACTATATAATTTGCCCCTATAAAAAAATATTGTGCTGTATAGCTATTCAAAAAAGTTTTTCGGTGTTATAAACTACTATTAAAGGCTATTCTCAAAAGCAAAGCTATTTGATAAAACCTGTTGTATTGTACAATAAATTCATGTCTTTCACCAAATTGCATATGTAGGAATATTTTTTAGTATATTTTGTTTTGTTGATAGATAATAATATATTTTATTAACTTTGTGATATTTATACAAATTTCTTTATGATAAATTTTGTAATATATTTTATTTTAATTATATATATTGTTCTTAAATATAATAATTATATATTATCAATATATTTATATTATTTAGTACCTATGAATAATAATCATAATTATATCTTTATGTAACAGCTTTTAGCTTTACAAACGTTTTTTTCGACCAAAATGGTATGTCAAAGGCAGCATTCTCTTAAACTATTTTAATTGATTGTTAAGAATCTCATTTCTTGATTTCTATTTCTGGAGGCAAAGCAACCGATGACTTGTTCATCTATGGGTGTGCATTTTAACTACTAGTCTGATGTTGATTTGTATGTTGGTGCTCCGAAGTCTTGTGATTTTAAGATTGGTACGGCTAAATTTTGCTTGCTTCATCCAGCTTGTTGATTTGATTTTAGTGCATTTCTATTTACTTAGAACCATTTGTTCTTCTCATCATCCGTAGGATACTTACAATCTTTTCTTTTGAAGGCCTACTTGGGAGAAGCTCAGGCAACCAGTTTGTTGGGAGAGATGTCATTTCCATGTAGCAAATGGTGATGTTAATACTTCAACTTTAGCAGTTGTGTAACATTTTTTCTTGTCTTTTTTTTTTCTTTAAATTATTTTTATTTCATCAATAGTCAAGTAAGCCTTAATATATTAATGAAAAACGGAAGCATATACCTTTCCGGAGATCACTAAGGTCTGGGAAAAGCTGATCATATATTTTGCTTTTAGATTCTCAGTTTAAATCAGAGCAAAAAGAATTATGTGGTTCTCTGGCAGCAACATGAGTGAGTGAGATTTGTTTTGGGAGATGTAGGTCATTCGATAGCAGAAGTTTAGTTGTCCAAAACTTCTTCGTAGTGTCTAATGACATGCATTTATCACTTGAAAGCTTTCGCTGTAATTGTCACTGGTCAAGAAGAATTTTTTTATTAATTTAACTTTGAAATCAACTTGATTCATATGTTTTGATCGTATTTTCAGTCACATTTTTTTCCCAATCTACTGTTCTGATCCTTTTTTTTTTTTGAGAAATTGAGTCATTTGATTTTCTGCAAGTTGCATTACTGTCAGTGGGGTTTACAAATGTTGAATGTGTCTTCATTCATTGTTAAAAAAGTAGATATTCATATTCCTTATAGTACTCGAAACTGGATGTAAAGCTTTGTAGTTACAAACACTCTTCGTAAATTAAATGTAGGTTCATGAGATGGATTTTATCAGTCGTTTTTAAATTTGTTAAATTTATGACTGGACATTCAGTTTTGAATTATTATAAATATCTTGTTACGCCAATAATCATGTTCAATATGCAGATTTCATGTCTACAAAAAATTGAAAACAATGGAGAATTAGGAAGGTTAGTTGGTGTACTTATTTTTAACAATGGTTTTAATCAGGAAGTCTTCTTAGGAATATGCAAGCAATTCCATTTTTTAATTTAAAACTGTACATATAATTTGCTAGAGTACCTGATTTGTGGCTGCATCTCCAGTTTTTTGTGTTCATATTAACATTCTCTGCTGTTGTAGAAGCCAGTGGTGCAGTGCAATTTTTCAAAGCTCTTGTATTTCACTGAATTCTTAACTCCTTTGAACTATTTCAACTTTTTTTTTTATTTACTCTTAAAACAAATTATTTCATCTCATTTTCATGCAAATTTCAAATATTTGTTTGAAATTTGCATGTAAATTGATAGGTACAATAATATTTGAATTGCATAATTCTTTATTCTTGTTTTAGAAATAGTTTTGATTATGTGATTCATGCTAACACACCAGCATCACGATTAAGAAATTTGACACTATTAAACATATCAGGAGCTGTGGAAAAAGGTAGTTGAGGTGTGGGGTGCTATGCAACTCTCGAGTTAAACTCAACTCATAATGATGACCGTGGGCGTGCTCGTGGTGTGCCGCTCCCTTATAGAAGGGCTAGGCGTCCTAGAACTGGTTCTTGAGTTGGAGGAGCCTACGGTAGTTCCTCATCTTGAGCACTAGTGGATCTCATGATCATGTTTGCTATTCCCGTGTGGCATATGAGGCTATGGGAGTCCCATACATGTATGATTGCATTACTTAGTTCCTCATCTAGAAGTCACCCTTCTTTCTTTTCTCCAATCTCCCCCATTAATAAGATAATCAAGAACTGATGGGGTTCAACTAGCCGACTACTAGTCATCACTCTGGACCACACGGTGGATGCCTTTGGTGATGGAGAAGTTATTAGGTACGGACGGCGCACTGTCCGGAACCTAATCAGAGAGCACCACGTGTGCTATACAGCTGGGTCCGGGCATAAGTGGCACTCTCTGATTGGGCGTTCGAACGGTGCATCGTCCGCACCTAATAATTTTTGCTGGTGATGACATTGCCTTTGGACGGCTTTACGTCCATCTTGAAATCTCATTCTCCCAAAAGAACACGAAAAACCATGAAAACGCTTCAAACGTTGGGGGAGCCAAAGAGTATGGGCTACTTCTTTGTCCAATCATCTGGCTTGCAAGCCCTAGTCAGGATGGTCCATTTTGATGGCCAATTTTCACCTTCATCTACAGTTTAGCAAAATTTATTTTAGGGACTTACCAAAAAAAAATCTTTTTAGGGTAAATAACATATGAATCGTTTTAATTTTTGAATTAAATAAATTAATTCAACATTTTAAATAAAAATAGTTACATTTATACCATAATTGAATAAGAAATGTTATTGGACAATTGTCACTAATAAAAAAAATTAAAAATAGTTAATTTTAATAAAAATGATATCTATTACAAAAAATATATATACATTTTTACTCAAGGTGGATGAATTTTATTTAATTTGAAAATTAGAAAAATTTATTCAAATGATGCTCATCATGGAAATTTCTCCTCACATGGAAAGATCACTTTTTTCGGGGATGAGCTTGCCGTGTTTCTCGAGTGCTAGCCAGACATACACCCTCAAGATGGAGTCATTCCTCGAGAACCAGTTATTCATGGATTTCCACCCTTGAGGACCAGCTTTTCTAGATCAAGCTATTCGAGGATTTCCTCCATCCAAGCCCAGCTCATCATGATCAAGCCCAATCATCCCACTTGAAGGTAATACTACCATATGAGCAAATTCTCTGACTTCATCAAGTTCGATGATAACACACAATGAAAGGTGAGGACTATCATTTTTGGTTAAGTTCTTAAATGAGAAAATCACTGTATGTTTGATCAGAACCAAAAGAAGATTGGATGCACATAAGCAGGGATATGAGAGCGATTCAGTGATGAGCTAAAGATCAAATCAAGCATAGGATAGAGAATTCATTTCGTAGTTCAAGTATTCCTAAGAACAGTTCCTCGAAATGGTCAGAAGAGAAACTTAAGGAATTAAAGACAGAAAGAAGCATTTTGATGATTAGTTAAACCATCCAATTTGTTATACAGTGAAGTGTTAAAAAGTATATAAATGAATTCATGTGCTTTCAAAGAAGTAATTCACCATCCTTGGAATTCTTCTTCTTCTTCTTCTTTTGGGTTCATCTCTTCCACAAACTCATTACACCCTACCGACTTCTGCTGCTGCTGCTGAATTTCTGTCAAAAACGCTACCTTCTTGTTGAACTCCATTGAAGGGGGAGGATGATATCGCGGACGAACAGGCAGAGAGGAGGCGACGCCGGCAGGGGAGTCGGAGGAGAGGCTCCCGGTCGTGAGGTTCATCAGTTGGAAACGCCTCCCCTGTAGCTTGATCGCCCTCCTGCAACAACTCTGCCTGCCGCTCTTCCTGCGGCCACTGAAGTCCCCACCGTAGAACAATCTTCCACCTGAATTCACTAGTGGATGACTTCAACAATTCAACTAGTAATGAGAGCTCCAGAGGAGTTCTCACCGAGTTTCTGGCGGGGAGTTTGCTCTGCCAGCTGCTTCCTGGGAAAACAGGGGAGAAGGAGATCAGAGGTGATGATCGGATCAAAGAAATGGTGGAGATCGTCAAAGAGAGAGTTCCTATACTTTCTGGATCTTTTTCCTTCTCTTTGTAAGGCTCGTCGCAGACCCGGGCGTCGCAGACGAAGTGAGGATAGACGAAGGTCACGAACCCAAACATTCTCTTCTGCTGGTAAGGAATCCTCACGCCCTGCACCGCCCCGAAGATGCTTCAATTTTCAGAGACAACGAACATGGAGTTAAAATGAAGAAGTGGGAACGAATAATCGAAAGAACTCATTTGGGCATTTCGTTGAACAGCTACCTGAAGTAGTTATAGACTTCTTCTCTAAAAGCGCTATCCGCCGGAAAGGTAAGGTAGACCTGCCTCGAACCAGAATTAGACATTCCGGCGAGCTCCGGCCTCACCATGCGACAGTCGGAGCCAATCGGCATCAGCGATGATGCTCTGTGGGAGAAGTAGAAGCCATTAAAGAAGTAGATGAAGCTTAATTGACGAAAAGGTTCTACATTTGACTGCCGGAGAGGAAAGTTCGGAGTTGTTTGGATTGGGGGTAGAACAAACTAACTCACGATAGCTTAAATCCTATTAATAATTTACCCCAACAGGGTAAATGATTAATGCAATTTTTTATTTGAATGCTAACTCGGGTTAATCTGGATGACTTTGTATTATGTTTGACAAATTAATAACTCAACGATAGTAAACAAAAGGAAAGATGAAAATAGAAAGAATACATTTATGATTTATTCACTAAATATAAAAATAATAAACGTCCAAGTACATTATCTAATTAATAATTTAACATACAAACAAATAGTACATATTTCAGACAAAATAGAGAAACATGAAGTAAATATTCATCCAAGTTAACACCGCCATACAAGTGACCACCATCATCATCATCATTGATTCACTGATCCATACAATAAACAAATTATAAATAATTATGACATAATAACTAGTAGTTTGCCAATTACTTCAAAGATATAATATAAAATAGGGATTTTTACATACAGGACATGAAATTTATACGAAATTACGCATTTCATCATCAATTTATAAATATTACCACTATCACACTATATTCATTTAAATTTTACGCATTTCACATATTTCACACCATATTTTTTTATGGTGAACTTCACATTTCTAAATTGGCCTTGATCTTAACTATATTATTAATATATTAATTAAATACTATAAATAAATTAATTTATATAATTAATAATTTAAATATTTATGAATTTTTGTATTTTTAATTTATTTATCCTATTTAAAATTTCCAATTAGGGTGCCGAATTTAAATCCACGTGATTATAATTTTTAATTGAAGTAAGAAAATTGATGTGTTTATAGTAAAAAATTAAAATATATATTAGAATTTAAATATTAATGAATTTATGCATTTTAATTTACATATAATATTATAAAGTATATAAAATATGTGAAATATGTGAAATGCATAAAATTTAAATGAATATGGTGTGATGTGGTAATATTTATGAATTGATAGTGAAATGCGTAATTTCGTGTAAATTTCATGTCCTGTATGTAAAAACTCCTATAACATAACCTGGTTCATCCATAACTGTTCAATAATACTTGTTTGAAGAATCTCCCATCTTCATTGTTCGCTTGTGGATATATAAGTTATTAAGTCTTCATCTTCTGCTTCATCATCCAAACTCTCATTATGCTTTATGTCAACCTCACGCATGTTGAAATGCGTATCATAATCATGATACCTACTAATGTAATTATGCAAAATACAACATACAAGTACAATATCTGCTTGTATATTAAAAGAGAACGATTTTATATAAGTTAGCACTTTAAACCATTTCTTTAATATACCAAATGTGCGTTCAACTACATTTCTGAGTTGAGCGTGTCTATGATTGTACAACTCTTGTGGAGACTGATATCTTCGTTGTACACAATTACGAAAATTACTCAAATGATATCGTACGCGACGTACTGGTGCCAAGAGCTTGTCATTATTAACATATCTAGAATCAACCAAGTACATCCTTCCTGATTTGTTCACAAGTAGTGGAAAAGTCATTATAAACATAAATACTTAAATTACTTTGTAGTAATGAAAAATTACCTTACTCGAGTGTCAATTTAAGAACACGCATGTCAGCAGTCGATCATTCCCACCTAGTTGCAACTATACAAATTGTCGATCAAAAGATACAGCAACCATAACATTTTGTGATATGAAATCTTTTCTATTCCGATATTTTTTTTGCTTGCGAACAAAAACTATGGCAAGAACATGTGTCCCGTCAATAACACCAACCATATCTTTAAAATAGGAATGAAAATGTAAGTTATTTCGAATATGAGAATGACTGTAGTTCTCGCATTTAGAAGTACAATGAAATCATCTTTCAATCCCAGAACTCCTTGTAGTACTTGTCTAAAATTACGACTAACAGTCTCTAGTGAGTGTTGAAAAAATTCACACACATTGCGATAGCTATTAGCCTGTGCAATAACTCTCAAAAAACTCCTAATTGTTCTGCAACTGGCATAAATCTAGTGTCCCGTAAAACACCACGACCTACTAACAATTCCCTCAAACTAATGAAAGGTTGTGCAAGCATACGAAAATAATTGTATGCTCATATGTCATGCCCATTTAATATCTCATCAATATACAAATCACTAGGGTACGGTCTATCATATATAACTCGAGAAACTCTTATGTCAGATTGATTTAACTCAGCAAACTCAGAAACAAATTTCAGTAAAGCTGCCTCTTCATCCACGCTTGTTATCAGTTCGCAATCTCATTCCCATAAAATTGGCTAATATTCATCTATAGTGTAATATTAGAAAGAATCAACATTTAATGTAACACAAATATGTTTTATTATTCCAACAACACAACTGAAGGATAACGGTACAGATCATATAAGAAAGACAAAGTACAAACTTATTATCAAACTTCAACACCACAACAAAACAACAAGACAGTTGCTTGTAGAAATCTGAAAGAGCAAATCGATAGAGCATAAATAATAAATTAGAAAATGAGGGGAGGATCAAAGAATGGGTTAGGTCGATTAGTAAATATTGACATTTATCCAAATTGAGCATGTCGCATAACAGTAACATCAATCAGGTTTCTAAACGAGACCCATCCACCATCATGAACACTATAACGTTGTTAGGAGTTTCATTGAATGCATCTATTATTGCACAAAGGGTAGTATCTGTTAAATTCTACATAGATGCTAGCTTCTTCATTGCATCCTCCATAGTGTACGGTATTGCGCGCTGCATTGCCTGCAATTTAACGTTTATTTTATTCCAAGCACACAAGCAAATGAAGAAGCAGTCAAATCACAATGGGTATTTAATAAATAATGTAATGAAAATAAGAATAAAAATATAAATAACTTCATAACAATAAGATGGTATGCATTATAAAGTCACATGACAATGAAAGGAGTAACATGCGTTACATAAAATAAATTCAGCTCATAAGCATATTAACATGACTGTGAATCATAGGAAGTACATAAATAACAGCAACATGGCTTGCATTATAGGGCAACATGGTTCGAACAAGTGAAGTATCAATAATAGCAACATGGTTCGAACAACTGTAGCATATAATGATGTGAAACAAGAAAAATAATAAAACCACAAAAAAATATGATTCGAACAAACGTAGTATCCAATTATGTGAAACCATAAAAACAGTAAAATCACAAAACAGAAAAACTACAAAGATAATGTCGTTCGAATAAATGTAGTATCCAATAATGTGAAACAAGAAATATAACCAAACTAAAAACAGCAATAATCAAAGTAGCAAACAGCCAATGAACCATAATTAATAAAAATAACAATTGCACAATAATTTTAAGAAAAAAGGGCAAATTGCGCTCATGTCCCTAAGTTTAACGCTTAATATCGCGTAAGTCCACGCTTTTAAAATTATAACATCGGTGTCCCTGAGTTTTAATAAATTATCAAATGGATCCTTTTTAAATTTTTTTATAATTAAAATTTTTAAAATTACCATTTTACCCCTGCCCCTCCCCCTTTCCTCCTCATCCGACGCACACGCGCGGGCCACCGCGCGACCATCTTGCAGGTCACGCGGTCGCAGGCAAGTGACGAGACAGGCCGCGCAACCGTTGGCGCACGCGTGCGCAGGATCGGGAGGAGAGAGAGATTTTGCCTCTCTCTGTATCCTCTCGATCTCTCGCACGCTCGCAGGCCGCACGGCGGCCGGCTAATCGTGAGGTGCCGGCGGACACACCGCGCGAGAACCGGACCGCCGGCGGCTGCGCGCGTGAGCCGGATCGGGACGAGAGAGAGAATGGCAAGGGTAAAACGATAATTTTAAAAAAATTTAATAATAAATAAAAATAAAAAAGGACCAATTTGATAATTTATTAAAACACAGAGACTCCGATGTTATAATTTTAAAAACCTGAACCTGCGCGATATTAAGCGTTAAACTCAGGGACCTAGGCGCAATTGCCCTAAAAAATATAAGTTGTAATTGAGAGTAACATGACATATTATAGGGATAACATGACATTTTTTGAAGAGGTAAGATGACATGCATGAGCCAAATCCAGCAAGTTCATTAGAGAAAACATTAGCTTCAATTTGCAATAATAAAACGTGAACTCTATCTCAAGATGAACACATGAAAACTTTCAGATAAATTATTTGTAATTCAAATGAGAATGAAATGATCTCAAGATGATCCTTTTGTTAATCAACAACATCATAGATGGACATCATAATATGAACATATATAAAAAAAATAAAAGGAAATCCGAGATCATATTATTGCAGCCATGAAAATCCTCTCATCAGTAGCCAAAATGAGATTGAAATATACCAAAATCAAATCTCATTTTGTAACCAAAAAAACCTGTAACTGCTGTACAGAACAGCGAAGTAATGATGTCGAAGAAGAGGGAAGGACATCAAGGTAAAAAAGCCTCAGCAAGCCCATAGAGGAAGATATAGAAGAAGATTCAGATGGTGAGAAGGTGGAGGGAGATCATGTTGAAAAGCATACAGAAACCCAGTGGAACAAGTAGAAGATCTTGCGCAGCGGAAGAGACGGAAGATCGTTTTTCTAACCCACCTATCCGAACGGCCAGAGAAGGAAGTGGCACGCAAAGCACTCACCGAAAGGCCAGAGAAGGAAGAAGAAGCAGGCGCAGAGCAGGCAACAGCCTCACCGAAAGGCCAAAGAAGGAAGAGGAAGCAAGGGCAGAGCACTCACCGAATGCCAGACAAGGAAGAGGAAGAAGGCACAGAGAACACGACGTTACCCCAGCGACTAAGATGGGGCAGCTTACCCTTAGGGTAAGCGGGGTAGCGAGGCGGAGTGAGGATAAGCTGCCCCGGGTTAAGTTTACAGACCGAATCGTTGTTTGGTGGGTTAGCTAGGTTAACTTGAGTTAACTCAACTAACCCACCCATCCAAACGGCCCCTTCATGTGTTTAGTGGGCAGAGACGACAGCGGAGGCGAGAGGGTTGCGGTCGGAGGGCGCCATGAGCCTCGAGCTTTTCGACCTCATGAGCGGACGCTCCTGTTCGAGAGCGGTTTCTGTTTTGCTGCCGCCGTTGGAAACGAGGTGGCGGTAGAGGCTTCGACATGGAAGAAGCGGCAGCTGTTCCCGTTCTTGCAGAAGCCCCTTGCATAATAAAAGCATGGCCGCCAGCCCAATCCCACGCCGGAGGAGTCAGAGCCAAGGCAGAGCTCGGCAAAGGAATCGCTTATACGATGCCTATGGCCATTGGACGGCGCCATTCCGTCGAGCAGGGAACCAGCTGCCTATCCACGCTGCCGATCGGGCTCCGGCACTCTCCGGCATTCTCCCCTCTGTTAGACCGAGTCTGCGCGCAGCTTCCATCGTTAATGAATGAGAACTGTTCCTGTATCTGCAACTCGTCGGTCAGATCCCCCGGCAGTAGAGCGGCGCAACATCCGGCGCTTGGGAAGGGAGACCGCCGACAGCGGCGGCATTGATGCTTCCGTTACTGAAAAAGGGTGGTTCCGAAGCCCTCCAAGTCAACAGCGAAGCCGGAAGGAGGCCAGTATAGTTCTTGCGCGAGAAGACGCCGGCGCCCGAAAGAGTGGCAGGGGTGGAGATAGGGAGAAGATCGAGCTCCTTGCGGGCTTTGACGACGATGGATTGGAGAAGGGCTTCTGGTCTGAAGGCCAGGCGGATCATCTCCTTCTCGCCATGGTCCTGGATGAGGAGAAGCCCCATAATCTTGTCTCGATCCCAAAACCCTAATGCCCTCTTGTCTCGATCAAACCCTAACAGCGCCACCAACAAAGAAATGTAGCTCCGCTTCTCTTTTTTACAGCCACAAAACAGTGGCAGACCGGAAAAAGCAAAAACAAAATCGCTCCTTTGCCGGCGGTCTTCTTCTCCTCTGCCCTCGTCAGTCGCCAGAAATCTCTCCTTGCCCAACTCCGCTCTCGGGGTGGCCGCAGCCGTTGCCGGACTCAAGTCGCCGGCCGCCTTCCTTCTCCGCCGCCATGGCTTCTCAAACTGAACTACAACACTTTGCAATCTCCTGAATCACAAATGATCTTATCCTCATCCAGCCGTCCTAATCTTCTGCACAGCAGTTTCCAGGGTCAAAGCTCTGTCACCGTCCAGCAATGGAGAAATTTTTGCGTCCGAGTCGCACGCCACATCATCTATCTGCACACCAGTAATGTTCCACCACGTGGCGCGCATCCCGGCTCCATAGAGATGGTGCCGAAATGGAGCGAACAGAACGGCGTATATACCTTTTATATTTCTAATTTTTGCCTTCTTCCGTCTTAACCGCAGAAACCCTATTTTTCCAAATTTAAAGTTTTAAACGCTCAATTCTTCTGTCTCTACCACAGAAATTTTATTTCCTCCCGTTGTCTGAGTCACTTGACTCTCAATCTCACCTCGCATTCTTCCATCTCTACCCGTAGAAATCTCAACTTCTTCCCTCTCACCTCGCATTGCTACCCACTAGTGCCACTCCTCTCGAACGTCGTCTTTGGCAACCCGCCGGCCCCTCTTCAGCGGCGCTTTTCTCTTCTCTGTGCTCTACTCTCCGATCGGAGTTATATTCGCAGTGGAAGACTGAAGTTCATCACCGCCAGCGTCACTTTTCTCCAGCGTCATCCGCAGCATCCTGCTAGTCCCTTTTCTTATTTGATCCAGCCTGTGCTCTGTAAGCCATTTGTTTTTTTCATCATGCATTATCTTGTTTGATTCAAAATTATTACCTTTCTCTTCTATCTTTAGAAATTTTCATATAATGTCTGAAATGATTAATGTGATTAATTTTTGTAATTGTGCCAACTTCTCCCATAAAAGTATAGTTTGTTATTTTTTTGTTCTTTGTTTAAAAATGAAAGATAAAGAAGTTTGTCTCTCTTGACCTAGCTTCATGATTTGTATGAAGAGTGAATATGCAACGTAGCTCAATGAATACGCTACGTAGCTCACCGAATACGTAGTACGTAGCTCACCGAATATGCTACGTAGCTCACTGAATATGCTATATAGGTCAGCAAATTCGCTACGTAGCTCAGTGAATACGCTACGTAGCTCAGTGAATACGCTACGTAGCTCACTGAATATGCTACATAGGTCAGCAAATTTGTTACGTAGCTCAGTGAATACGCTACGTAATGCTATTGTAAACTCTTGTAAACCTGATTTACTTTGGTAAAAAATAAATCAGTTCATACATATATATATATATATATATATGTATATATATATATATATTAATTTTTCTTTGTTCTTATATGCAGATACTATGCATAGTGGAACTACAAAGAAAAATAAGAAAAGTAGAAGAGGACAAGTAGGTTTATTATGTATACAGTCCAGATGTTTTCTTAGTAATGTTAGAAAGATATTTGATAAAATTGAGAATTACATTCCTGAAGAGACAAATGAGATTTTGGATAGAATAGGGATGAAACATTTTTTGAAAATTCCTCCATTCAGTTAGAATCTTTCGCTGGTTTCTGAAATTATAAAAAGATGGAAAGATGAGTCACATACATTCAAGTTTCATCAGCTTGAATTCTCATTTAGCCCCGAAATTATCAGCCAATTGATTGGTCTTCCGAATAGGGGTACTATTGTGACTCACAATCTGAAACAAAGCTCGAGCATATTGGCACATGAAGTTAAAGATAATTTGAAGTTATATGCTATGTTTGATTCACCGAATCCGCATATGCTCACAGTTCATATTGTTAAATTCATTTTATCTAACTTATTTTTCCTTACTCGATGGTACACGGTTTCTCCATGTTTGCTTGAGATAGCAGAGGACTTATACTCTATTGGTGATTACAATTGGTGCCGAGCTATTTTTTATTTCCTACATCCACAATTACCTCTGGTTGCTAAGATACTGCGGACAAAACTAAAAGAAACTCCACGATCATCTGCTGGTTATGTTGATGGATCTATTCAGCTCGTTATAGTAAGTAATTTATGTTTACATATTACTAATTGGTAAATTATACATACTGGTTGTCTATTTTATGTTTGTGTATTTATATTTTCCTATTTGTATGTTATTTATATAACATTTTCTACATTTTGTAGTTTCAATTTCTAGAGACTACTGGAGTTGAAGAGCCAGTATATGCCCAATGTGACTTATTATGAATTGGAGCCATTAGAAAGTCAGCAGCAGCAATACTGGCTTCAGAAATGTCCTTCAAGTAAAACAAGCTTTTGGACTTCCAACTCTTCATTGAATATTATATTGATATTGTAATAATTTAAATTCTTCAATTATTTATTAAAAATAGTCATTTTAGTAATAATGCAATAGACATAATTACAAATAAATTATCAAAAAATTAGAACATAAAAAGATGAAATGCCTCCAATTTTTTGAATCAACAGTTTGCCTTTTCTGCATTAATAATTCAAAAGCATCTAAGATAAAATCTGTAATCCAAGCTGTATGTAATAGCTCTTCTATTTCTTGACGATTCACCATTACAAGTCCTTGGCTTAACATGACTGAGCTCCTATCATTGAGAATATATTAAGAAATATATTAATCTTATGAAATTACATAACAGTACTCACCTATTTTTCATATGCAGCAGTGCGTCATTTATAAAAGCAGCTTTGTCAGCTCCAATCTTTAACTTCCCTGGATAGTTTAGATTTGGCTGTAAACTCTCAGTATTTTTAGAAGTATCAAAAAAAGTGGATATAGAAGAGATAGTGTTAGTACACGACTCTGATACTCCTAAAAATACTGAGAGTTTGCAGTCAAATCTAAACTATCCAGGGAAGCTAAAGATTGGAGCTGACAAAGCTGCTTTTATAGATGACGCACTGCTGCATATGAAAAATAGGTGAGTACTGTTATGTAATTTCATAAGATTAATATATTTTTTAATATATTCTCCATGACAGGAGCTCAGTCATGTTAAGCCAAGGACTTGTAATAGTGAATCGTCAAGAAATAGAAGAGCTATTACATACAGCTTGGATTACAGATTCTATCTTAGATGCTTTTGGATTATTAATGCAGAAAATGCAAACTGTTGATTCAAAAAATTGGAGGCATTTTATCTTTTTATCTTCTAATTTTTTGATAATTTATTTATAATTATGTCTATTGTATTATTACTAATATGACTGTTTTCAACAAATAATTGAAGAATTTAAATTATTACAGTATTAATATTCAATGAAGAGCTGGAAGTCCAAAAGCTTGTTTTACTTGAAGGACATTTCTGAAGCTAGTATTGCTGCTGCTGACTTTTTAATGGCTCCAATTCATAATAAGTTACATTGAACTTTATTAGTTTGTGAACTAAAAACCAAAAATTGGACAATATACGACTATTTACCAAGTCGACCATATAAGGGGATTGCGCGACAGCTGGTAAAAATTAATTTTTTAGCTTCTTGAGTTATAATTTTAATTCTAACTTATCTTTTTTATTAGATAATGACTCTTCACAAAGAAAGCATTCCTTTTCAAAAACTCAATACGAAGCTATGGAGTCTTTTTATCCCTGATGTGCTACCACGGCAAAGTAGTAATGATGACTGTGGCATTTTTGTGATGAAATATATGGAACGGGTATTAAATTGTTCAGATTTAGAATCAGAGTGGTTGTGGAGAGATTACTTACATTGATAAAGTGAAATGAGTTTATTTAGAGCTGAAATTGCATATGATTTAATTAAATTTGACCTACGACCTTACTTGAGCAGGATCTGTTCTATAGGATCGTACTACTGCTTAATTAAATTCGGCCAAGAGCTTGTTTGAATCATTCATTTACTGGATCCTATATGTATAAATTGCATAGGACTTAATTAAATTTGACCAAGAGTTTGTTTGATCAAGCCATGTCTTCCGCTTATTTCTTTTGGTTTATTTATATTGATTTTTGTTACTGTACTCTATCAGCGGTCATTCAGTAATGTATATTTTCTTTTTACGTAGCATATTCACTGAGCTACGTAGTTCAGTGCATATGCTACATAGCAAAGTAGATATGCTACGTAGCGCAGTGGATATGCTACGTAGAGCAGTAGATATGCTACGTAGAGCAGTGAATATGCTATGTAGAATACTGGATATGCCACGTAGCACAGTGGATACCTATGTAGCTCGGTGAATACCTAACTCAGTGAATATGCTATGTAGCTCAGTGGAGATGCTACGTAGCAGAGTGGATAAGCTATGTAGAATAGTGAATATGCTACGTAACGCTATGTAATGCAGTGAATACGCTACGTAGCTTAGTGAATATGCTACTTCGCTCACTAAATACGCTACGTAGCTCACTGAATATGCTACGTAGTTCAATGAATAGCTACGTAATTCCGTAATGTGCTACGTAGCACAGTAGATATGCTACGTAGCACAGTAGATATGCTATGTAGAAAAGTGAATATGCTATGTAACGCTACGTAACTCAGTAAATATGCTACGTAGCTCAATGAATACGCTACGTAGCTCAGTGAATATGCTACTTCGCTCATTGAATATGCTACATAACGCTATGTAACTCAGTGAAAATGCTACGTAACTCAATGAATATGTTACATAACGCTACGTAACTCAGTGAATACGCTACGTAACTCAGTGAATATGCCACTTAGAGGGTCGAATATGCTACGTAGCTCAGTGAATACGCTACGTAACACTACATAACTCAGTGAATATACTATGTAGAATAGTTGATATACTATGTAGCACAGTGGATATGCTACATAGTTCAGTGAATATGCTACGTAACACTACATAATTCAGTGAATATACTATGTAGCACAGTGAATATGCTACGTAGAATAGTAAATATACTAGGTAATGCACAGTGAAAGCTGTGCATTACCTTCATAGCCAAGAAGTGATCTATATGCCAAAAATAGAAATAACACACATAAGCAACTACAAGGAAAAATGGTAACTACATTCAGAAAATGTCATTTAGATAATCAACTAAATACAAAAAGTACAATAAGGTCAAAAAATAATATTGGAAATGATAATATTACAAATTAATATTTCCTGAGTAATATATGAAAATGCTTCAGGTGTTGAGCTCAAGTCTATGGTCCCAAAGTCGTCATGTTAACTAAGAAGAGTTTTACACAATGCATTTGTTGACGCTTGCACTTGCATAGTTGGCACATCAAATTGGACTTTTGAAATGTTTGAGTATGGATTGTATTGTGTCTTCGCTCTTTTGCCTACAAATGAGAAACAATGACAAATAGTAAAATAATCGAATATCGGACTAAATATATTAATTTAATAACCTAAAATAGTTCAGTACCCTTCTTATTCTTATTTTTTTCTAATGCTCCTTTGATTCTTGCATTTGAAACTCCGTTTGGTCTCTTTTTAGGTGGGTCTTTAATAACAGAATCGACTATTCGATAAGCATCTTCATGAAAAGATTTTGCATGAGTAGAACTTTGTTGGTTTAGGCCTCATTTGGTTCGAAGCAAACTTTTTGTCTATCACAAATTTCAATTATAAAAATTAACTTTATTTCACATTCAATACAAATATGAATATTAGAATTGAAAGTATTTCACATTTTACACACTTTCTAATAGTAAATAAATTTCTCTCCCATTAAACTTAAAAAAAAATTTCATATCTAAAAAAAAAGTTCGAACCAAACGTGGCCTTATAGAATCAATCACCGAGCCTAGCATATACATGTGTTCAAGGAAACTAGATTTTGCATCTTCAGATTCTTGAGCTTTCAAAATGACTTTGTAAGAGAGGCAATTGGCATAATTACGAAATACTTGATGGAGTGATTCTGTTGTGTCTGCTGCAAATTTAGATTTATTATAAAAAAAATTTCTTGCGTCTTTAGTCCATCTTTTCAAAATATATTGATCTGGAATAACCGCAACATTCACTATTGTCATCACTTTTAATGTATGTTGACATAGAATCCCAACAGTTTCAAATGCTTGCAACTACAAATAATTTTATGTGCAACTGCATCATATGTAATAATAACATATACCTTTGCATCACTATATTTTCCAACAGAAAAGGTGACTGTAGACTCAAACATCGACATCTCCGTAGCAGCTATTCCGCATGCTCCATTTATCAATGATTCTTGAAATATATTAAATAATTTAATAGTATAAACTTTACGAGCTTGTTTGAGAAGTGAAGAGTCATCTGCTGCAGGAGTTACCATACCTTGAATGCACTTGTAATCATCCTCAACTTCAGTTTGTCGCCACCTTGCTACTATTTTTTTCATACCTAGAAAACAGTCAGTAAGAGTACTAGTTGGTTTAGAAATCCCATGACAAACACTGTTAGTACTTTCACTACATTGAGTAGATAAAATGTCAAGGTCAAGTATATTTTTATTCATTGCTGTAGACCACTTATGCTTAATCTCATAAAGACTGCGAAGCCAATCATTTTCATGTAACCCACCACATTCAAGTATTTTAGACCATGTATCTTCAAACTCCTCCAGTGTGTCACACTGATTCATACATTGCCTGAATAATTTATTGAGCTCCTTATTATTTTTAAATGCAAAAATTTTTGAAGAATTTTTTTGAAAGATGTGCCATTAACGTAATCGATGTCTAGTATTTGGCATCACACTTTGTGTGGCCTTAGACATTGCTTGGTCTTGATCAGTGAATATAGTAATTGGATGTTTGTCATTCATCATAGTCAAAAAAATTTTAAACAATCATGCAAATGAATCTATAGTCTCATCAACAAGGAAAGCTACTCCAAATAACACATTTATTTTATGGTGATTGACTCCTACGATAGGGGCACATACAAGATTATATTTATTCATTTTATAGCTTATGTCAAAAAATAATAACATCACCAAATGTATCGTAATCCAACTTGCTCTGCCCATCACACCACAAGAAATTAGTAAGTCGTTGTTCTTCGTCGAACTTAACTTCCCAATCGAAGAAATGGTCAATAGTTTTTCAATCTCGGAACAAATTCAGTAAGCTAGCAGCATTACCTTTCTCAACACGTTGTAACCTTTCCCGACTTACAAAGTTGTATGCATCACGTTTGCAAAAGCCAACATTCTAAAGACCACCTGCTTGCTCTGCAATGTGAGCAAATGCATCTGATGTTCTTATTTCTTATTTAGACATGCTTCTAAGGATAGTCTTATCTATTTCATGGACACCACGATGTGACCTCAGTAAATGACGTTCTTCTGGAGCAGCTAAGAGATTGTGATTCTCTATAAATTTGGATATCGACCAATTACCTTCCTTATTTGCTGTGAACACAATAAGTGCAGGACAACCACATCGAACATCCAACCGTGAAAAACTTGTCTTATCATTTTCCCTGTCTTTAAGATCACTATTTTTCCATCCATTTTTTGAGCAAACAAATTCTTTTGTCTTCAGCTTCCTCGTTCCAAGCCAGTATGAGCTGTGATTTTTTCGAACACTAAACCTTGTTACAAATGCATATCTACTGTATAGATCATAAGCATCATTTTCATTGCTCACAGGAGTTCTAAGTATTTCTGGCAATAAAAATAAGTCAAAAGTCCCAGTTGCTATCTCAATCTGTAGATTAATATTGTAATACAACGTTATAATTAAAAAAATAAGGGGCACAGGTATCGTCTCAAGAAGAAATTTTTGTCTGCACAATATGTGCCATGTTATCCGTCCGCATACAAATAAAATTAAGCTACATGGCACGACAGGCTGATTCAAGTCATCCTACATAGCTCTACTACGTATATATAACACTAACTTTTTTGCTACATAGAACTGATTTTTTATTGCGTAGGACTACATAATATTGACTTATTGTTATGTGGAGTTAGGAGCAGTAATTTTTTGCTACGTAGTACTTACTTTTGCTGTATAACACTGATTATTTTGTTACGTAAGACTACGTAATATTGACGTCTTGTTATCTACATAATATTACGTAGCTCTATGTAGTAAACAGTAGTACTATGTAGCAAGAAATTAGTGCTACGTAGCTTCAGATAACAAGACGTCAATATTATGTAGTCCTACGTAGCAAAAAAAATGTGATACGTAGCAATACGATGTAGCAAGAAATTAGTGCTACGTAGTTCTAAATAACCAGATGTAAATATTATATAGTCCTACGTAGCAAAAAGTTAATGTATATATACGTAGTAGAGCAACGTAGTATATCTGAAGCAGCCCATCGCTCCCTCCGGATCAAAAGATGTCTATTTAAAGCTACAAATCTCTTCTACTTGTGCTTCCATGGTACAAGTGATATGAAAACGGATAGTGAATAGAAAGCTGAAGTTGAGGATGAATAGAAAGTAGAAATTGAAGAAAAAATTTTTAGCAAGTTTTACTTCTTATATAGTGCGATGTCATTTTTCCCGCTCAAAAATAGTGCTTAGTGCGTAGAACTGTAGAGAAGAAATTGAAGCAGCAGAGTTTTTTTTTTATTTCCTATTTTATATCAGCGCGCCATACACGCCGTTCCATTTCGCCGTTCGCTCCGTTTCGGCACCGTCTCTGTGGAGCCGGGGCGCACGCCACGCGGCGGAACATTACTGGCGTGCGGATAGATGACGTGGCGCGCGACCCAGATGCAAAAATTTCTCCTAGCAATGGCGGGGCACAGGTTCCCAGATTCCACTGCCCGATTCTTCCCATTCAACTGCCTACTATCGCTCTGCACACCATCCTGTGAGGCATTTATGATTAGTCCATAATTTAATCCGTATTTATGTATTACACCCATAATTTTAAAAATCGACCAATTAAATCATAAATCAGTAGTCAAATCGGTCCAATCCAAGCTTACTATAGAACCGAATTAAATCATATTAAATTAGAGTTGAACTACCAGATCGTTGAACCATCGCGATTCAACTAGATTTCAACTCAATATTTTCATGAACTTATATTATACAACTCAAAAAAATTTAATTGCTATTAAACCTTATACAAATGAAGACTTTTTTGTGAAGCTCCATATCATTTTTTATTATTTTTTTATTATGCATAGAGATATCTCATCAAATTTTCATTAGTTCCACCAATTCAAAAAATTAGAAACAGATATTTTGCATTAGCAATTTTTCACTCTAAAAAATAATGTAAATAAATTACTAGATTTAAAATATAATTTAAATTTTAAAGTATAATTTAAAAAATAAATTGTAGAATATTAAATCCCTATTTTTTTTTATTAGCGTTAAAAGCCTTTTTGTAAAAAAGCACTTTGCATTTAACCCATCCGTTAGAATCCTATTGCGATTCTGCGAAGAATCACAGCACAAAGTGCATCATCTTACGGACGGATGTACGCGTTCCTGCGGAGAATCGGATTAAATCGCAGCCGTTGATCCCTTTCCCTCGCGCCTTCTCGTTGGTATAAAGCCTCGAACTTCCTCACACCCGCCTCTACCGCTCCCTGTTCCCATTCCCACCTCCAACTCCGCGCAATCTCTTCTATCTACGTTTCCTTCTGCTCTGCCGTGGCGGCCGACATCTCCCGTTGCGACAGTTGAGGTGCGTGCAGTTCGCTCGATTGTTCGATTTTTCGACGTGTTCAGATCTTCAGAGAGGTTGTTTTCCGAGGATTTAGGGTTTTTGAGCTTTTGGTGGCTGCCCCATCGATTAGTTTGCTGGTTATATTGATCGAACTTTCTTCCTCCGATTTGTTGCAGTGCTTTTAGGTTTTCCTCGCCTTCGCTTTAAGTAATGTATTTTAAAACTTTTTGTGCAGAACAGAGAAGGAATTTTCTAGATCTGATGCGGTCGAAGTTAGCTGCTTGGAAATGGAATCCCCATCAGTAACTGGGTCCGAAATGATTTATGGGAACAATTCACTGGCTTCAAAAGCCTCCTGCTTTGATGTGTGTAACGATGATCTTCTACTGAAGCTTGGGCCAGGGAGATTGCGTTACTCAGCCATTGCTTTCCAGCATGGAGACATCTCTGATTCCAGTTCTTCAGATCAAACAGAGGAGGATGCTATGGTTTTAAATTGTCAGACTCCCATTCATTGCATATGTGATCTATTTACTCCTGGCCCTGGTAAATCAATGAGTGCACCGAAGAAGATGAGGAAGAGTTCATATCTTTGTGATTCTGAAGAAAATGTGGAAACCCATGCCATAGAAGATTTAGAAGAGCAGTACTTCCTTGAATCTACCTTCAGCTCGCTGCTTGAACTAATTGTTTCTACCCAAATGAATGAAATTTTAGCTGAGAAAGATTCTGATCTACCTGAAGATTGCAAGACACCAACGTCAGTACATCTGATGACTGCTGTTGCAGAGACATGTCCTCCAGCTCCTGTGAAGCTGATATCAAACATGAAGATGCAACATCGTATCGTTCGTCGGAAGATAGATTTTTCGAGCACCTGGAAGTGAGTCCCCTTTTGATACAGGTACCTTTCGTGTTAGAGATCAAGGAATATGATTATTGCAAGCTCTTCTTGCTAATGCTTGATGGAAGTAAATATAATAGAATAGAATAGTTATTGCATTGTTGATCTGAATGATGATTTTGTTAGATCAATGTTCACCTCATCATCAAAAAAAAAAATGTTCAACTGGTAGTGGGAACCCTCAGTAGTGGAAGCATTAAGCGTTGAACTTCCTGGTTGTTATTGATATATAAATACGACATGAAGATTTTTCATGTATCCTGTTAACTTATATGCCTTGAAATCTTATTCATCTTGAAGAAATCTCTGTCTTCCCTCCCAAATAGCAGGACAACGTTGAAGAATTACAATGAGAAGCTTGATGGCAAGGGAAACCTCTAAGGGCCTATTTGTTTGTAAGGTTAAATTTAACAAGATTAAAATTAAATTTGGATAAAGATATTTTTTTATTAAAAGTTGTGAATGATGTGAAATAAAATTAATTATTATGTTGGGATATGTGAGATATGTGATATAAAGTTAGTTATTATATTGAATATGTGAGAGATGTGATATTAAGTTAGTTATTTTTAGTAATGTGTAGGATGTGAAATAAAGTTAATTTTTAATATTAAATTTTATATGTGATGTGATATGCCTGGTTAAAATTAAATCAGGTTAATTTTCAACGGCCACACAAACGAGGGCCTAAGAGGTAGAGAAGAAAAAGGAGAGCTTTCACAGTAGCAAAGCAATAGTTGGCTTGAGAAGTTCTTATCCGACTAAGAAGATAAGAAATAAAAATAAAAATAATATTATACATCCTTAATAAATAATCAAAAACTTTGAATCTAGGTAGAATTTTTATACGACAATGGTGTTACACAAGTAAAAAAGTTATTTTTTGTCTATGTGACATCATTATGTCATCATCTTAACCATGGCTGCTTAGAATAGTCACCTCTTAACCATGTTAGCATGTTAAGTATTGTTTGCAAAGCTCTTCCCATTGGTCATTGGAGCTTCTAAATACAAACACATGATTGTAGCATGCAGAAGGTCGTAGAAAGTAAGATGTACTTGTCATCCACCCTTAGATCTAACATCATGCTAATAAATAAATAAATAAATCTAACAAAAATAAATTTATTCTTAAAATTACTTTTTCCTCTAAAGTTGTAGAAATAAATCTTTTAAGTAAAACTTGTTCAATCCCTACACACGACTTTAATCATATCAAAAATCAAAATAATTAATTCATTATAAAAAATTAAAATAATATAAAATTAAATTTTATTTTTTATTATATATATATATCAACTTAGTAGAGAATTTATCAGCTTGCTCAAGATAAAAGGAAATTCATCTGGCAGGGTTAGGGGGGAGAAATCCCTATGGCAGGAGAACTCTATTCGGAAGACTGAGAGTCGTCCATTGAGCTTGAGTTAATCGTATACATTGGGCTGAGAGGATACATGGATGGCTTAGATTGATGGTGTCGAATCCTAGTTACCCATTATAATCAGTTTATACATGAACGAATAACCCCGAAATCAACAAGCTTTTGGTAGTTTCAAGTTTAGATTGATAAATGTACAGTAATATTACGTACATATATTTGAAACTTCCCTGTATATACACATCAAAGCATCTTGTCTATTTATACATTATATTCTTGCTGAATATTAGCTTACAATAAAACCAAATCCTAAAAAAAATCACCTTCATTATACTGGCAAGCATCAGTGCAGCAACTGGTGGTTGCTACAGAAATTAATGTAAGAATCTGCTCTAAAATTTAAGCGGTAGATTAAAGATGGTAGTGGGTGAAGAATAGAAGCAATCAGTGTTAGAACTGCGACTTGTCAAGGTTGTCAAAATAAGGATGATTCAATGCCTCCTTTGCAGAAACTCTCTTTGCTGGATCACACACAAGCATTTTCTGCAGGAAGAACAGCTGAAATTAAATTTTCAGCCATCAAACTTAGCAATGAAGAATTTTGAGAAAAGATCTCTTTAAACAAAATTTCAAATATTAACAATCAAGTATGATCCTTGCAAGGAAAAACTACCAATAATTTAAGAAAAAAGAGATGCTGCAGCCAACAGTCATTAAAATAGGACAGTTGCGCAAATATATAAGGAGAGTGTTGGTTTAAATAGAGCTCAAACGAGAACTTTTCTAGCCTTCATTGATAAATTATAAAATAGACCGCCTTCCTTTACTTTTAGATAGAGATGTTTCCTAAAGCCTATATCCCTTTGTGGAGTACAATTTAGATCTTTTAACTTAGAGTTACACCATCGGAGTAGTATCAGAGTTTCTGGTGTTAAGCACTATAGGTTTTCCTTTTCCAAGAGTAGTATCAAAGCTTCTCGTGTCAAGAACTATAGGGTAATCCATTTTTCTAGTGGCAAGAAAACCATAAGGTCCTCTGCTTCTGGCTTCCGCCACAGATTGGGAAAGTTAATGTGCACTTGATGTTTCATGTAACGGTAATTCTCCCTGAAATTTATAACTCATAAATGAAATCTGAACTATGCTAGATAAAGTTAACACAAAGGAAATTTCAAATTACTGATAGAAGGTCAATTCCCGTAGGATCAAGGGAGGGGAAAAAAGCATCCATATTTCCTGGATTCCATTGTGGATATTCATGCCAGCCCTCGAGTTCAGAGACTCCATGCCAAGTCTCTTCATTTGGAGTCCCAAGCACCCTTTACGAAAAGAAACCAGTTAGACAACCAGCGCAGGGAGCTAATCAGATGATAGCATTAACTAGAGTAGAGCTTGTAGGTTAATATCCAACACTTATAACAAGCTGGTCGACAACAGAATGAGTTAGATCAACATAATTTCATATGAAGTACCTGAAAATCAGAATCAATTGCATCAGTTCTGTATCACCATGGAAAAAGGGATATCCTCTAACCATTTCAGCTGCATTAGGTAGATATTAATTGATATGATTTTATGCACCGTTAGTTTTTAGATGCGAGGTCTATGTCTGACAAACAACTACACAAAATTACGAATCTTGTTCTCAAGTAAAGCTAAGCAATACATGAAAATAATAAAACATTAGCCACTGAATATAGGGTATCATGCAATTCACCTTTACCACAACAACCAAGTATGGAAAACAGATGAATTTCAACTATGACGCATTAACTAATTATCATGATAATATACAATCATTGATTAGGCTTTACCCAAGGGTTTAAGTTTTTTTGTTAATATATCATCTTTTCAGTGGTAATAGAATATGGATGCCATCAAACTGAGAGATCTCTTTAAGAAACCTTGACATTTACTTTATTCTAACACAAATTGAACGAATGATATTGCGTGTTGATATATCAATTAGTTGGACTTGTACATGGATTTAAACTCTTGGTGAACGAATGGACTAGGCATGATGTGTAACACTTGAGCCATGTCAGAGCAATCCCCTTTTTGCTCCCAGTCTGGAAGTTCCAATAAAAAGGGAGAAGGAATAACCCTCTCGTCAAGAAAAAGAATATGCAAGTGGAGCCAAAAAAATGCAAAAATAAATGCCAAAACTGCAATGTTTCCATGAATATTTCCTTGAGAACTAATCCCATAATATTAATACTACATATGCCTCATCTTACCAAAGATGCAACCAACAGACCATATATCCACTCCATTTGAGTATTCAATTGCTCCAAGCAGCGTCTCAGGAGCTCGATAAAATAGTCCAATCTAAAGTGGGTAATTCAACTTTTCAGAAATGATGAACTAATGAAGCTCATTCATTTGAGATAAATAATGGATAGATTTATAATCATCAAAAAGGTAATGCGAAGAAAGAAGCACCTCATCTGTGTTATTCATTACCGGAGAGTTTAACCCTCTCCATAATCCAAGACCACCAACCTTCAGGATACCTTTCCTGTTGTCAATCAAAAGATTTTGAGGCTTCAAATCCCTATGATTTTTGAAGAACCTTGAGATATTAGTGATAAGAAAGCTTTAAATAGAGAAGTGCAAAAAGATTTCAAGCATAGGAAATGACCTGTGCAGCACTGCACAGCTGTGACAATGATCGACACCTTTACATAGTTGATACATGAAATTCTGTTAGAAGGTAATTTTGTATTGTTAGAATGCTTTTTGTTCGTAATACTGTCTTACTAGAATGTGCAATGCCACAAAACATGGAAGAAGATGACCATACCAAGATTTTTAAAGCAATCTGAAACTTCGGATTGTAGCGTCTTTTCGAAGGTTATTTTTTTATTTAAAAAAAGCTAGAAAAACTAAAACACTAAAACCTAAACACTGAAACCAAAAAGAAAAGTATGCCTTACCTAATTCAAGCACAGCTTTATTCTGCATTCAATCTATCTCAAAACGTGGTACAGATCAAAGTGATTAGGATAAGTCCTACTACTCCAGTTCTTAACTATATGGCGTAAGTAGTTTAAGCTTACTGTTAGTACTATATTCGTATTGGACTTCAGTCTTTCTTTGTCTCCATGCTCAAACTTTCCCTTCATAAGGGAAGGAAAAGTTATCCAAAAACATAAAACAAAAACATAAAACACTAGGGTAGATTGGAAAGGGAACAGGAACACACTTTAGCCTCTTAGCATAGGAATAGAGCTAGGCTAGGCACAAATCTAATCTATTAAGTACAGATTATTCAGTAGTAAGAATGGCGGAGGGGATCTACCAGCCTATTTTCATGCACTTGATTCAAAAGGAGAGAAGAATCTCATCCAGAATCAATGATAAATTTTATAAAATTGTAGTAAAACTAGCGATGATATATGATGCTGAATGCTGGCCTACAAAGAAAAAACATACAAATAAAATAAATATTGCAAAAATGAGGATGCTAAGGTGGATGTGTGGATATACATGAAATGGTAGAATGAGAAATGAGTATATCCGAAAAAAAATTTGGTGTTGCACCAATTGAGGATAAACATAGAGAAAGTCGGCTTAGATGGTTTGGACATATAAATCGTAGGCCGATTGAAGCTCCAGTTAGAAAAATTGAGTTATTGTATCTTGCTTGTATACAAAGAGGAAGAGGGAGACCAAAGAAGACATTGTAAGAAATTATAAAGAGTGATCTTAGTTATTTAGACTTAGATAAGAATTTGGTAATTGATAGAGCGCAATGAAAACGAAGGATTCATGTAGCCGACCCCACCTAGTGGGATAAAGACTTAGTTGTTGTTGTTGTTGTTGTGATGCAAAAGAAAAGAAGCTGGACTTCGCAAAAACCAGAAAGGAGTGGGATCATGAGAAATATTCGGTTTAGTGGTACTGGGATGTCCCAAAAGAGTAGAATTGCTTACTAGAGCCTCCCTAGTTCTTTCTACACCCTACAGGGGCCGCTTGGATGAACTAAAGTAGGGAAAGAGAGAAGAGTTAGATTGAGCAATCAAACAAAAGTGTTAAGCAAAGATTATCTTCCATAAATAAATCCTAAAACCCTAAATCCTAAAGTCAAAAAAAAAGTTTCCACCAATTTCCTGTCATACAAGATAAAAGTGGTGCGCTTGGGGAAATTTTCGGCCGAGAAAGACCAAAAGGGCTACTGCATAGTGCAAACATGCATGAAAGATAACGCTATCTAGCTCCAAGATACCAAGCCTCTCTATCAAACTAAAGATAAATGAAATGAGAAAAATAGATCACATATATAACCATGGAAAAGATCACTACAGATAATGCAAATCCCAGTGAAATTAACGCACTATCAAACCTGGATTAGCCAAGCCGGCAGAGGCATTAGATTGTAACCGTCGCCGTAGTTTTCCATGTACTGTTTGAGATCGGTTTCCAGATGCTCGAACACAAGAAAATAGACATGCTTCAAGTTATTGCTTAGGGCATTCACCACGCTCAATAATCTGGAAAACAAATCAAGAAAAAGAGAAAAGAAAACGAGCTATCGATGATCGGATTACTCTCTGTATACTGCATATCGATGATCAAGATTTGCTGAGCCGGATGAGGATCGGCGAAGCGTTTGATTGATACCCGACGATGTAGATGCTCGTGGAGAGGCTTTGGAGGAGTGCTAACTCATGGACAATGGCCGCCATTGCCTCCGGGCCCAATTCCTCCCGCACCTTCCTGATCGCCACCAGCAGCCCAGACTCCTTGTCCAGGGCCCTGTACACATCCCCGTCGACCCCCTCGGCCACCTTCTCTAGCACAACATATCTCTCCATCTCTCTCTCTCTAGCTCGACTGTTGGAATTAATATTTAATTTTAATTGGATCCATTATTTAAATTTTTAAATAAAAATGATATAATTTATTCATATAATATTTTTTTTATTTTAAAAATATCACGTCATTTTTAGCAATATTTTTAATTTTATTTCCAAAAACGTTGATAGGTGGCAAGATGCCTTCTGTACTTTTGCTTTCAACTATCACATCTTATAAATATTTTAAAGGGGCATTTACATACATACCCCTTAAATCATCTTAAATTACATATTAAACTTCTTATTTTTTAATTTTACAACTTAACCCCCTAAATCATCCAAAAATAAAAACTAATAGAATACATGTATTTGCAAATATGTTTATAATATTTGTATATACATATTATTTGATAATAAACATTCAAATAATTATAAATCAGCAAAAAAATATCCTTTAAAAATCTTGAGAAAGATCTAAATATGTTATTTTTGGATGATTTAGGGGTTAAGTTGTAAAATTAAAAAATTCGGAATTTAATATGTAATTCAAGATATTTTAAAGATTATGTATGTAATTCTCTCTATTTTAAAATAATAATTTTAATTTTATATCACATTTTCTACATATTTTAATATAATAATAAATTTATTTAACATTATTTATAATTTTTAATAAAAAAATATTTTTATTTAAATTCAACTTTAATTTTGCCAAAATTAATCATAAAAAAACAGATTTTACGTGTTAAAGAACAAAAAAAAAAACAGATTAATTAAGCCAATGACGATCCAAAATTAGTCAACTTTATTGCTAACGATTAAAACGTGAAGAAATAAATAGCGATAGCACGAAGAAACGGTGAGGGACTTCCACTATGGACCGTCTGATCGAGATCAGGAGGTTGGGGAAGCGATGGTCTTCATCATGCCCTTGAACTCGAAGAAATCCACCCGTCCATCGCTATCCTGATCGACGGACCCGATCATCTCTTGGACCCGGTTTAGGCACCGGCCCTCTGCCAATCCCAGCTTCCCAAGAACGGTCTGCAGCTCCTTGGCCGAGATGTAGCCGTCGCGGTCCTCGTCGAAAACCCTAAATGCCTCCCGCATATCCTCCTCCTCCGCCGCCTCGTCGCGGGCGCCGCCATCGGCGGGGCCGAAGAGGGCGTCGCCTAGGGAAAGGTGGAGGGAGCAGAAGTCCTCGAAATCGAGCCCGAGGCGGCCGGGTTGGATGAAGGAGGCGACGAGGGAGCAGAGCTCGGCTGGATCTGCGCCGAGACCGAGCCTGTCCATGGCGAGGCAGAACTCATCGGCGGTGATTTCACCGTCGCCGTTGTGATCGAAGAGGTCGAAGACGCGGCGGAGTCGGAGGGAATTGAGGCTCGAGGAGCGGAGGCGGAACGAAGGCGACGGGCGCGCCGCAGCCGATTTCAGAGACGCGAGCCTTGCCGGCGCAGCGGCCGACGGCGTCGAGGAGGGCACAACTCCGGCCATTCTGGATCTGATAGCCTCGATGAGGTGACGAGAGGAAAGGGGACAACTTTTTTTATAGGAGGGAGAGGGCTGACACGCATGTACATTAACGCGGGAGGGCGTACGGCCGTGTGGACCCTACGTCGCGCTTAACAGCTTAACAGTTTTTTTTTTTTTTTTCAGAATTCCATTGGTTGAGATCTCAAACACAAGTTCTAACGCTCATCAATTTTTTATTTTTTTATTTTCATTTTAAATTAAAAATATCTTAATCTCAACAAATCTAATTTTATTTTATATTTAGAAAATAATTTTATTTCAATTTTATGTAATTTTAAATATTAAAATAATTTATTTTTTTACAATACATAATTTAAATATATTTTTTCTCTTCACAATTGATTTTAAAACTTTAAATTATTTAAATAATATAATTTACCATATTCATTTCTGTGAATTTGAATATTGAGGAGAACACAATTATCTAGTCAGCTTTTATGACTGATTGAGATAACTTTTTTTATTTAAAGTGTTTTTAAGTTTATTAAATCTTATTGTTGTAGAAATTTTTAAAAATTAAATGCTATATCTAAACTGATAATAATGGAGGTAGTGATAAATTTTGTTGAAAATGTTAGAGAAGAGTCGATTGATAGGAGCAAAGAGGCACAAAAATTATGATGAGAAATCCCTTTAAAGTATTCTACCATTAGATTCATTCTTGAATATGTTTGTTCGAGCAGAGATAGCTTAAGAAAAAAGTAAAATTAGACGTGAAAAAAACTTATTTGAGTCATTAATAGAGAAGATATCTGTTGATGATGGGATTGAAAACATTAGACCTGGACTTAGCAAAGAAAGAGGGGGGGGGATGCAGGCAAATATCGACAATGGAGCATGAAGAAGCCTTTGTGAACCATTAAATAATGTGCGATAGAATGTTCTCTCTCTCCAAGCATCCTCGTCTAGAAAAAATTTTCTTTAAAGACGGTAAAATAAGATAGAGTTGAAATAAATTCAGAATCACCTAAACAAAGTGCCACTATAGTTTTATGTTTTATTTTCGTTTCCTTTTTTATCACGATCAATTTAAAACTAAGTTTTTTTTCTTATTTCAATTCCAATTTAGGGTTTCATTGGAAACTTGAAATTCTCAAGCTTTTAAGAAATTTTTTTGAACTATAATTTTTGAATCAAAACTAAAAAAATTTATAATTTATGTCAAAACTGTAAAAATTATCAAAATCAATACTTCAAACTGAATTTTAAAACCTTGACGGATCATAGGGTTCTTTTCTCGTTTGGTTCACGGTAATTTTTTTGCTCAAAACAAATTTTAATTATAAAAATTAACTTTATTTCACAACTAATACAAATACGAATATTAGAATCGAAAGTATTTCACATTTATACACTTTTTAATATTAAAATATTTTTTTTGTTAAATTTAAAAAATAATTTTTTTTTATTTTAAAAAAAGAGCTAGAACCAAATGAGGCAGTGTCATCTTGACGGATCATCAGGGCCGTTCATCATAAAATCTTCCGTCTGGCCGCCTTCCTAACTATTAACCGTACATTCCGTTGCTTCTCAAACGTGAACGGTGGATGTTGCAGTCGCATGCTTGTGGTGTACGGACAACTATAAAAGGCAATCTACTTGGTGCGCCGGAACTGCCTTCCCTTCGTCTTCGCGGGCTCTTCGGCTGCATGTTCGGGGCAGAGTTCTCCTCACATAAGGCCGTGAGCCACCGCGAAGGCCGGGAAGGGAATGGCGTACCGGAGGAAGCACGGCACCCCGAGATCCTCCACGTTCGAGGACTTCAGCTTCGCCTCAGCAGCCTCCGGCGATCACTCGCCGTCGTCTTCGCCGCCGTCTTCGCTCGCAGCCCAGGCCATCCGCGCCTCTGCCGCCCGCCGCGAATCTCCCTTCTACTCCGGCGTCCGAGATCCAACTCATCAGCGCTCCGTCTCCTTCAATCAGGTCGTTCGTTTAATTTCCCCTTCTCTCTGTCTCTCCCCTTTTGCTGTTAATCTTTAATTGCTTATGGATATTTAGTAGGATCTGACAAAATCGCAACCCTAATACAGACTCCTGTGCGCCATGAGTACACATCTATGAGGAGTATGAACGAAAGAAATGTGAATGAATCGAAATATGGATTCTGGGGTGTGTTGGCTAGAAAAGCTATGTCAATCCTCGAGGAAGACGGTGTATCCCAGCAATTTAATAACGAAAGTTTCAGCGATCCGCAAATGCTTGAAACATCGAAGGGGATTCAGGTGAAAGTTAAATTTTCATTTTCTACAAGTTTTTAGTAGAATCCTTCTAGCTTGATTAAATGCTTTTGTCCATTTAGAGACTAATTTATCTTATTTGCTGGCTGATAGCATGCTATGAATGAACTCCATTAGCATTCAACCTGATTCTCGCTAGATGACTATCAGAATATTTCCTTTCTATGTGTTAATTTCAGCTCAAACAGCCTCTTCAGTCACCAGAACACAACCGAAAGGCAGAAAATCTTGCTTCCTCCCTTAATTACATTGGAGGAACAATCAAAAATGCAATTGAAGTAAGCATCACTTTATGCATTAGCTGTTCAATTTGATCTAGAGGGCATTTGGTTCAATTTTAGTTAGATGTTTTGTGCTATCTAGACATCTATGTTATCACGAAATTATTATTTGTTTAATTTAATATCATTATATTAAAATAAAATAATAGAAAATCAATTCAACTCTATTTCTTTCATTACAATTAGGGTGATAATCAGATGTCATTTTAGAGTGATAAGTTTGTAGTTTTTTATTCTATTATTTAAACATGTCATCAAATAAAATAGTCAATTCTCCAAATAACATGACATATAATCACACTAACATTGAACAAAATCAATCCTATGCCTAACAAAAGAATTATTGTAAAACTTTTGAAACTACTAATCAAATTTTTTCATTTTTAGCAAATATGTTTATTGATTCAAAATTTCAAGATTTTTATTGAGATTCTGTAGTTGTTATAACAATTACAGTATTATTGACTTTGTCAGGAAGGACTGATGATTGTTGAAAATAGAACAGCTGACATCATCCAGGGAACAAAGAAACTACAAATCAGAAGAAAATCAATGAGTTTCAATCCACGCAATCAAATCCCCATCGCACCAACCGAAGACCCCTCTCAAAATCAGTCTGATAAAGAGAATCAACTGAAGGCTTCACGCGACGTAAGGTGGCAGCTATGTATCATTTTATTACGTAGGGTCTGCTACTATGTGTTGATGGATTACTCGTCATTTTCTTTGCACTTAACTTTGCTCAATAGAACCCACTTGGACATCAGTATATCCATGGCATGATGCGATTTTCCTTTTCAATTCTCAACATTTCGCATATGTTTTTGTGTGGTTCAGTTGACTGTCAGATTGTTGCAAAGTTCTATTGTTCCTCTTGCATTTTATGCTGCCTAACATTTCGTCATAAGCAGGGATGAGAGTTTGGCTCAAATATTGATAGTTGTCTGATGTTCAGATCAATATTTAGCTCAAATCTAGCTTGTCTCATGTTTATTGAGATGAGCCATGAGCGATGGTTGGATCGGATTGACTTAGCTCAATCTCTATTTTTTAAAATATGAATAATATATTTAGTTATTTATTATAATTATTTATTACTTGTATATAAGTATGTATTATTTGTCATTAATATATCTGTTAAGTGATCTTGTGTATACAGTTAACCCAATTTTAAATCCTGGTAGAGGTAATTTTTTTAAAAAAAAAATTCAATTCTTGGAGGGCTTGAAATGACTCAATTAAGGCTCAAGCTAGCTCGAATTTGAATCGAATTGAAATAAACCGAGCCTGAGCTTTATCTGGCTTGGCTCAAGCTTGAATTTTCTCACCCCTTAATCATATCTGGAATTTGTCCTTTTTGTGAGCATTGTTTTTCTTTATTTTTTAAACTTTGAAAAATATAATTTATTATCAAAAAAGGAAAAAAAGGGTAATTGCATTCAGGCCCTTAAGATTGGAAGAGCATTGTCAATTGATCTCAATTTTTTAAAACCTTAATTTGGGTCCCTAAAATTATAAAAGCATTGTTATTTGGTCACAAATAAGATCATATAATTGTTTGTTGTTTACTATTATATAGTAAGACCATTCTCGATCATTAGCTTTTTAGCTTTTTAGAATATAATTTTGAAATCTTAATATTTATTAGTTTTCATTTTTAGAGCGGAGAAAGCAAAAAATGAGAAAAATAAATTTTAGATTTTTAATTTTTTAGAAAATAATAAGGATAGAGGGGTATAATAGTATTTTAAAATGTGTAAATGGTTCAAAATAGTTTAAAAAAAATTAAATTTTATGTTTTTTATTAGAAAATACCAGTGAAAAGATTGCCCCAAAAAAGGGTTAAAAAATGCAGCACTTTGCGATCTTAAAAATTAAAATTGAGATTTTTCAAAAGTTGGGACTGATTTGTGCTACCCTCCCCTCTGAGATCTCAATGCAATTACCCAAAAAAAAAAAAAAAAACATAATTCTGCAGTACTTCCTTTTTATTCTTAACGTGTGTATAGCACTTCTGCAATCCATGTTGAAGTCTGTAAATCATTGAAAAACTGAAAATGGCAGCAATTTTCTAAAAGTTATGTCCATGTTTTTTTCTTCCTTATGATTCATGATATTTTTTCTACATTATGATCAATCTCTATGCAATTCTTTTTTCTTTTTTGTACATATAATTCCAGTTCATTTGCAATTCAAAGTGTAAAGCAAATAATCTTGAAGTTCTTCCTTTTCTAAGTTGTTGAAAAGGATTAAAAATGTTAATTTTATGCACTCAGGTTGCAAATGTTATGGCTGCCAAGGCTAAGCTTCTCTTAAGGGAGCTAAAATCTCTGAAAGCAGATCTAGCTTTTGTGAAGGAAAGATGCACACAACTTGAAGATGAGAACAAGCTTCTGAGGGAGAGTCGGCCAAAAGATGACAGCACTCAAGATGATGACCTGGTAAACATCGTATTTTTGGCACAGATAGTTCTTAATTTGTACTGCTTATTCCTTCATGGGACGAGATTATTGTAGCATGGAAAATGCTATGAAGCCCCTAAAACTAATCCCCAAAAGTTTTAGGACTTTAGCCAATAGTTGAGAGACTGATATAATATACTATTCCCTCAATTAATAGATAAAGCTAATATCTAAAGATCCTAAACCCTTTGGAGCTATGAAGCATTGTTCTTCTGGCATATTCCTTTTCAAATAAATAATTCTAGTGACTTTTCAATATCGATTCAATTAGTTAATTTGTAAGAACAGTACTTCTAGTAATTGTAGGTTGCAAGTTCAGTTTCGCAAAACCCGTAATCGATTTGGGGCATCTCATGCCTCTCATTTTAGAGATATGCTTGTCGTGCCTGCTACACGCAATGTGAAAGAAAGGTTGATTGCTGCAAGATGTAATCATAACTCTATCGTGACTTCATATTGCATCTGAGATGCTTTTTAAAATTATTTATGCACAGTGGCACTACAATACAACAACAACAACCAAGCATTAATCCCACTAGGTGGGGTCGGCTACATGAATCCTTTGTTTCCATTGCGCTCTATCAGTTACCAAATTCTTATCTAAGTTTAAGTAACTAAGATCATTTCTTATAGTTTCTTGTCATGTCTTCTTTGGTCTCCCTCTTCCTCTTTAAACATGGGCAAAATCCAGTAACTCAATTTTTCTAACTGGAGCTTCAATTGGCCTACGATTTAGATGTCCAAACCATCGAAGCCGACTTTCTCTAAGTTTATCCTCAATTGGTGCAATACCAATGATTTAGCATATTCTTATAAGATAAAAAAACCTTACATCCCAGATGCAATTACAAGTGACCACTTTTCTACAAAGAAGGTAACTAACATCATACAGAAATTATAATGCAAAAGGTAGTCACACATATCAAGTTCTTACTGATAGAAGTTGCCTCCAATGTCACACGCAACATGTGTGACAATTATGTCGTGTATGTGATGTGCGACAAACTGTTTGTGACACGCAAGGGGGTTGTTTCTCCAAGACGACGACTGTTTTTAGATTGGTTCATTCCCAAAATCGAACAATATGAAGATATAATAACTAGTTGATGAATTTTCTTCCAATCATTCGAAGTTTTTAAAACCTTATTTTGCTTTCTATTTATCATTGAAACAGATACGTCTTCAGCTGGAGACACTGTTAGCTGAGAAGGGCAGGCTGGCGCATGAGAACTCCATGTATGCCAGGGAGAATCGCTTTCTGAGGGAGATTGTTGAGTTCCACCAGCTCACCATGCAGGATGTCATGTACTTGGAAGATGCCATTGATGAAGATGTATCAGAGGCTGGAAACATCCAAATCTCCTCACCCAATTCCTCCCTATCTGCATCAGATGTGATCTCACCTGCCATTTCAAGCCCTCACTCTCCATCATCACTTCCAGATGCTCCTCCATCACAAAATACTGATGTTGCTGAACCAGAGTCTGATCACACTACTGCTCCTGTTTCTCGGGAAGAGGATTCATCACCAAAATTCGACGAAAGTCCCAGGCATTCAGTGTCCTCATCATGAGAGAGCAGGCGTCCTCATTCATGTGTTAAATTTTTTAGTTACTAATTGATCTAAAAGCTTAAGATTATAGATCATAATTCAAAAATAATTTCATATTCTTACGTACCTCCCACACTTAAAAGCTTATTTAGTTTAAACATAGAGTTCAGCATAATTTTTTTTTTTTAACTTTATGCAAGATAAATGGAGTTCATCGGGTTTTGTACTTGAGATCTCTTAGCTCTGATACCATATTAAATTCTAGCTACCAACTAATCAAAAATAATTTTATATTTTAACATTATGCAGTATTCTTTTGCATTAATTTTTTAATTGTTAACTTGAATATACCTCCATTATTTGTGCTCTTATAATGATGATAGATGATAACTGTAATTTATCTCATAATTCACACTTTTTTTGAACAGTTCTCATGCATTGATTTTTCATTTTGAATTGTCCAGTCGATTTTCCAATTGAGAGAAACAAGGGGAGGAAGATGCTGTTGATAATGCTGATGATGGAGCAAAATAAACCTGTTACTTTCATGATTAATGAACCAACTCATAATATTAAATGATAATTTTATAATTTTTTTTATAAAATTATTCATGCATATTACAACAATTATTTTTTAAAATAATATGATGATATATTAAGATAATTTGAAAATTCGCAACAAATGTGAGGCAATAATGCCTGCTGTGATCAAAGATGCTTAATTCTTTATGAATACATGATGGTAATCTGCTGTGATAGAGGATGGTCCAAGATGCTTATCTAATGCACAGATCTTCATGAAGTTTAATTCTTAGGCTTTGTTTGGCATAGGAATTAAAATCAAGATTAAAATAGTACTAATTTAAATAATAATAATAATAATAATAATAATAAATTTTTATTATATTTTACATACATTTTATTATAAAAAAATTATTTTATTTTATATATTTAATTATTTTTAATAAAACTATTAATTTTATTTCACAACTTAAATCAAAATATTCAATTTTGAAATACTTGAATCTAAGTATTTTGGTGTAGGACGTGAAAAAAATTGATATTTTTATTGAAAATTATTGAGTATATGAAATAAAATGATGTTTTTTAATATTGAAATTTGTGTAGAATGATTAAAAAAATTATTTATTATTGTTTTTTAAAATAGTACCATTTGGGTCCTAATTTTAGTTCTCGTGCTAAACAGGACCTAAAAAGTAATGAAACATTTAAGATAGTTATAATGAGTAAGAAAATCATATTGGTGACACAATTTTAGTAATTGTGACCATAAAGACGCATCAGGTTGGTATCAAAGTATGGTCAAATGTATGGGTTGTCGAGATTAGCCGCCATGGTGGGGACACCACGATCGACCGTCGATTCATTCCTTGCAGAGTTTATCGTCGACGGCCGAGATCTAGCCATGCTGCTTCGATCTGGATTGATTGACTATCAGGACAGATTGGGAAAGATGGATGCTGCGGATCGCTGACTCGATAGATTGAAAATCTCCTATTTATTCTGATTGATTGGAGATTCCATGATTTAAGATTTTAAAAGTAATTGGTTTTTGCGGGCTTAATTAATTTCTCAGTTATCACAAAATTATTCTCTGATATTTAGCATTATTTTGTGAATAATCTGCTTTGTAACATCGCTGATCTCTAAACAGCATTATCATTCATCTGTCCCGCATCACGCCATTACCATGACAACTAAAAGTGGTGCAAAGTAAAGAATAAAGACACTAGGGAGATGAGACCTTATTCCAACACCAAGAACAAATGAAGAAATAACTATCACTATGGATAAATGAACAAGTAAATTAGGAGTCAAATAGTCACCCTGATCCCTCTTCTTAGACTACTATGAAGGGTCCCTAGAAGTTTTCCTATATTAGAATACTATGAAGGGCAAGATCCTTTAACTTGTCAAGCCCCCGACAAATTCATAGAGAGCGATCTCCACACCAATATGGCAACCCTTATAGAAGTGTTGATTCCTAAATCAAGATAGTGGAGCAGATACCTACTCTACACTAGCCGTATTACTAATTATCATAGATCAACATTGAGGCGACATAAGCGCAATGGAGATCACACCAAGTGCCAAAAGCAATGAACCTAATGATGATCTTACACATAAGGTGAAGATTGACTCGCCAACATTTGAAGATCTCTTACATCCAAAAGTATTTAAAAATTGTTTGATAAACACGGATATGCGGATCGCATGGTAGCCATTATAAGAAGGAACATCATGTTAGACTTGCTCGCATGAAGTTAACAAGCATAAAAGCCGATGAAAATTGAGGAAGATGATCTATAACCTATGAAAATTGAGAATCAGTGTACCAGAAAATATATGTTGTGATGTTCAGACAATCATGTTGATGTTCCTAAACATGCACTAACTTTCAAAGTTATAAACAATTTATTATGACAAATACAACCCACTAAAATGCCTAACATTATCAGCTACTTCATTCACTAAGCATCCCACTCATGCTAGAAGAGCTTCAACAAAGGAGCCCTATTCTTTTCAAACAACAAAACTTTTATATTAGCCAAGCCTAAATTTTCAACTAGAAATATGTAAATATAAGATACACAAGGATTTCGAGAACTTCTCTGCAGTCATAAGCTAAATTGTAAAGAAAAGAGTCACACAGCAAGCACCCAAAGACACCTTTCTCTTTAAGTAAGCAAGTTTGTTATTGTAAACTTCTAAGGTAGCACCACCTTCACCTTGGATCATATCTAGATGTGCCTTTGTAATGAAAGAAACAGGAGATGCATTGAGATTGATGCAATTCAATACTTTTAACATGTCACTCACCAGGATAGCCAGCGATAGTTATACCAAAATAGTTTCCATACTTAGCTCAAATGTGCTTCACCTGCAAGTTGTTGAGAATTGTAGACTTAAAACCAAAACAAATGCACCATAGAAAACTATCCAGCAATTCAAAGAAGAGGAGCTAGAAACAACGAGAAACATTTAAAGGTGGCAAAATGTCATCTATTGACCAAAAATATCTAAGCAAAAAAGCAACTTCAAAGCCACTGGATAAAGAAAACAGGTGATACCAGAAGTGAAGTTTTTAGTTTTGCAGATGGTAAAATGTAGAAGAACTGGCATCAGAAAGAGAATTGGTGATACCAGATCCAGAGCGCAGGCAATCCACCCTCAACTTGAACAAACTTGCCCTGACCGTGAGGGAGGTTTCCTCTAAGTGCCAGAACATTTTGTATTCCATTAGCCCTGATGGAATCTAAAGCATGATCGATCTTCTCAAGTCAAGTGCATCATTGTCTCCACAGAGATCTGCAGGAAGAAATGGTAACTAACATCTGATCTGAAAGTCTTTTTTTTTTATTTTTGGAATTGTTATGGCATACTTTTAACTTTCAAAGTTTCTGCAATACATGCATTTTTTACCCCCGGTTTAATTTTCCTATAAATCTGCAAGGCAATAAAACATTTAAAAGATTCGTAGGCATCAATTGAGACATGTTCACAATAATTTTCTAAAATTGCCCAAGGTTCATCGGATGTGATTCAGTTCATATCAGAACTCATTAAAATCTGCTGATATATACGCAGAAAAGCAAGAGAGAAAGAATTCCAAATAGTAAGAACGAAATTCCAGATCTCCCTCCGCTGAATACGCATGAAAACTATCAAAAAGAGAGATCCCATCGATGAAAAGAGAGATCTTGCTGATCGAACAAAGAAGAGAATGGGAGAGCGGGATACACACAACATGTTCTGCATCCTGTTAGCAATGTAGAAGGTGAGGTCCGCGGTGGAGCCGCCATCTCCCCAAGTGATGTCGCAGAAGTTCGGGTTGTGGGACACCATGCGGTCCATCCGCTCGAAGAGATTCTCCACTCCTTCCTCCGTCTTCGGAGGGAAGAACTCGAAGGAGGACACCGTTCTACCTTCGCCAACCACGGCCTCCCTTATCCTCTCAATAACCTTCATCTCTAGCTCCCTCTGCTCTCACCCTTTGCTTCAACGTTCACGAGTGGCGGAGGGCGGGAATGTCGACTGATAAAAGAGGGAAAAAGCTTCAGCCATCAAGGCGACTAGGGTGGCAAAATGGGTTGGCGGGTTGGGTTCGGGTCGAACCCGAATCCGACCCGAATACCCTCAACTCAACTTTAATTCATTTATTAAATGGGCTAAAATTCATGACCTGAATTCGACTCGATTAATAAATGAGTCAAATTGATGGTCGATCTGACCCATTTATAAATTTTTTTTTATAAATATCTAATTCAAACCCTTTATGTTTAATAAATAGGTTAAAAGTTACGACTCATATCTAAAATTTATGGATCAATTTCAGATTGGTTTCACAGATCGGATCATATATTGTGGTAGGAAGAAAGGTGAACGAGTCGGGTTACATGCAAGCGCACCTAAAATTATAAAGCTTTTGGCATTTGCACTCAAACATTTAAATATATTACAAATTCAACCTTTTGCATCCTCTTTTGAGTGCAAATTGTAAAAATATAATTCATACTTTAATTTCTAAGTAAAAAAATGCCAAAAATCATCTTTATAGCTTTTAATTCTATATAAATGACAGTTCTTCGGATCCCCACCTGCCTACAATACATAAAATACATTGCCACCTATTATTCTTAGCATATATTATGTAATTACAATTTAAATGATAATTCATAATTAAAAAATTTAATTATATACTATTTGGTATCATAAGCCCTCCTATATATAAAAAAGATTCAAACAATTTAAAATACAATGAAAAATTATAATTATGATATAATATTAACATATAAAAAAAAGAGAGAAGAGATGATAGAAGAAAAAACGAAGAAAGAGATATTGAACAATAAGATTTTTTGCTACTGTATTCTTAATTGTTTAGATTTTTATTTTTATAATTATATAATTAAATTTTTTAATTCAGAATCATAATTTAAAAAATAAATTTTTATTACACAATATAGGTCTCAGATGATAGTGCATTTGGTGTAACGTAGGTAAATGATAATTTGAAATTTTGTTATTTATGTAATTCTATTATTACTCACTTTTGTGAAGTATATATATCGATTAGGAAATAAATATCACCTGAGTAATAAATATAATGTACGATTTATATAGTGCATAGTACAAATTATTTTTTTTTTGTGAAATTTTTTTTTTCATTTTAATAGTATTAGTTTTTAATAACAGTTATTAGATATACTAAATAATTTAATTTTATTTTTATTATTCTTAATTAGACTTTATTATTAGTAAAAAAATCAAAATATATCAAAAGGGTAATTCCATTTAGGCTTCTGAGGTAAATTCTATTAAGTTTGATTATTAAATTATTATTTTAAAAATAATTTAAAATTTATATTTAAATATTGCAAATATATTTAAGTATTTTGTAATTATTATTCTAACTTCCACTTTTGCTTTTTTATATGTTAATATATAATAGTGCTTTTTAATATTTAAATATATATTATTTATTTATTAAAATAATAATTTAACAGTATTTATGAAAAAGAATTCACATGAAAAAAATTTAGATAAAACAGATTTGAACAATATATTTTCATTTTTTTTACACCTACTTGAAATAAGTGATCTACCTTAGGATTCAAATGAAATACTCCTATATCAAATCAACAATAACAACTAAGCCTTAATTCTACTAGGTGGGGTCGGCTGCATGAATTTTTTATTTTTATTACGCTCTATTAATTAATAAATTCTTATTTAAGTCTAATTAAGATCACTCCTTATAATTTTTTGTCATGTCTTCTTTGGTTTTTATCTTTCTATTTGTACCATAGGTAAGATCAAATAACTCGAATTTTCTAACTGGAGCTTTAATTGGCTTACGATTTATATGTTCAAACTATCTAAACTGATTTTCTCTAAATTTATCTACAATTGGTACAATATGAATTTTCTTTTAAATATATTTATTTCTCATTCTAAAATATATAATAAATGGGCTGATGGTTATATAAGGTAACTTATTTATTTAATAAATAAGGTACAAATTTTAATATTTCATTTATTTATAAAAGAATCTGATTCGATTAAATTTTAAATGATAAGATCATAAAAAGTTATTAATTTTTACTCAAAATTTTAAACTTTAAGGGCTTGTTTGGTCGAAGGATAAATTTGAGTAAGAAAATAAAAAATATTTTATTTTATAGAATTGATGGGAAAGAAATTTATTTTAATATTAAGAGATGTGTAGGATATGAAATAAAATTGATCTTAAGATTGAAATTTGCGTTGAATGTGAAATAAAATTATTAAAATTTATAATAAATTTAAAATATTATTAAAAAATAATTTATTTATTTTTTTAGTAATTGCAAAACATGCCCTAAATAGAATGGGATAATTTATATATCTCAATCCTTCAGATCACCCATGTGGGTCCCACCGGTCCGACTCGACTTGGAGGTCCGGTCCCCGGCCAAAACCCGACAGCCCCAGCGAACCATCGCCTTCTTCGGTAGCCATCACGTAATTATTAGGTCAGATAAAGGGTATTTTGGACATATTGCCTCTTCGCTGCCCCCACATGCTTTCTCCGGTCCTTGCCCGTAGCTCTTTATACAGTGCTCTTCTTGTGCGAGCGAGCCAGCAAGGAGAGGGGAAGAAGATAGAGGGATTACAGAATGGGATTGGCGATGGATAGCACTTTAGCTTCCTCATTCATGAAGATCTCCTCCACTTCGCCTCGCTTCTGTAATGCGGTTAGCCAGGGGTTAGTGATCCATTTGTATTAGCTTGATTTTTGTTTTATATGTGTTTCCGGTGCAAAGTTTGAGTTCGTTCTTCGAGTTTAATGTACAAAGAAAAATATCTTCTCCCTCTCGCTTTTTACCTATTCGTTTGTTGTGTAGCATTCTTTGACCTTCTTCATTTCGAGCAAGGCAATATTTTTTCTTGTTTTTGTTTGTGAAATCACAACTTTGGCATTTGGGTTAAGATGTTTGAACCACTGAACATTGTAATTTTGTTCAAATTTGTACACGCAGGAACTTTTCAGACGTTGCTGGCGATATAATGGTTTTTGTTGATGGACAATCATTCTTGTTGCACAAGGTATGATTCTCATCTTATACAGATGGATGTTCTTTTTCAATGACCTCCTTTCATACATCGTGGGTCTGCTTTTGCTGGTTTGAATTATGATCAGATATGGTCAAGTGTTGAAAAATGATAAGACAGATTTATTTGTTATGTGATATATGTATTTCTCACTAATAATGGAATTACATAAATGACAGATCTTCAGATTGTCACTTGCCTACAATGCACGAAATATGTTATCTGAGACCAATAATTCTAGGCATATACTGCACAATTGCAATTGATTTATACATTATCATGTTGACAATTCTCAATTAAAGAGTTTAATTTTATACCATTTTTTATCATAGTCTCTATTATGAAAAGGAGATCCATACAATTGAGAATACAATGGCAGAAAATCTTATTGCTCAATATTTCCTCCTCTCTTTTCTTTCTCTCTTCATCTCTTCTCATTGTCTCTTTATATGTTAACATGGTATCAAAGCCATAGTTTTGCCATTGTATTCTCAATTGTTTGGATCTCCTTTTTATAATGAGGAGTCCATGGTACAAAATGGTATACAGTTAAGCTCTTTAAGTAATGTATAAATCAACTTGCAATTACGTAATGTATGCCTAGAATGATACGTCTCAGATGGTAATATATTTGGTGTGTTGTAGGTAAGTGATAATATGGAGATCTATCATTTATGTACTTCCATGAAATACACATATCAATCATGAAATAAATCAAGGAAAGTGAGAAATATATGTCACATGGACAGCAAATATAATGCAAGATTTGAACAATACGAAATAGCTATGCAATAATTTTTTGGTGAAAAAGTAGCTTTAGCAGTTTGTCAAATGCAGGTTTTCTCGATAATAGTGATTTAAAAGGGATATAAAAGGGAATAGAAATGTAAGCTGTTTGGATGCACATATATAATTAGCTGACTATGTGCCTTGAATTTTCTTTAGGCCTTTCACATTCCATTGATCCAAATACATCCTGCATGACTTGAGAAGATGATTTTCCACTATATTGCAGTTAAATTTGATGTTCCTTTTTCTTTTCTTTCCAAAATGCTTACGAGAGTCATTTTGTGAGTTTCTGCCACATCTGTGGTATAAATATTCACAAAGAATTAAAAGTTCTGCCGGCCTACACTGATGCTCCTGATTTCTTCAAAATTCTTGTTGTATATTCTCTTGAACTGAATCTCGTGATTATTTTTTATGTGTATGCTTCCAAAATCAGGACCCACGGTTGCAACATATGTGGTTAATAGAACATTTTCATTTTTACCCGAGCTTCTTTAGAGTGTACTTCTAGTTTATTATTTAGCTTTTGCATTTTCATCCTTGTATCAAAATCAGGACCCACGGTTGCAACATATGTGGTTAATAGAACATTTTCATTTTTACCCGAGCTTCTTTAGAGTGTACTTCTAGTTTATTACTTAGCTTTTGTATTTTCATCCTTGTATTATAATAATGTATAATAAGTGTCCCATTTTCATGAAGACTGTCAAACTCTGTTAGATTTTTTGTTCCAGTGATGTTTACCTCTTTTGAAAGTCCATTACTGACTGAAGATTGTGCTGCTTTATTCCTGCAATGTTCGCTTCGACTGAAAGATAGAAGTCAGGGATATTCTTATTGCACTAGCAAAATATAGTATCTTTTGAAATAAAAAAAAAAGTTTCTTTTGTGTTCATCAAATTATTGTTCATACATTTTAATTCTGGTGTCCCCTTGCTTTACCGGCATCTTAGTATATTGTTGTAATATTTTAGTCTTTATGTTTCCATGCTTAGACATGTTACGCTCCTAATGTTTTTGTCTCCTTAAAGTTTCCCCTGGCTTCACGGAGTGGGAAAATTCGAAAGTTGTTGGTAGATTCCAAGGATCCAGACCTGTCTAAGTTGGAGCTTTTCAACATTCCAGGTGGACCTGATGCATTTGAACTTGCTGTCAAATTCTGCTATGGAATGAATCTTGAGATCACAACTAGCAATTTCCCCTTCCTTCGATGTGTAGCTGAATATCTGGAAATGACAGAAGATTATAGGGAACAAAACCTTATTGCCTGTACTGAAGTCTTCTTGAATGAGATAGTCTTGCAAAGCATTGAGAAGTCTCTGTTGGTTCTCTGTGCTTGCTCTTCCAGTTTGCTTCTGATGGCGGAGGAGATTGGCATCATAAATAGATGCATAGAAGCAGTTGCCATGAAAGCAAGCAAGGAGCAATTGGTTTCTGGTTTAGCCAGTTTAGGATGTGATGGTCAATCTAGCAAGCGGGAAATGGATTACCAAGGTTGGTGGGTGGAAGGTCTTTCTATGCTAAACATCGATTATTATCAAAGAGTTATTGCTGCAATGAGGAGGACGGGAGTAAGATCAGATAGCATTACAGCATCATTGATCCACTATGCTCAGTCCTGTCTGAAGGGTATTGACAAACGCCGTGGATGGGAATCTGGCTTGTCATTGGGAGAAAAACAGCGAGTTGTTGAATCAATCGTTGGTCTTCTATCGACTGAGAACATTAAATCAGTTCCTTTGACATTCTTGTTTGGAATGCTTAGGATGGCTATTGAGGTGGATGCATCATTAAACTGTAAGCTTGAACTGGAGGGGAGAATTGGTTTTCAATTAGAGATGGCCTCACTTGATGATCTGCTGATACCTTCATTACTGTCCAATGAATCAGCTTTTGATGTTGATACTGTACATCGAATAATAATCAACTTCTTGCAGAGGATTGAAGTGGAAGATTCTGACAAGTCATCACAGTGTGGATACGAATCCGAAAATCCAAATTCTCCCAGTCATAGTTCCATACCTAAAGTGGCAAGGCTTATGGATGGTTATTTGGCCGAAATTGCTCCAGATCCATATATTAATTTGGAGAAATTCATGGCACTTCTTGAAGTCTTGCCTGATTATGCCAGAGTAATTGAAGATGGGCTCTACAGGGCTGTAGACATATACTTAAAGGTAGACAGAAGAGCATCATTTTAAAATATGTATAATTCTTTTTGAGGAATAGATCTCATTGACCGAAAAACATAATAATACCAACCAAAAAAATGTGTTTTTGTATACTCTCAGTGTAGTATTTTTGCCAAAAATATTTCTTTCCGTATTTGTCTGCCCGTTTCTTTTACATGACAGTCCCATATCTCCTTTTATAACTAATAACAAATTTATAATTTGCGACGAGCTTTCATGTACTTAGTATTCCTTAGGTAATGGCAAGAAATTATGAATCTACTTAAAATGTCTCACTTGTGTCCATGGAGAGTGTTACTTTGAATAAGTTTGAATGGAGAAGAGAAATCTATATAACTCATTTTAGTTCAGAATTAAGGCTTTGTTGTCTCCTTTTTGATTTGGAATTTCGTCATTCTAAATATCCGTGAATTGAAGAGTATCATATTTATGTTTTCTATGGAAGATATTATACTAACTATAGATCTTAAAGCGATTTAGTGTTCCTTCTATGCATAGAAGCTTAATGAAATGTTCTTTCATTTTTTCCTTTACTTGGTTTGTTGTTATGTGCATGTCATTCTTCATTACTACTAGTAGCTCTATTCTAGCTTTTTGGAAATTTTTCTCATGATTCTACAATTGGCTATTTACTTGATATCATCCTCAAGTTTTTGCTGGAGTGTAAAGCCTAATTCTAGATATATGATACGTACTTTGTAAAAGATGGAAAAAATGTGTGGCATTAAACTTTTGAAATATTTGAAGTTCAAAGTATCAAAATTCAGCCATGAATATTTATCCTAATGTTTTACTGTAAATAAGGGCTGAACCTTAATTGTGCCTTGATAGTTGAATGAGAATTATTGTCGTTGACTAGGTGAAGTTCCCTAAACCACTTAAGTTGTCTCTCTCTCCCTCCCTCTCTTTATCTCTCTTGATACTTTCTATGGTACTCGGGAGAAGTGTCATTCCATCTTGCCACACTCTCAATTGCTTCTACCATTGTCAACGTTAGTCTTCCACCAAAGCCTATACAGGTAGACAATTTAGCTTGTATACATTCTTCAGTAACTTGAACTTAGAGTGATTGGCGAATCATGCTACTTATATCATATTACCATGTTTCTGTCAGAAAAATTCATACGGCATATTCAACATTTTTTTAATAAGAAAATGGCATTCAACTATTTGAAACAGAAAAGTTCACTTTGCATGTATGCCTTTTCCTGACCTGATTGATTTTTCATCTTCGCAAAAATATCAGAGAGATATTTGAGTGTTTCAACATTAGGAATCAATTTTGAATAGTTTAACTGATTGTCCTGCTGTCTCTATCACAAGAACATGCCAAATAAGAATACCAATTGTGATCGGCCATGGATGGGCAAAATTCGCTGAACATGTCAAATACATGTGCTTCTTTTTCGTCGCTTTCTTTGCGGCATCATGTAAATTTGTGAAGAGTTTTGATTTTAACAACCTGATCGATTAACAGTCAAGTTCTAATCTGGGCAGGCTCATCCATCACTGACAGAACCCGATTGTAAGAAGCTATGCAAGCTCATCAACTGCCAGAAGCTTTCTCAAGAAGCATCGAATCACGCAGCACAAAACGACCGTCTCCCTGTCCAAATGACAGTTCGTGTGCTCTACTTTGAGCAGCTTCGCCTGAAATCCGCCATCTCCGGTGATTCTGCTGATGGCTCGTTTTCACAGAGGAACCTCAGCAGCAGTGGCGTCCCCAGCGCAGCCGTCTCTCCCCGGGACAACTATGCTTCTCTTAGAAGGGAGAACAGGGAACTGAAGCTGGAGATCACAAGGATGAGAGTAAGGCTGAGTGAGTTGGAGAAGGAACATGCTTTCATGAAGGAGGGGATGAGGGATGCGAAATCTGGGGAGAATGGAAATGCATTCTTTGCTTCTCTCTCTAAAGGTATCGGAAAAATAGGAATTTTTGGCCCTGGGAAACAGCTTAAACACGGCAGGAAATCACAGGCCACAGATGGGAAGAGCAGGAGGCGGCAGAGAAGATCTTCTGTCTCTTGATAGATGATGATTACAACTTAAAATGGGTGGAGAAAATATTTTAGGAGGATGTTCTTCATAAATATGTTGAGAGTTATGCTTAACAATTCTTATTATACTTGTTTATGGAGGGGAGAGTAAGGTTTAATGTAGCTTTTTGTTCAACCATAGAAGTTTAGCATTGTGTTAAGAGTTTCTGTAATTATGTAAATGTATGAGTTTTTCTTAGAATTCCATTGCAGTCTCTGATTTGATGTCAGTTTTATTTCACTTTAATCCAGTTGCTGATTGGATAATTTTTGCATCCAGGACTTCAAACTGTTCAGAGCCCAATCACTGAGTGCCACATGTAACAGACCCGCCTAGAGTGCACACGTGGCCGCCTGGTGATTTTGCCTTTAAACCATGCTCGCCTCAGATGCAAAATTTTCTCCTGATGTGACACGATTCTTATTATTATTATTATTATTATTATTATTATTATTATTATTAGTTATTATTATGTGCAGCTTGGTCTCTGATGTTTTGTAGAGTTATGCTAATTGTATTGCATTATGAAATGATATGTTGTTAGATGTTTCATAGGGATATTGTGAAAATATATATATGAATTAGTTTTGAAAAAAAAAATATATCAATTGTATGGCAGTATGAAATGATATATTTACTATGCTTATAAGAGATTTTGTGTTAAGTATATATTATAGGATCATGAAATATACATTAATTGTATGGCAGTATGAAATGGCATAATTATAGTATTTCAAGGGATAACGTAGAAATATACATCTGGCCATGCTAATATAGATATTTTTGATTTGTATAAACTACATATATTGACAGTTCATATATATATATATATATATATATATATCAATGTTTCATAGAAACAATTAAGAATATTGAGATTAAATATATATCATTTTATTTGAGAAGTTATTGCTTGGGGAGAGGTACTACTTGAAAAGGTCAGTATCTTAGAGAACTCAATAGATATGCTGACGAAGTTCCTATTAACTTTGAATTTTGTGTTATGCTTGAATTTGATCTCCATTTTATTCAACGAGTGGTTTATGTTCTTAGAGACATTTGGGAGTAAGTGATAGGTTCGTGAGAGAATTATTTATCATGGAGGAGATTTTTTTGGAAGTACAACTTAAATTCTTCATCAGTTTAGCAACAGTTTCTTTAATGAAAGTTGTTTGACTGTAGTTTTTCTTGGAAGTAGAATGGTTAGAATCACACATTGCATGAGTCGAACGAAATTCCTTTAGACTGAAGCTTTCTTTGAAGAACATCTCGCTACTTCATGGTGTTTTTCAACAATTATTTTCTTTGACTGCTCTTCAGACAGCAGACGATTATTAGCAGAGATTATATGGAAGAAATATTCCACTACTCACCGGTAGTCAAAAAATATGTGGGGACCACAAACCGCCGATGTAACTATCAGGACGGTAACTTAAATTCCAAGCACAATTTCATTATATTATTCATCCACGATGAAATATAGAGGAGAGCATGGAGTCTAGTGAGCTTGTGCATTTGCTACTAAAAGCCCAACTTCATCTATATAGAACAATGTTTGAGAGCTTCAATTTTCTTTTGTAAGCATGTGAACTTCTCTATTTGAGTGAAAAAAGAGCTCCCTTTTAACACAACTCACAGTAATAAAATTCTATACTCTTACTCTCTTTCAACTAACGAAACACTTCTCTTCTATATTGACAATAATTTCATCATAATAACTTCCATTTAAATCCTAAAATTTACTTTTTTATTGCTTACTTCTACAATTGTGATTGCTTATGGTTATCCGTTCATTTTGGATTGATTATTTGGTTATTCGAAGACTCTCCTTCAACCTTCTTCCTCGGCTACTCAATCATTTCTATGATTCAAGAGGTTATTCGGCCTTGCTATATCTACCGAAGGATATCATAGAGACAGCTTATAAACTAAAACGACATCAAAATAAGCAAATGATGCTCCATAACTCCACCAGGGTTAGGTTTTTAAATAATACACAACCCTACAGTCCAGAATTAAACAAATTTAAACTCCATTCATATTCAGTCTCAATTTTGAAGCTAATTTGATTCTGCACAGCAGTAAACATTCTCCTTCTTCAATGCCGGAAAAACCATCAGACTCACCAAGGCCAAAATTTGGCCACTTAATTGACCAAAATATATCAAACTTCCAAACACAATTATCTTATTTTTAAATTTTCTTCCGAAACTAACTCATATTCCCTTAATGAAAATAAATGAACCTAACAGTTTTATGAACCACCACAACGAAAATGCATTAAAAATGTATTTAAATTGTTTTTGAAATACTTCATAAAAAATGAACAGTATTGAGACGTCCAGTAAATGTTACCGTAAAAGAACGAGTGCACAACATATCGTAAATATCTAACTCGGATAACCATGAATGAGAGATGTAGTCGGAATATAAACTGCCAGCTTACACCGGTAGGCATTGCTCAACAGAACTTCCAGTGATTGTTGCAGTTCACACAAGTCACAAAGGTTGTCATGGGTTCATCAGCACTTCTGGTTTGCAATTGATAGTAAGTGCACTTCCTCTGCCCACATCTACCACATTTAAACTGATCAGTTGTAGCCTTTGGAGCTCCTGCTCTTTCACATTCAAACAGAGCCTTCTCTTGAATCTGCTTATTAGCAAGCTTCCTCTCGTCGCTAGCCATCTCTTCAGCTGTCATGTTGATGAGCACCTGAGGGGTTATATGCCCTAGGAGAACCCTTCGACGAAGATCTGTGTTTTTGGCATCCTTTAGATTGAACATAATCGATCTGTACTTAACTTTATGAGATCCATTTGATCGGCCTAGCTTTTCAAACATCACGGACTCGACGGTTACTGCGACGCGAATCGGATCGCAAGCATCTATTTCATCAAGAATGTTTCTCACCTCTTGCCTCTCATCTTTGCCTGCCTCGTCAAAAACCTTTGAGAATGCCTCGGCAAGGAGTTCCCTGAGCTTATCTCTCACAGGATCATTGCATTTTACCATTGAAGTAAACTTTGGAGGACCTGCTGGAACTGGAGGCTTCTTAGCAACTGACGGCTGTTGCTCTTCCTTCGATAGTTTCTGCACCTTGATGGATTCAACTCCATTACTTCTTTGAGACATTGCATTTCCAATTTTAACTGATCCTGGCCTTGATGCGATCTCAGATTCAAATCTTTTACCAGAAACCAACTTCTCGACCTTCACGCTCTCAGACTTTGGAGTTTTTTCATCCTTAATACTTTCTGATCTCTCAAATTTGGCTTCAGTTTTCAAAGGTCTTGCATCTTCAGAGGAGCTACTTTTCTTACAATCTTTGCTTGTCTCCTCAACAACAACATTTTTCCAGAATTTAAACAAATCAGACGCAATTTCTTGAATCCTTGGCTTAGGGTGCTTTGTGAGGCGGCGAATGCGCTTTCCAACCTGAAACAACATAGATTTCTTTTTGTAAGATTCAATGGTTTAAGAAACAAAAAAGGTTTAAGAAAATTATAACTAGAAAAAAATTAAATGAATAAGCGACAAGATTCATAGATGTAAAGGCCGAGAAAGAACCCATGGCATGAAGTTTTCAGAGAAAGAACCAAAAAGGAACAACTTAAAACCTCATGACAGGTGCTTCTTTTTTAATCCAAATCACAATAGACGCTTCATGAATTTCAGCTCAGTTTTTTACAGGAAGAGTTGCAGCTCTGGAGTACACACAAATACATCCACTCAAGATCATACCATCAACAGACACCAAAAATAGTATGAAAAATGTTCCTTGATAGTAAACCGTACAAATATGGCAAGCATTAACTTCTTTATTAATCCAATGCAATGTTTAATCGTGACAACATGTGGTACAGACTGGGCCACAACACTCACGGCCTGCTGGAGTGTCAGTAGTGGGGAAGGAATGCATCACTGAAGCGAATTTGAGGTGAGAGTCGTCGAGTCAAGAAGGGCTTGTAGGGAATTGAGCAGCGCAGTGCAAATGCAGTAGCAATGCAGCTATAGGTGAAAGAAAGTGAGCAAATGTTACAGCAAAGGGAAATCCACAGATGGCTTTGACTCACAGAGGGTGGAACCAAGCCAAATCTCAGGCATGGTCCGACCCGCTTAGGCGACTACAAGGCTAGGGGTGCAAATAAACCAAGTGGGCAGGAGGCGACTCAAATCCAAGATGGAGAATCAATTTTCTTGAAGATGAAGGTGAGATCAAAGAGTGTTGATATTTTCTTAAGGCCAACTAAGATTTTTAGGATTCCCATCTAAAGTCACATCTACCAATTCCTTTGCTAAGTTATTGACGCTTTCAGTAAAATCTCACTCAAACACAACTTTATTTCACCATCAAAACAAATGAAGCCTAAATACAACAAAATCAAATTAAATCACATGTGGATCAGTGCTAGGGCAATTGCAAGTGGTGCGACATTAGATGGAGAGATATGAGCATGAAAAAAGAAATTATCTTTGATGAAGATAGAGGGCAACACATGTATAAGAAGAATTAAAGTTTTGGAGATAACTAATGTTATAAAAGATTCTCACCCTTAGTCCTGACCATTTCTTTCACAAGAATTGATTTAATCGCCATTTCTCTCACCCCTAGTCCCGACCATTTGCTGAAACTCCATTTTTTTAATTATCAGCTAATTAAAAAATTCAGATATAAATTCTATACAAAGAGGGAATTGATCCAATCCTAAAACCATACCAAAGATGTAGGACTAAATAAAAAAATAAAATCAACCAACCAAGCCTAAACAAACCACCTTGATCGAACAGACCCAATGAACTACGAATGGGACTAAAATCTAAAACAAACTAACTCAACCTAATTAACTTAATATAGATTCAAAATGACAGGAATTGAAATCTAATCTATCAGAATGGCCCAAACAAGAAGCTTCCGAAGTTGACAATTTCTTACCCTTTCTTTTATTCTCTGCCATCTCAAATTCATTATAAAGGATTCACAGGCAGGAGCCAATGGTTATGAAGTGCAAAAATAAAGGATTAATCATCAATGAATAAAGAAATAACAAGTCTGAATTTCAGCACATTCTGCATTCATACTCCTAGGTCAATTTATGCATAGAAGAATCAAGCCTTTTGAAACAACAATGAATTAATCAGAAAAGCAAAGCTCACAAGCTACTAGAAGAACAGGTAAACAGAATGATTTAGCAGATTGACTGCATCATGAAAATATACTAAAAGGTAATGGAAAGCTAGGAGGAAAAGACCATAAAGGCATAGTACTAGCAAAAAAAGGACTGAAGCACCATACATTTGAAATGAAGTCTGAAAGATTTATGGAGAAAATACATATTCCCTATGAACTACAAACATGATCGGTCATGAGAATTGTTATTATAACAAACGCCTATACTTCAATATAATGGGGGCAAAAACATGAGCATCAAGAAAAAGGGATGGAGAGAGTACCCTTCTCCATTAAAAGATAGATGCTTGTATACAAGCAATATTGAGCCCCTATCAAACCAAGAAAAAATGTTGAACTTTAGTTGATTTTGATGATCACAACCACTCTAGGGATTATGAGCTAATATTTATTTAGAGAGCATAGGATAGATTTTCCCTATGTTGATGAGATGACAAAGATATTTCGGATGACCACCTTGGCACATTCGAGGCTTAGTGACAGTCAATACTGTTCGAGGAAAGATCAATACTTCTAGTAGAAAGTTTATATTTAACCTACGTAACCTTCTTATACATACATATGATTGCCAAGATTCACAATTTTGTTTTCTTAAAAAGCCTAAGAATCCTTAAGAACTCATACCCATATTATCAAGATTTTACTCAAATTTTCTGAGATTCTCCCAAATCTTTTTGGTGGGGAAATGACAACATTGGACCTTCGATTTATTCTAGATAGAGTTTACACTCGATGTCCGAGATCTTACCACATAACATCGATTTGGAAGGGCGGTTGACTTTGGAAGATTTGGCAACAGACATTCATTTAGTGATTTCAACAACACAATTCTAGACCCTTCAAAATAATTTTCCAGCCCTAATCAACATGTCCCAAATATCTCTGCGAGCAGCACCAAGCTGCATCCATCAAAACCTCGTGCCCGACACGTCGACCTACTGGCTGATTGTCTGCAGTTGCTGACTGTTAGCCACAACGCTACACTGCCTGATAGCCACAACGCCCACGACCCCCTCTGCCATCCATATCGACTCCTCACCACCAGCGAGTTTGTCAACCCTCTATCGTTTGCCTCGTCCCATTGAATTTCCATTACCAGCCACATGATCAACGCACCGTATCGCTGGCCAACTCTCAATGACCACACCGGTCGATGCAACCCACCGCTCCGCCTCCTTCCTGCCGACGATCGATCCGCCTTCCTCTACTCAGCCTATTTATCGCCCAATCGCTAACCTTCCTCACACCAACAGAGCACAGTCCATGCACAGCTGCCGCCCACCAGCTATCTTATCTCACTATTGCTGTGTAGCTGCCGCCCAATCTGTGCTCGTCGTTACCTTATTTCAAATTTTCAAATCGCTAATTTGGTAAGATTCAAATCTAAACATTTATCTTTGCATTTTCTTCAATAGTTAGTTGTGAATCTGTTATCTTATTTGATTGATTTGCTCACTTGTGCGATATTTACATTATTGTGTGAATCAATTGCTATTAGGTTGTATTTATTGTGAGGCTACCTATTATTGTGTACCCTAGCTCCGATCTATTGAAATAATATTGCTTTAAATCAATCGGTGAATCATTTGTATATCATTCTAACTTATTTCTTAATTATTTAAAATTGATTTACCTACGATATTGGAGGTATTTTGATTATCACATAATTACCATTAGTATATATTCTTGTAAAATTTTATGTTATCGGCTATTAAACATGCTAATCTCTGAAAAGGTCTATGTCTCACATGTTGTCCCATATCACCTTTCCTATGACTTACCAATATGCAATCACATACATTAGAAATATTAAAATTTTCTTTTGACGATTCAAATAACTCTTTATTTGTCTCAACTAATTAAGCAATTCTCATCTTATTCGACCAAAGGGTTGTCATTTGAATCAGCTAAGAAGTGTTATTGTTCTCTTACCAGCTCACCAAAATTTCTACTCTGGCCTCGTTTGGTTCGAGCTTTTTTTTAGGCATGAAAAAAAAATTATTTTATTTTTTAAGTTTAATAGGAGAGAAATTTATTTTACTATTAGAAAGTGTGTAAAATGTGAAATACTTTCAATTCTAATATTCGTATTTGTATTAGATGTGAAATAAAGTTAATTTTTATAGTTGAAATTTGTGTTGGGTAAAAAACTCCCCTCAAACCAAACGAGGCCAAGCTTTTAACTTGCAAATTTTTTCAAGGAGATTCCATTTTTGTGAGAGATTCTTAACAATTTTGTCAAGTTTTATTCTCTTGAAAGTTTCCACAATCTTTTCTTCAAGCTCTTCAAAGCTTGTTGTTTTTCTTCTCTAAAGGTTTCTAAAAGGTTAAAAAATAAGATCTATTACCAAAAGGTCCCTATAGTTAATCCATAATTACGGTTTGGTTCACAATTTTCAAAATTTTACTGAAAAGTCCCTATTTTCAAACTGTTATAACTAAAGATCCTTGAAAATTATGATTATTATATAACAAGTCCCTATTGACGATTTCGTTAGTATCTAAGGAATATTTCATTTTAAATTTTTAAAAATTTTATTTTTATATAATATTAAGTAAACTATAGAAACCTTTCAATAATTAACTCTAAAAAATATTATAATTTGTTTAGCATAGCAAGCTCATAGGGCTCCTCTTGTAATACCACTTTCTTTTAATCATTGTTTCTTTAACCAGATAAGCTAGCAAAACTTTCACTTCTTTGTCATTTCTCCTTTAAAGAAGGCTTTCTCCCAAGTGTGAAAGAAGGATTGCTTTCCTTTTAGAATTGTTTGTGCTAGGTAGCATAATAAAAGATTTGGGATTCATTCCTTAAAGGAGTGACTGAAATGGTTTTGCCTTGACCAGATTAACCGATTGTAGGAATTCCCAATGAGATTTTGGAGTGAAGGTAGGCTCAAAGAAACCAAACCACTATCAATAGTATGTGTATACATGTTTACCACTTCCTTGATCTAATTTAATTTTTCCCTCTTCGAACTGTTTGAAGCCCTTGGTCACTTTGGTTCCCTATGTCAGTCATCATCTTTCAAAAAAGTGCCAACAGAGCCTTTCGGCCATACTGGGGGGCCAAATCTACTGGTCACATTAGGGTAGTGATATTCAAATTTGATTCCAGGTTATTTCAACTTATCTCTTTAGCTATATTTGCTTGTATTTGGACTTGTATCTTTAAGCATTGTCTTGCACTTCTATTCATCATCAACTTAGTTAAGCAGTTTTTTTAGTTACCCAATTCAAATCTCCCAAATCATAGTAGGACATACGAAACAACAAAAAATGGAATCCTATCAATAAAAACTACCCGAACTTGCAAGAGTACCATCATTTAAGCATATCATAAATTGCTAGACCATGACCCTATGTCAATACAAGCATGTGACTTTAAACTATAAAGTCCTGTAACAAAAGCCATAAATGAAGACAAGCAAAAAAAAAACAGAGATGAAGAGAGGTATGAGAGAGCAGCTTTTTCCATCTACAAAGAAACAAGATTACAGGAAAGAGTGAAAAGCCAATAATGCAAAGAAACACAGAGCCTAGAAATCACTGAATGCAGAAGCGGATGTCCAAACATTTAAAACTCTAGGTAGCATGCATACCTTAAGCATTTATGGCTTATTAAGACCATATATCTATGCCTGTTCATAAGCACTGAGATTATAAACAATAGCATGTACCAGAAAAGCCAAACTTGAAAGCCACTAGAGCAATGGCTGGCAAGCATTATATTCTGATAGTTGTTGGGAAAGGTCAAAGCTAGCATGTGAATGCATCTAACTAAAGGAGTAACCATCAGATGCCTCACACTCCTTCCCAAACCAACGAGCACATAGTTAAGACTGAACATATTTTAGGCATCCACCAACAAGGCTTGACAACTGAGAAATATTATTAGTTTCACGTAGACACAGGAAAATATGCACAAAAAACACAAAAGAGGCAACAACAAAAGATATAGTAATCTAGAAAGAATAAACTATATACATTTTACAATTATACATATAACACTACAGCATGCTGGAAAAAAATGAAAATTGTATTACAACACTATAAAATCAAACACATGTATTTCAAGGTTTTATTATACACAATTTGTCTTCTTTTTTCACCTCAAATCCAACCAAACTGTGTATAACCCAAACCTAAACTTATTTAAGAAACATGTCACAAAACATGACCAAAACTCAACCCCAACCCTAATTTGCTTGGCTCAAACCAGAAATTTGTCGAAGAAATTTTGGTCTGATTGCAAAGTAGATCAAATCTTGATGCATCTACTGCAAGATATCTAGCCTTTCTTTTTTTTTAGTAAAAATGTTAGCTACACATATAATTAGGTGTCCAATAAATGGTATGTTATATAAAAGACTAAATTATTTGCTAGAATATTGTAATTGCATTTCATTCTTATTCACATTGCAGATGATCTTTTATATGTAATACAAAACTGAGGAGAAGTATAAGTATGGCATGAGTAATGTGTCTTTGGTTTGCTGGTATAAAAAAAGACATCAAACTGGCTAACAGAGATCTAATTAAAGTAGTAATTAAATGTCCCTGAATTGAAAATATTTAATTATTATGCTTTAATTTATCATTTCAAATCAATAATTATTCATAGTTAAATATCACTGGGTATTAAATGGTTTCTAATTTACCGAAATAAACCAAACAAATAGATTTTTTACATAAAACAAAAATAAATCCACTAAACATAAATTAGATTGGATTGATTTTGGTTAAATATAAACATCCATCCCAACCCAAACAGGTTCTAATACTTTAAAAAGAGCATAGCCACGAGAATAAAAGAGAAGGAAGATTATTGCCATCAACAAGAAAAAAAATAAAGAGAAGGCATGCCAAATCCATGTATACAAAACCCAAACAATAAAGAATCACACTGGTTGGCTGGTTTATAAATTTGATTTATTTTCACTGGAAAAAGTAGCTGCTGGGGGAATAACGAGATTTTGTTTCCTAATATGACTATTTTAGCCACCTGAATTGAACAAATACATGTGCAGCCAACATGGATAGGCAATTTAACCAGTAAATCTCAATGTATCTATAAAAGTGAAAAATTGTAGATAAATCCCACGGAGGTGGTTTGAAAAATTTTATATTTTAAATTGTAAATAGTAAAACCTAATGATGCAGATCAAAGCATGCATACCACAGTTGCAGCATAAACTGCATACAATAAACCTAGGTCCACTCTGGTATTTAAGTAGCAGTGTGGTGTTTACTAGAAAATCCAACCTCACAAGCCACTAGCAAACAAACATTATATTTTGATAAATGTGTGGAATGACTAAGCTAGTAGGTGACTGCATTGATAGATGAAGGAATAACTATTAGATGGCCCACTTTTTATCCCAATTAATTTCATCATCGATCGAACCCGAACATTGTCCTTAACTAATAAGCTCCAAATCTGGAAAAGAATAAGCTCAGCTTTGCCAGGAGCATAGCATACATCTTGGAGAATCAAGCAACAAGAAATACAAAGAAAAAATGGTGAAAATACCATATATTTCATCACATTCTTTGAACTAGGAATGAAGCCAGTTATCTAAATGAATATTTTTTTATGGAATAAAAATCTCTGCTATCTTGTCCTCTTATGTCAGGTTCAAATTATCAGTAAAACTTAAGCCAATCGTAACACGTCAATGGACAGTAAACTCAATAGCACTAAGAATAATTAAGAAAATTTTAAAAACCATATAAATGATCAAAGTCACGTCAAGATAAGTTGAACAACAAAAGCTTTTGTACTATACACAGAAACAAATCGAAGCAGATTAAAACAACTAGAGGGGCACACATTTTATAAAACAAAAACTTTCGACATTTCAGCAAATCTCAGAATGTAAATTAGCCTTCAATCTCCAGCAGGCTATGAAACCAATAATAGAAAAAGGAAATCAACTCAAAAATAACAATTTTTTTTCTTTCCAAACCAGAGATACCACATGATCAGAAATTATTGTGCGATCAGGAGGGAAGCAACGTGTACCTGAGTGGCTACCAGATCCTTTGTGGCGACCGGCATCCTCCTTAACCGTTTAAGAGCATCCACGCAGCGATCCTCCTCCGCTGCTCCATCATCGGCCGCTGCAGCGTCGGCCGCCTTCTCGGCCACCTCGTACGCACTCAGAATCTCCTTCTCCATCGCGGAAGAGGAGGCAGAAAGGCCGACGGCTTTGATCCCGCAAATTTTTAAACCCTAGGCTATGTCTGTTCAGCGATCAATGTAACAATGTGCCGACGTCATATTCGCGTAACCTGATAGAATTAGCTCACCAACAAACGGTAAAACCTATAAAACTACATTTACATTCACAATAAAAAAAAAATAATAATAATAAATAAATAAATAAATTATATTAAAAAATATTTGAAATAAAATATATATAATATTAAATATAACTTAGCTTCTCTATCTAACACTGAATAAAAACTATAGCACTCCAAAGTAATTCACAAGATAGAAAGATAAAATTTTATCAAAAAAAAAAGATAGAAAGATAAAATCTTTATAGTCTCTCTCTTTTTTATTACTTGCATAAGGGTAATTTCGACTAACTTGCAAGACGAGAACATCAAATCTTCGTATTATTTCTCTTGCATTCACTTAGGTAGAGCGAAACTACTCCGAAGAACTTATGAGACAGGAAGATGAAATCTTTAATTCCCTGTTCGATTTCTACTAGAGTTCGATTAGACTCGGGGATTTTAATTCCCTGCAGTTATTCTTTATGTGGGTTAATTTGTTGATAGAGATGGATGAATACTACCTATTGCTTTATTGTGAATCATTAGTTAATTCTTCTGGTGATAATCGTTGATGTCACATTGACCGGTACATTCCTAGATATCGTGGATAATATGTTTAAAGGAACCTGCAAACTTTTTGAGATGATTTTTTGTGACAGCACATGGACAAAGAGCACAATCGTCGGGTGATGTCTTAATAAAAGAGAATCACTGAGGTAAAATGCGACTTCCGGCATGCTTCTAGACCAAGTGAAAAAGTGATAAAAAGTAATGAAAAGGGAACAAGAATGAATTATATCACATCAAAAAGAAAAAAAATTCTTTAGTTACAAAAGTAAATAATGTGACCCCTAATAATAGAATTACATAATATCATGATCACAAGCATCAAATCGTTAATACCTTTCCGTACACATCACCTTTATATTATAAATATATTTCAAGAATATTATCTTATTGCTATATATGTCTCTGTTTGGTAATAAGAAAAAAAAAAGATTTGGTTAAAAAATTTTGTCATTTTTGAAAAATGTGTATGATGTGAAATAAAATGAGTTGATTATATTAAAAATGTGTAGGATGTGAAATAAAGTTGATTGATTTATTGAGAATTGTGTTTGATGTGAAATAAAGTGATTGTTTAATATTGAAATTTGTGTGAGATTAGAAATAAAATAATTTTTTAAATTTTTTTAAAATAAATTCAAAATTTTATCTATGACTAATTTTAGTCATGATTTTTAGCTCATTTCCTAACAGGACCTTAAATTCTCAAACATCTTTATCTTCCTCTTCCTTCTCTTCTCTCTTCATATTTTATTATGGTATTGGAACCTTGATCACTGCTGATCGGCGTCACTTCGTCTCGCCGGAGTACTCCATTAACTTCACCAGATGAAGCCCCTACCAATGCTCAGCCATTGAAGGGCCTCTTTTCATGCTCACCTCTCCTGTGCTCTTTTCTACATCACTACGAAGCATCTGCCGGCGTTTAGCCATTGACGGAACCTCTACCGATGCTCATCACCATTGAAGGACCTTTACCGATGCTCATCATCTTTCGATTGATTAAGCCGCTAGCTGAACTCCTGCCTCGCCCAGGCGGCCTCCTTATTTTTCGAGCCACCGGACTCTTGCCTGCTTACTCTTAGAGCCACCGAACTCTTGCCTCACCGATCGAGTTGGCGTCCTTCCTCGCCTAACCTATCTCCTTCCTTGCAGAGTCGGCGTCCTGCCTCACCGATCGAGTTGAACTCCTTCCTCGCCGGATTTCCCTTTACTCAGCATTATCACTGGCCACTCATCTGCCAAGCTTCCCTCTATCGAAGCTCCGTTTGCCCTCATGTGAGAAATTACAATATAGTACTTAGACTTTTGAACTTATTGCTGCAGTGCGATGAAGATGTCTCAAATTTGTTCTGCCTACTAATACGTAGCTTACCTCTTTAAAACTAATAAGAGATAATTAGTTACTTTGGAAGACGCAATTTCTTCTTTTGCTCCGTGCCCATGATCTCCTTGGAGTAGTTGACGCCACAGAACCATATCGTGATACAAATGAACTAACTTATATTAATTAGGTTAAGAGGAATCAGTTAATCCTCACTTGGATTATTTCAACACTCACTGAGTTTGTTCTTCCATTGTTAGTGAATTTGAGTACATCTCATGCAGTTTGGAAAACTCGTACTGACACATTTGCTTCTCACTCTAGAGCACAAATTCTTTAACTTAAAGCTCAATTACAGATGATGAAACCAGTAGACAATTCTATCGATGACTATACATAAGCAGTATAGAATATTGTCAAAAATTTAACTGCCATTGGACATTCATTGTCCGATCCAAATATTTCAATACATGTTCTTTCAGGTCCTAACTCTACATATGAAAATATAATTCTTGCAATCACTACTTATCTAAATGATTTTACCTTATAAGAAGTGGTGGAGACACAGATCAATATCGAATTGGATGGCTAGGATGACGTTATGTACTGAATCAAAATTCAAATTCAAATTAATTAGAGCTAATAGAGATTTTCATATTAGCTTTATTTAGATTTGATTTGATTTGAATTGATTCAGAGCATATTTTGAATATTTGGAGACTCACCATATTTGGAGCTAATTTTATTTTATTGTAATAGACTTATTTTCATATTTACTTTTATTTATTTGGTATTTTATTTTTTACATTTAATATTATATTTTCAAATTTCTACATGAGATCTCTCTATATAAAGAGGCCGCCTTACATTGTAAAAGGGGAGCCTTTTG
>KZ451939.1:1100031-1222882 GCA_002786265.1 Apostasia shenzhenica | reverse complement strand
TCGGCCTGTGCTAGGGCCCTCGTGTCGTTTGCGCGTTGTCTGCGCGTCGCCCTCAATCAGATCAGTTAATCATCGTCAGTAACTCTTCTCCGATTCAAATCACTGGTAAATTCTTTCCTGAACCCCACTAAGTTGATTATTTGATTTCAACACAAATTATTCGCTTGACTTGGATTATTTATTTGGCTCTAATTGTGTGACCCGATATTTCTTGTTTGTCAATTACTGTTGAATTTAGCTGTGAGACGTTTGTCTTAAATTCTTGAACCTCGGATCTGATTTATTGAATTTAAATTGACGCCCTAATCTAAATTGATAAATTCTTATTTATCATACGATCCAATTTAATTTAATTTTAAAATATCTTAATTTACGAGATTCAAAAATCTTATTTATCATATAATTTATTTAAAAAATATTTTTCTCTTAATTAAAATAATTTGCTAATCAATTTTACTGAATATAAATATAAAATATCATTGACATTTTTTTTCGTCCTGCATCAAGAAGTTCATGGAAGTTCCTCATGTCATGAACATCTTTTTCAACTCAAATCCATAGAGACAATTGTAATAGCACTTCCATCAATCACCAGTGCTGGGTGAGGACACTCCTTTACATCCAACTCTAACCACAGAGGATGTAGGAGGACACAATGGTCAAGGACGTGGTGAGCGGGGTCGAAGGCACTGTCAGATTCTCTTTATCCCTTATTATTATACTCATGAATGTTACAAATGCTTTAATCTTTGATTCATTAGGGGTCTTACTTTCATGAATCATGATGGTCCTTGGGCAACCACTGCACCCTCTCAACCATCGTCCTTCCATAGTACAACACAAGTCAGGAAATATAATAGTGCTCTTACTCTATCTTCGCTGCACCAACTGAGTCTGCTCGGTATCCTGATTCTAGAGCATCTCATTATGTTATGCCAAACTACAACATTCTAAATAATCCTATACCATATATGGGCACTGACATCATTCAAGTTAGCAATGGTACAAGTTTGTATACAACTAATCTTAGAAACACACATTTTCCTCCTTTTTGGTCATCTATCTTAAAAATATTTTACATGTCCCCTCCATCACTGAAGACCTTCTCTCTGTTTGACAATTTACTCGTGATAATAATATTATATTTAAATTTCATCCTCATAAATATTTTGTAAAGGATCGAGGTCACAAAGAAGATTCTACTTGACAAGAGAACTAAGAATAGACTTTATCACACTGTAGTAATGACATGCTCGTCTCAGACACCTTTCTCTTTGTATTGTTCATCAAATGATACAAAAATATGGTCTACCTATGTCACCATCTACAACATCAAGCATTTGTTTTGTATGTATAAAAGTTAAGAGTCATAAATTGTCTTTTCTTCGTCTACTTCTATTTCATCTTTTCCATTAGAACTTATATATTTAGTTTTTTTTTTTTGGGGGGGGGGGGGTCTAATTAAGGTTTTTTGATTATGTTATTTTTGTTAATGATTTTAGTAAATTCTCTTGGCTCTTTCATAGAAATAGTCTATATAGAGCAGCCACTCAACTTCATTCATTCACTATACTCCTCACATGTCTATCACCTACACAAATCCCTATATGGCTTTAAACAAGCTCTCTAAGCTTAGTTTAATTCTCTCAAAATGTGGCTTCATTCGAAAGGTTTTTTGTGGTTCCAAGACAGATAACTCTCAGAACTTGGTTTAATTGTCTCTACGTTGATGATTTTTTGATAATAAGTAATAATCTGAATGTCATTACTACAGTAATTCAATTTCTACATTAAGAATTTTCTATTCAAGATCTCAGACATGCTCACTATTTTCTTGGCATTCTACTTCACTCATACCGTATGAGGTGTCTCATCTCTCAAAGTAAGTACATTCTTGGGATCCTTCAAAAGGCAAAAATGGATAGTGCACGTCCCATCTCCACACTGATAATGGCTCTCTCTTCAACAAGCTCTCCACCAATAACTAATCCATCCCTATACTGAAGTATCGTTGGTGCCATCCAATATGTAGTAATCACAAGGCATAACACTGTTTTTGCCATGAGTCATGCCTGCCAATTTATGCATGCTCCTTCTGAAGAACATTTGGGTGCTATCAAATGCATTCTTCATTACTTAAAAGGCACAATTCTTTATGGCCTTATTTTCATCGTCACTCTCGCTTCTACATCTTACATGCTTTTACTAATGGGTTGGCTCTCCTAAAGATTGTCGTTCCATTGGAGGTTTTACAAGCTTTCTAGATATAAATCTGATTTCATGGAATTTCAAGAAACAATAAACTATATCTCGCTCTAGCACTACGGTAGAATACGAGGCCATTGCCAATACAATTATAGAACTAATTTGGTTTCAGCCTCTCCTCAATGAGCTGCACCTACATACTAGTGGCATATCAACTCTTTGATGTGACAATATTAGAGCCACATATTTAGCATCCAATCCTGTGTTTCATACACGAACGAAGCATATTGAGATTGATTTCCAATTCATTTGAGAACTTGTTGCCACTCAATCAACTTAAGGTGTCTCATTTGTCCATCAAAGTTCAACTCGCAGACATATTTATAAAGCCATTATACAAACAACGATTTGAAACAATATGCATCAATCTTGGCGGCGTCTCACCTACGCTAAGATTGCGGGGAAGTAATTATGGAATTACATAATATCATGATCACATGTATCAAATTGTTACTATTTTTCATATACTGCACTTCAATATTAGAAATATATTTCAAGGATGTTACCATGTTTTTATATATGTGGATCTTGTATTAAAGAGAAAATTATTGTAATAAACATTAATCATGTATTCATCTTGGAGACTTTTCTATAAAATGAGCCAGGCTATTATGAACAAAAACAAGAAATTTTAAATTCTCAAATATTTTCCTCTTCCTCTTCCTCTTCCTCCTCTTCTCTCTTAATATTGTATCAATCCCAAATGATAGAGAAGCTTTTTATGATAAAATGTGAGGCTAATAATGAAAAACCTCATAGGCAAGCATGCTTGAGCTGGAGTAGTATTACAATGGCAGATTTTTCTAGAAAGTACTTATACAATTTTTTAATGCTAAAGAAAAAAATATCTCTATATTTGGATCATAAAATATTACACTTTTGGATTTTGATAGCTTTTTCATTTTATTAGTTAAGGTCTGTAGCATTTGGCCCTGAAATCGACATGCACGAGGGCTTCTAAGATGTTAAATCTACTTTCTGCATTTCAAGAAAACTTAGTGGGTTCATTCTGTCATCTGAATACCAGTTTATGCAACTTGCTTGCCAGTTTGATTTAAATAATCTTTTAATCAGTATCTTATCAAAAGTTTATTTACTGTTTAATGACTTGACGGTGCTTAAAGTTCTGTGTAGTTCTGATTATAAGAAGTTTCCTTATCATCATTCAATTTTTTTTTTTTTTGTATCTTGAAGTTTATTGGTCTAGCATCATCTTCTACAGAAATCTTTGGAGATTTATTATGATTGTTGTATAAATATATTGAACCAACATTATTAAAAAACAAAAACTGAGGAGTTGTTCAACAACAATAATAATTACGTCTTTATCTCACTAAGTAGAGTTGACAGCATGAATCCTTTGTTTTCATTACACTATATCAATTATTAAATTTTCATTTAACTCTAAATATATAAGATCATTCTTTATAGTTTAATTTCATGTATTTTTGTCTTCCACTTCATCTTTTTACATGGATAATGACCAAAAATCCAATGCTTTTTATTGGAGCTTTAATCAGCTTACAATTTATAGATTCAAATCATCTAAGTTGGTCTTCTCTGAGTTTATTCTCAATTGATGCTGAGAAAATTTTCAAATGAAGAAAATTTATTAAAAAGCTTACATTGTTTGAGTAAGCAAAAAAAGAGTAAAGGACATGCATTGACATGCAATTATTAGAAAATTGTAAACTTTCAATGAGTTGCACAAATTCACTGCAGACGTATATATACTAACCCTTTGTTGATGGAGATTGAGTATTAGGAAGGGAAATTTATATACATCTCACACAAAACTTTAAATATTATAGTATTGTTCAAATACATGCTACTTTATAGTTCAAATTTAATGAAGAGAATAACTTGTAGGTAATATTTAAACTTTTTGCATCATATATATATCTCTATTTAAGAATCGAGAACAGATACGTTTTTCCTCAGAACAATTTACCAACGTATTTTGTTGTTAGATGGAAGCAGACAAGTGCAGGCAGCTCAATCATGGTAATAAAACAGGCAACCCATCTATGGATGAACCAAATTCAACTTTTCATCATTTGATACTTTTTCTCGTTATGCATTAACGTTCGAAATTTTTCTATTTTAATTGAAAAAAATCAGTTATTTTGACATCTGTAATAATCATTCTACTGATCGATGCTATCATAGATATCAAGTTGTTTTTTTTTTTTTTTATGTCGGATTGAAGAGGTTCGGCTGCGGTTAAATGCTGATGTTTCAGTTGAGCTGGAATTTTTCCTCAGCCACCTGCACCTGTTGAAATTGCCAGTGTCTTGATGCAAGACCAACTCCTGTTCAGTCACAAGCAATACCAGTTTTCCTAAGCAGAAGATCAGATCTTCTGGGCTGTAGTGAGATTGGGAGCAGAAAAGCTGCTGCATTTACAATTCCCATGATTCAGGTAATTAATATCTCGCACTTCTAATTTGATTCTTTATTTGTTTTACCTTCTATCAAAGTTACTCATTATTAATTTCACTTCTATTTCTATTCATATCTTGATTGAAATTCCTATTACAAATAAATGTTGGTGGTGGCATTATGTTTCGTTAAATTCTCGCAAGCTGCTTCTATCGATTTCTTGATGCACCTTTCTTTTGACATCTTTTTTATAACATTTACTCACAATTAAGTGCAGTACTTGGTGGTTCAATGTCACTGTGAATTTTATAATTACATAATTAAACAGCATGCAAGAATGGTTGTATGTTTGACACAGTAGATTCTTCTACTATTTCAAAATTTCTTTAGCATTAGCCTTGGCTTCTACGTACAATTAAGAGAGCTTAATTGCCCAGCAGATAGAGAGGTATTGATATTTAGTTTATTGTGCATGGAGGAGTGCGTTGCCATGTTCTTAAATCATGCATGAACTTTTTTTGAAATGATATTTGTATGTGAAACATCTCATGGCTTATACATCAACATCTATCATTCTACTGCAGCTACAAATTAATTACATGTGACGTCTGATATTGAAGATGGCAGAGAGTGATTGATGGATGATGTCCTAATTAAGAGAAAGAAATCACTGGAGCAAAGTACGTCTCCTGACAGGCTTCTAGACTGATAAATAGTGGTGAGAGGGACACAGAAATGAATCGTCCTATATCAAAAAAGAAATGAGAGTTTCTAAGCTATATATATAAGTAGATAACATGATCTCAAATATTAAATGTTTTTTGGGGCAAAATCGTGATGCTAATAATAGAAAACTCTGACGTCAAGCGTACTTGAAAAAAAAAAAAACTACTCTCAATAAATATCACCAAAAAAAAACTTCTCCCAATAAATTAGAAAAAAAAAACCTACTCTCAATAAATGAGGCTACTTATCAATCATTTGATTTATACTTCAAAATTCGATTATGTTTTTTAAATAATAAGGTAATTCATGAAAAATATCATAAATATTTAAAAAATTAACTAGAAATATTTTCTTAATGAGGCATTTTGATAACAGACATTTCAAAACTTGGGTGATTTTAACAAAATAACTATGCTTTTAATATCTATTTTAAATAAATTAGCTTCACAATTTTTATTTTGAAACTAAATTGTACCCTTTCTTAGGTTCCTAATAAATGTATAACTAAAGTTATATATTCAAAAAAAAATATAATTTATTAAAAAATAGATTTAATTATATACATTGGTATAATATAGTATTCTCTTTCATTTAAATATTTATAAAAAAACATGATATTGAGTTTTAAAAAGATGCTTTGGCTTTAATATGTAAATAATAATTACTTGCTTAAAAAAATCATATAGCTAGCATGCATATTTATGTATAGTTGTTATTTTTAATGGTATATATCCTAACTATAATATCTCATAATTCAAATATAAAAATAATATCTATTATTTATTTTGAATAGAAATTTTCTATATCAAATAGTATTCAAATATTTTGAGAATTTACGAATAAATAGATAACTTGATTGTCTATAACTTTTATGTTTTAAGAAAATCCAAATTATTACTATAAAAAAAATTGTATACTTGAAGTTAAAAGAAAAAAATCTGCTAAGAAATTATGCTGTAACACTTATGACTTTGGATAGATTCTTGGTACGTACAGCAATGATGTCCAAATATTACTAAAACTAATAGATGAAAAATTAACTTAATTATCTATGATTTTAGCGTTTAATCCTTGATTTAGGACAGTTATTTAATACATGTTCGAGTTGGCAGAAATAGATGCTGAACAATTACATGAATGTTGAGTGGCAATGCTCATTATGTGATATATTATTTGATTGTTGTTTACTTATTATCAGGCAATTAAATACGATTAAATAACTTGTAATTACATGATATGATGAGTTAAAGCATGATGTTTAACTTGACTTGATTATAATTAATAACTTGCTATTTAGGTAATAGATAAAAACCCATGCACGTAAATTTTATGTGCACTAATTTGATGTTTGGCCTTTGTTATGTGAATATATTATGGTAGCAAGACATATATATGTGTTTCATGAGAGAAAATAGTAATTCAGACAAGAGGCTTAAACTTTGAGCTTAAATGTAATTTAAACTAAAATGATATGAAATGCCATAACTAATATTAAATTAGGTTTTCTGTTGCATTTATGTTCTGCTTTAGCTCGAGCTTAGGAAGTGATAATTTCCAAACTACTGCTGAATTGTTTTGTCATTGAGTGCTGTGACACGACGGCGTCCAGTGTATGAAAAGGCAGTTGATCACGCGTGAATCAAGAAATTAAGGCCCAAAAATAAAAGTAATTAAATAAAAAATAATTTTTAGGCCCTATGCACAATTGCACACTCGAGAGAGAGTGACAGTGAATTGGGTAAATTTTTATTCAAATCAAAAACTAATTTGATAAAACTGATTAATAAACCACATGAGATAGAGAGAAATAAGTAATTTTAGGTACTTTGGCCAAGAGATCTACTTCACTCCTAGATCTTCTCAACCATTAAATTTGAACTACCCAATCACTCCTTCGCAGAGGCATGCACCACTCATAAACTATCTAATTATCTTAAATAAAATGAGTAATTTGACTAATTTTAAAATTACACTAATTCAACTGCGTGTAAGCTCAAATGAGAGAGTTGATCGCTTAGCCCCATTTATCTTCGGCGCAAGAGTGCTCGATCAGTGAGCTATTACGCACTCTTTCAAGAATGGCTGCTTCTAGATTTTTTTTTCTCCCAATCGATAATAATAAAGATAGAGATATTAACTTTGATCCAGCAAGTCATGCATGAGCAAGTATGAATATCTTTAGTGAACATGAATCATCTACAGTATATTTTCATATAAGAAATATTAATTAGTAATAATCATAGATCCCATACATGCATGCATCATCTACAGTACTACCTTCTTTTTTGTGGTAGGAGGGATATATATTTTTCTTGAAATTCAGCCGTAGCCTATAATACTATAACATTAAAAAAAGATACATCAAGTACAAAAGGTTCGATCCTCGTCGAGAATCGTGCAAAAATCGAGTGGGAGGGACATGCCCCTACGCCACTCTGTATCATCTAAACAAGAAAAGGAAGCTACAAAATCGGTCGCTCTATTAGTAGCTCTGTATACTTGAGATATCCTGTATGCCTTGAAGGCGCAAAAAAGGTCGGCGATTTGGGCCGTGGTCTCGTCAGGGGGGTGTCCTCGGGCTGCCCGCTGAAGGTCCGCAATAATGATGGCTGAGTCACCCTCTATCCAAATCCCGTCCGTCATAGTCGCCCACTCCTGGGCGACTGTCACTGCAATGAGGGCTCCCCTCGCTTCTGCTGTCAGAGTGGCATGAGTATAGAGCTTGGAACCAGTTGCTACTAGGAAATTCCCTTGATGATCTCAAACAACTCCACCTGCGCCTGTCGCACCGTTCTGTTTAACGGAGCCATCAAAGTTTACCTTAATTCATCGCGGGGGTGGGGGATCCCAATGGGATGCAGAGGGGTAACAACAACCTTCGAGGCTGTTGGGATCCCAGTTCCCCACGTTGGATGAAGGTTGTTCTTGGGCTTCGTTAAAATAAACAAGTGCAACGATAACTCAAGGCAACAGGAAAAGTTTGTTGTGGACTCGACCATTGCGAGCTCTCCATGAGTGGTACAATGCCGCCACCGCTCGGATTACCTGAGGATTAGCTGGATTTTGTTGAACTCGTGACTGCAGTTTGCTGAGAAAGATATGCAGTAGATGACCATCGCAAGCTTAGGACGAGGGAGATGTCGCTGCGGTGTCAGCCACCAAAGTTTGTGGCACGGGGATGGCGTGTTCGTGGAGGGACGCTGCTGCTACAGCAGCAGAAATACCTGCTGTAGCAGCAGCAGAAATACCTGCTGTAGCAGCAGCAGAAATGGATATTGCTGCTGCTTCAGCAGGTTTAGCCGCAGCAGCAGCAGCAGCTGGAATTGCTGCTGTTGCTGTAGCAGCAGCTGGAAATGTTGTTGTTGCTGCAGCAGCAGTAGCAGAATGTGCTGCTGCTGTTCCTACGGCAGCAGCAGGTTGAGCTGCTGCTGTCATAGTTTCAGCTGCCTGGGGCTGCGCACCGCATGAAGCAGCTGTTGGGAGGCGGTTCCGTAGCCCCAGTCTTGTACTGGAATCGCTGCAACCTGCAGAAAAAAAGTTAGCATAAAAGGGGTCCCTGCTGTTGCCAGCAGGTCTGGGTGTTTTTCGTCGTGATATGTCTCCATCATCATGCCAGCTGAGAGGGCTTAGAGTGGTGGGGCCAACATTGCGCTTTCTCTTGGATGGATTCTGCCCTGAGCCTTGCAAGGTAAGGAGAGTTGCAGTGCTAGCGGGACAGAAAGCTACAGCTGGAATGGGGACTGCAGCCTGTACTTTCTGCGCTTTAGCATTTGGCACATCTGTGGTGGTAGCCTTTCTTTTGCTGCGCTTCCGACTGACTGGGCAATGCTGCGGGGGTGTCAAGGTGCTAGCAAGTAGCTCACAATTGGCCTCTTCTGGTAGCACAACATCAACCCTTGTTGCTATCTCTGCCCCCTCCTGTTGTAGGGCATCAAAGACGGCGCAAGTGAAGTTGCACTCACAGACAAAGTGTTGCACGTCCTCTTCAGCAGAGCACCCCCACGGGCATCTGTTAGACTCCCGCAGACGCCTGCGCTTGAGTTAAGAGAAAGTGGGGATAGCATCACAATAAATCATCCAGAGAAAAGTGACAAAGCGGGGCTGCGCACGCAACTTCCAGACCCAGCTATGTGGGAGTTCTCTGCCGCGAAAGAGATCTCTATAAAGAGCTGTAGTGGGGCATTTGGTAGAGTCAGATTTAAGCCAGACAAGGCTGTCCCTCTCCTCTTTATCGAGCCTCGGTAGTTTACCTATTTTCAATGCTAACTCTGAGCCAAAGAATTTATAGAGCTCAGCTTGGTTCCAATCACCGTTCGCCTGAAGGAGCTGCTGAACGATCAAGGGGGGCAGTTCAGTAGTATTGAGGAAGGTAGGCCACCTCGAGAAGGGGTTGGAGTCAACCCAGGCATCTTCCATAATTTGTGAAAGTTGGATAATATATAGTGCATGTAAATTATTATGAATTAATTGCTAGCTCTATTTGTTTAGTCAATAAAGAAAAATATATAATACAATCATATGTTTATTCCTTGACTGTGACACCTACGGGACGACAAATGTACGACTTATCGTCACATTCAATGTGAATATATTGAATTATGTTTGTGACACCTACGGGAGGGCAAGTGTACAGACTTGTCGTCACATTCGATGAGAATATATTGACTTGTGTTTGTGACACCTACGGGAGGATAAGTGTATGAATTTGTCGTCACATTCAATGTGAATATATATTGACTTGCGACTGTGACACCTACGGCCAAAAGATAAAAGTGAAAGTAATAAAAAGAAATTTGCTCGTTACTTATTTTATTTCATCGTTTCTGTTTATATGATGATGTTGTACTTGCTATGCAAATTATATTATGTTTGTTTCATAATTATTGTTCATGCTGTGTTATTTCATTTCTTTATCATACATGCATGCTTAATTAAAATCTATGTTATATATGTTTAATTGTTTGTTATTCTTATTATATCATGTCAATGTGTTATTATTATTATTGTTGTTTAATATTTTTATTTAAAGGCTTTGTTAGTATACAACCTACGAGTCTGTTCTAACAGACTCTGTCACTAACGTGGCAGGTACTGGAGCACTTGATCACGGGAATGGGGAGAATGCCAGTCAAGAAAAAAAATAGTTTATTGTCTTATTTCCTAGAGAGTGACCATTTACTTATGTGTTCAGTTGAGACTATAGTAGTTCTGCTTCATTTACTTTAGTTGAATATTTAATTCTATTCTAAGATTTAGTATTATGAACTCTTGTAGTAGCTTTTGATCTATTTAGTTTTCTTCCGCTGTTGAATTAATCTTCCTTCTCCCCTAACTTAGAAAAAAAATAAATAGTGTGACGGCAAGGGACGTCACACCAACCCCCAGCATTCTTTGGCTTGGTCACATGCTCCCATGCCACCAGATGAGCCGAATTCGAGGTTAGGTTGCTATTCCATAGAAAGCGTCTAATTAACTTCTCAATCTCCCCCAAAACATTATCAAGCACAAAGGTATGGGAGAGGGAGAAAATAAGAATAGAGGTGAGCACGCTATTAATGAGTGTGACTCTGCCAGCAAGAGATAAGTGTCTGGTGCTCCATGAAGAAATTCGTCCCCTAACAGATTCAATGATATGCTGAAAGTCGGCTTTTACTGGCCACATACTGATGAGCGAAATGCCTAAGTACTTGCCCTCAGCTTGCGACGAAACTCCCATTTGTTAGCAATCATGCGCTTCCTGTTTCCCTTCATCTTCTTGCTAAAGCAAATGGAGGACTTGGCCTTATTGATTTTCTGACTAGACCAACTACAATACATATCGAAGATGCTATTCAGGATTCTGACAGCTTTGCAGGTGGCGGGTGCAAACATGAGGATGTCATCTGCAAACAAAAGGTGGGTGATAAGGGGGGAAAGCAATTCAGAGCAGAGAATGAACAAATACGGCGACAAAGGGCAACCCTGTCGGAAGCCACAAGTTGCTTCAATCCAATTGGATTTCTAGCCATTTATCATTAAAGCAAATCTCGAGGCTTCAACCAAGCTAAGGCCCATCTGCTCCAGGTGTCAGGGAAGCCAAAGTGCTGAAGAATTTTTTGTAAAAAATCTCATCTCATTCTATCATAGGCCTGCTCCATATCAACTTTGATGGACATATAGCCATTGGAGGATTTAAAGGAAGCTAACTTCTGCATGATCTTCTGTGCTAGCAGGCAGTTGTCAGCAATGCCTCGTCCCGGAACAAAGGCTCCTTGCTCCTGAGAGATGAGAGAGCTGAGGACATCCTTCACCCGATTCGTTAATACTCATCAGTGCAACTCCATTAACAAAATCTAAGACAATGATATATATATCCTTACTTCTCTACGCACAATGGCAGTTTCTTCCCTTTCCTTCTTTAATTTTTATGCTTATTTAAACGCATGCGAAATTTTAGGTGTTTAGTTTAATACTATCTAGGTAAATATACGATCTCTAAATTATTATTTATTTAAGTTAACATCATTATATTAAGAGATAATTGAAAGTTAATGTAATTTCATCTCCATTCATTACAATTACAATTAGAATGACAAATATAAATATAATATGTCATCAAATTATCACTGCAAAATGATCAATTTTTTTAAATAACTTGATATAACGTCATAATAATATTAAACCAAATACACCGTTGGTACTAGTAATAGCTTTATATTAGCTCGAGGGATATAGCTTCCATAAATTTATTCCACTACTCATTCCTAAAATGTGCACGTAAAAATTAAGAAATTAGTTTTACTTCTAGTGTAACTTAATTGGAGGAATCATGATGTATTATTGAATTGAATCAAGTTATAATTTAACTGAACATAAGTGATGTGATCTCCTTTTCATTTGATCTTTATATTAAATTTTTTTCAGAATTCTTAACTAATACAATGGTAATTAAAAAACCAAAAAATGATATGCACATAGCTCACAAAGAAAAGATGAAGCTCATTTGTTAGTTGAAAGTACTGTTCAAATTAAGATTTTATTTAAAAAATTAATTACTCCATCTCAACCAAATTTAATTTTAATTTTTATTATTAGCCTCAAATTTTTTTTTCAAAAAACATCTCTACAAATTTCTGATTACACCATTACTTATTTAGCCATTGTTTTAACTTTTAATATAGTATAATTTATTTTTATATCATTTTATTTTTTTGACTTAGAGGCTAGCTAATAGTCTTTGCTCTTTCGTCATGCATTCATCCTGCTAGGAGTCCGTCAATTTTCTAACGTCTTCAGATTGAACTGGTATAGGCTACTCCCTTATCGTTTTCATTTGCGGGCCTCACACATTACCAGCTAAGGCTGAGATGTATGTAAAATCGATAATATTTAAGTTCTGGTGAAGATCTATTAAGCTGGTATCATATCACTATAGGGAAAAAGTCAAAAGATTTACTTTAAACCCTTTGTAACTAGCTAGACTCTTCTATTAATCAAGAGATCGAATAAAATGTCACATTCAAAATCATATTATTTATTATAAAAACTATTGTTTAAATATTTCTACCATTTCAACTATTTGATTATCATATCTATTGCACATGGGATATGAGAAGAAGGACAAGCTAGAAAAATATAAATTGTTTTAATCTCACAAGAATATAAACTGTACATACATAGCTCACAAAGAAAAGAAGAAGCTTATTTATTAGATGAAAGTACTCATCAAATTAAGATTTTATTTAAAAATTTAATTACTCAATCTCAACCAAACTTAATTATAATTTTTATTGTTGGCCTCATAGTTTTTTTTTTCAAAAAGTATCTCTACAAATTTTTGATTACACCATTACTTATGTAGCCTTTATTTTAATTTTTGATGTAAGGTAATTTATTTTTATGTCGCTTTGATATCTTTTTGACTTAGAGGCCTGCAAATGATTTTTTCTCTTTCATCATTCAAACTGCTAGTTAGCAGTTTTTCAATTTTTTGATGTCTTCAAATTGAATTGGTATAGACTGCACCCTTATCGTTTTTATTTGCGGGCCTCACATACATTACCAGCTAAGGCTGAGATATAAGCAAAATCGATAATATTTAAGCTCTGGTGAAGATCTATTAAGTTGGTATCATATCACTATAGGGAAAAGGTCAAACGATCTTAAACCATTGGTAACTAGCTGGACTCTTTTAGAGATTGAATAAAATGTAACATTCAATGCATATTATTTATTATAAAAAAATACTGTTTCAATATTTCTATTTGATTATCATATCTATTGCACTAGGAAAATGAGAAGAATGACAAGCAAAATATAAATTAAGTTATATATATAATTATCATTTTAAAAAAATGCAAAAATAATAAAATAATAAAAAATTAGTAAAATTAGAAAAAATTCTTTGTTCGTAAAGAATACTAGTGAAAAGTAATTTTTAACAAGATAATTAATTAATTAGATGATATGTTGTTTATTTACGTAATTTCATTCATTTCATTTTTATGTGTTAATTATATTTATATTTATTTTATTAACGATATCATTATAATTACTGTAATTAAAAAATAAAGGTGGAAATAACAAATTACTTAAAAGTTTCAAAAGTCTTATAATATTCCAACATGAGAAACAAATTTTAATATTTATCACTACTTTTGAGATCATCCAAAATATTTGTATTCAATTTTTTAATTATTTATATATACAGCTATTATTATTTTTAATATTTATTGCAAATGTGAGTAACAATAAAAATGAAGGTAGATAATAATAATAATAATAATAATAATAATAATAATAATAATAATAATGATGATGCTGATGATGATGACGATGATCACAATGAAAAAGAAGTTGAAAAAAGCAAATTTGCTAAAATTACAAAATCTCCTCAACTTGTAAGAGTTCATCAAGAAAAATAAAATTTCAAACTTTATCATTACTTTTTAAATTATCAAATATATTTATATTTAATTTATTATTTACTTTTCATAATCACTGTAATTGCAATTATATTTAATTTTATTAGTTTTGAAATTATCAAAGATATTTTATTTAATTTATTATTTTTTTAATAAACACTGCAATTGTAAGTAATTATAAAAATGAGGGTAATAGTATTAATTTGCTTAAATTACAGAAATCATGCCAACCTAGCTATGACAGCCAAAAGCATGAAAAATTGAGACTTTATTATATTTACCAAGTTCAAATCCACTGGCTCCAATGAAAATATTGCCGGTAACCAAACTGGTACATCACACGATCTGGTAGATGCCACTCAACAACTACCCAAGCTACTCAATGACTGATCCAATGGTGCAGAGAAGCGACAAAATACTTAAAAATCAGCATTATGGCCCCGTTTGTTTATGAGTTTAAAATTAACCTAGTTTAATTTTAAACAGGTATATCACATCACACATAAAATTTAATATTAAAAATTAAATTTATTTCACATCCTACACATATTTAACTAACTTATATCACATCCCTCACATATTCCAACATAATAACTAACTTTATATCACATCCCTCATATATCCCAACATAATAACTAACTTTATTTCACATCATTCACAACTTTTAATAAAAAAATATCTCTATCTAAATTTAATTTTAACCTTCTTAAATTTAACTTTACAAATAAACACACCCATATTGTATTCATTTGAAATTTCAGAATCTTAATGTGACCACCAACATAATCTGGAGATCAATTATTCATAAATATTAAATTATCATCGAAATAAATGGTAATGTAAACAAATAAGATTGTCATGCATTAAATTCTATAATATAATATATTTGATATTTAATTTAGTAAAAAGATCGTAATATACAAAGGAGTAATCTAATTACTATTCAATAAAATAGTAAAACAGTTAATAATTAATTATAACGCTCTAAAAAATAAATTTTAATTTTAATTAATACTTAATAATTATTAAATTATTCAGTAATATTTTATAAAATTAAATTTATATTAGTTATTTATAACAAACAAATAAAATTAGTTTTAATAAATTCAAACATTAAATTTTGAAAATAATTTTAAAATTATTAATTATTTATTTAAAATTCATATAAATAATAATATGAGAACTTTAAAAAAGCCTTTGACTAGTGCAGCAGTGCTGCTGGACTGCTTTTGATTTTGCCATGCATGTCTTCTTTTGATTTTATTTTGAAATTAGAAGTGTAAAGAAAATTCAACTCCTTTCATCGTAATTACGTAATAATTTTATAATTTTTTATAATATTATTTAAAAATATCATCAAACATCCAATAAAAATATATACAAATCTTAAAATAAATTTTATTTTATTTTTTATGCACTTTTTAATATTAAAATAATTTTATTTTTATATTAAATTTAAAGAATAAATTAATTTTTTTTCTCTTGTTAAGAAAAAATTTGAATCAAACGAGGCTGAGTGCTAACCAAAAATAATATATTTTTTGAAGGTGATAAATATAATTTTTTTCAAAATTAATTACTGCAGATGAGATTCTCTTCCCTCACATGATCAGAGAGGACAAAAGGAGCTTCTCTTCGTCTCTCTCAATGCATGCATGCCTGCATATTATATATGCTCTTCTAAAAATCCGTGAACTTAATTGGATTCTCTCCCCCGGTGGCTGAATGGGTGTTGCAGGGTTATTTTTTGTCTCTCTAATTAATTAAATAATATTTATATAATGTAACTTAAGTCAATCCCACATTATTAATCCTATATACATAATTAATTATAACTTATAATATGCATTAAAAGGCCTTGCTCCTCTTCTCCTGATCTCCTCACTCTCCAACAGTACATTCATTCATGCCTTCCTCAGGGTGCTTTCTACTTCTCCTCTTCTTCCTCCTTAGCGCCACCGTGATGCCGGAAACCATGGCGCGACCACCAGACCCGTCCTGGACTGTGTTACCATATACATCGGAGATTTATAGAAATGCATTTGCGAGGTACATCTGTCAGATTATGGTAATCATGTATAACCGTAAACATGAACATGTCATGACCCAGAGTGTGCTCAGCTTGATCACGAACACCCCTGAGGTCTACACCCGGATGATTGAGGGACCGTACGGTACTACTATCGAGTATTTTGCTAATTTTTATGCCAGATGGACTCATGGTGAAATTTTTTCGATTGTCAGAGTAACCACGACTACAACCTTGCCTGCCACTTATCATCTTCGCAAGAATTTATTTAACATGTACTTCGAGAATTTTAACATGAAGGTCATTTTGTAATGTAATATCATATCATCAGTGGCTTGAACCTTTTCATTATTCTATCAAATTTATTAATAATCAAGGCATTGGAGTTTAAATTTTATTACTTATACTATATTTTCTTTTGCTGTCTATTTTATACCATAATTTGTATTTTCATCTTAATTTATACAAAATAGCATCAAAATGAGAAAGGCTCATATTTACATTAATTTTTCTTAATATTTACATCTTTGTAAATTAAGTGATCATCTTATAAAGCTGTTCTCATTTTGCCATCATTCTTAAAGAGAAATCAGAAAAATATTGCGAGCTTATTGATGAGAATGCAATAATTCTTGAAAAAGAAGTTGATGGCGCAGAGAAGGCTCTTGTTCATAAAAGATGCCTAAAAAATCACATCATATTACTAGTTATGCAACACGTTTTTATTCATTTATTCGGAGAGCCATGATTTTATATGTTCACATATTATATCTCATGTTGTATGCCATTATGATGAAAGTTAGTGATTTATTTTCATAAACATGAATAGAAATCTATTTAAAGCAACAAGATTTCCTAGAGGAACACAAAAATCAGTGACCACCCAATGAAAAAATAATTTTTTTAGATATTATCAGGTCTTAGTTTTGTTCGAACCACATTATTATTATTATTATATTTTTAAAATAGTAATACAGAAATTATGATGTACAAAAATAAATAATAATAATATAATAATAATAATTTTTTATTCAGAACTAATCAAAAGTTTCTTCACATAAGTTATAGATAACTTCAACATCTAACTCACCACCAAATTTCATCAAAATTTGAGATCATTTGATACTCCAAATTGATGCTATAAAGCTCAGATCCGAAATAAAAAAAAATTCCAGCAATATATAATCGTGTGTTTAACAAAATAAATTTTTCTAATAAAATAATTTAAGCCCATAAACGAAATTTACAGTCATATACGAAATTTACAACTATAAACATGAAAAAAATATCAGCAATGCAATAAAATAAAATTTCATAAATAATTAAATATTAAATTTAATCAATCCTTGTCAAATTATGCGAATTCTTATTTTTGATTAATTTAAACCCAAATAAATAGAGAAATCTTCTACCTCAAAGAATCATAAAATATCTCCTTTTTCTTCCTTCTTTTTCTCTTGGCTTTTCATCCGAATCTTTGAAATCATCTTCAGTAGTTGCCGATTCGAAGGAGAAAAGTTGTGATGCCTCGGATCTCTAATTCTCTCTTCTCTTTTTTCTTTCTCCTCTCTTTTCTCTCTCTTTCACCCTTTTCTCAGTTTCGGCCAAGAAGGGGCTAGGGCTGGCGGTTACGAATCGGGAGAAAGATGAATCGATATGTGAGAGAAGAGAAATATTATTTCCTCTAATAGTTCAATCTAAGGATAAATCTAGTATTTCTTCCAAGGCTAAAATTAAGGGATAATAAATCTCATAAATTTAAAATTTAAAGAATAATAACAAATCACCTCTTGACCCATAATCATATCTTTTAAATATCTCCAATTTTGATAAATATTCTCATTAGAGTTTTAAATCAATAAATATCCAAATAAATTATGAGATTTTAAATAAATTCCAATTTAAATCAAAAAAATAATTTCCTAATATTTCTCTTATTATTTTCAAATAAACACTAGATCTTACAAAAATTATTTCTATATCCAATATTTCTTTTATCATTCTTTCTTGATCATTTTTGGAGATCAAATAAATCAAAGGTATCACCCAAAATTTCTTTTATATTTTCTACACCAAAATATCATAAATATCATTTATCACCCAAATTTGTACATACAATTCTAATTTATAATACACATCAAAATATAAATTTTCGGGTTATTACATACACACACTTAAGTTAAAACTCAGTCAAAATCTATTTTAAAAAAAATATTTCATTAGTAAATCATTAAAAATATATTTTTATCCTTAATAGTACATTTTTTTTCTTCCTCAATGTCATACTAAAGCCCTGATCTGTCCTAAAATCAATTCACGCTGCGGATGTCTTCTTCCCTTGCCACTACCTAAACATCAAAATTTTATGATTTTCACTCAAAATATATTTAAATATCCTTAAAATAATATGATGAACGGTTCAGATTTTTTGTAACCTAACTATAGTTAGGTTATTGAAAAATTATAATTGCTTATTATAATAAAAATAAGTGAAAGTGTGTGTATGTAGATTTTATAATATTTTAAGTGTGCATAGCGTAATTAACTAAGAATGGATGGGTAATGTATAAATAAAGCGAAATAGTGTGGTATGTAGGTAATTATCCTAATTTTTAAATATTAACTATATGCTATCCTTTTTATAAGGTTGAACTATAGGGACATCTTTTTGAAAGGTGTAATATTTTTAGTTTTGTGAGATATATATATATATATTAAAAAAATATATAAAATAAATATTTAAATATTTAAAATTATTGTTGTAAATTGGGATATAGCTATGCATAAAAAGTTGATGTTACAATGTACTTGTAGATGTCTGAAAACATATTCAATGTTTAAATAAATTTTTTAAATTTTAAGCTAACAACCTAATGGTTAAATTTAACATAATTTATTAAGAATTTATGTGAAAAAAATCTTAGATGGGAGAGACCCAGATATTATATTTTTTTTTTTATGAACTTACATGAAATCAAAAATCTATGTCAAGAATTTGAATATAATTATTCCTTACTTTAATTACCAATATAAATAGTTGAATATCTAAAATCCTCAACATTGTTATGCAGTTATTTAGGGAATGTTTGGTTGCCATATATTATTGGAATATTTTTAAGTTTTTTTTAAGTTAAAAGGAGAAGTAAAATTGTCTTAATATTATAATAAAAAATATAATTATTTTATTATTGATAATTATATTAGATATAAAATATGGTCAATTCTAATTTGATTAATTTTAATAGTTGAAATTTATGTTACATATAAATTAAAGTTAATTTTTAATATTAAATTTATATATAATATAAAATATTAATAAAAATATTTTTAAAATTTGGTAATTTTACTTGCATTATTTATTTTTTTTAAGTTGCTATGCCTCAATATTTGAAATGTTTTTTTATCCTTTATAGCATGGTTTAAAATAATGGGATATTTCAATAATTGTGTCAAAATTAGTATTTAGGCCTGTTTAGCGTGGAATAAAATCAAGACCAAAATAATATTAGTTTAATAATAATAATAATAATAAATAAATAAATTTTTTTAATCATTCTATATAAAATTTAATATAAAAAAAATATTATTTTACTTCACATACTGAGTAATTTTTACTAAAAAAATTAACTTTATTTTACATCCTAAATTAAAATATATATTCGAATATATATATGTTTTAGTCTAAAATGTGAAATAAAATTGATATTATTTTTAAAATTTATTGAGTATGCGAAATAAAATAATATTTTTTATATTTAAATTTATGTAGAATAATTAAAATATTTTATTTATTTATTATTATTATTATTTTAAAATTAGTAACATTTTAGTTTTGATTTTGATTCTTACGCCAAACAGAACATTAGATATATCTTAAGTTCACAGCATTAATATGAGTGTAGAAGTGAATTAATTTTCACATACCTGTCATTGTAAATAAAAAATAATATATAAATTTATGCAATTTTTAGTTTAGTCCTCGGACTGACATATCATATTTTATTTGTACATTATTTTCTTTTTATTAGCTTATAATTTGTGCATTATTTCATGTTGCATGGTTGCATTCTTTAAAGCTATTAATTTTATTTTAATACAATTAAAGGATATTGGCTTTAATGATATTTAAATATTAGTATCATTTAAATAGAATATATATATATATATATATCATTTATATTATATTCAAATTATTATTTATTTTATTTAATATTATTATATTGAAAATGATAATAAAAAGCCAACATAGTTTTATTTTTCTTCATTATAATTACAATAGCATCTAAATGTTATTTTATAAAAAAACATTATATGCCATTTTAAATTGAGTAGCAAATAAATATTATATAAAACAATAATTATGTAATTATTTATAATATTATTAAAACATATTATTAAATAAAATATTTAATTTTTTTTAAACAGTACAATACAATATTTGTTTTAATAAAAGCATAATACAACATTACAAATAGCATTAAATCAAATATAGCAATACAATCTAAAATAAATATTTGAAATTAATCTTATTAATGTAGTTGTATTCACATTATATTTCGTTAAGTAGTGACTGGCCTTTTCGTGGGAAAGAATTGTAGGCTGACAGTGAAATAATATAAAGTCGGCATTTATTATGCTATCGATTAATCTTGTAACCGATTATGTTTGAATTATTGCAATCTTTTATTTCGAAGAACGTCAAATGGGGAAATGAACTAGCTAGCTTGACAAGTAGAAATATCGAACTCACATTGATGAAGTTAATATCAATTAAATTCTTAGATCTCGGTGATCCAATCGTGGTGAAAGTTGAGGATAGGAATCGAGAAAAAAATTTGCCTCTTATGAGATGCATTAGTTGTCTTGTTGTTTTAGTTATCAAATCTCATAAATATATGTGATAAAAAAAATCTCATAAGTATGACTGAGACCAGAGCTTCACTTCTTGAATTAGCAATAAATATTATGAGAAGGTCCTGAAAAAAAAAAGTCTGGCAGCAAAATATACGCAATTTATTTAGGTTATTATGGTACAGATTTCATGTTAATGAATCGTGTACCGTAATTCTTATATCTATCACATATATATCATCAATAATTATGGAGAATATCTACACAAGTATTCCCCTAACAACTAGCTATCAGATTATATAATAACATATATCATATAAATAATCAAATTATACACAAAATATTAATTTATTTATAGACTTCAAAAATTTTTACTTATTATGAAGAAGAGCTTATAATTCGGGTCAACCCGGCTTGTCCCAGCCCGTCACCTAAAAGCTTAACAATTTGTTTTACTTATTATGGAGAAAAGCTTACCATTTGGGTCAATCCGGCCCGGCCCGATCCCAGGTCATGTCGGGCTTGGTCATGTAAATTGACCCGAATATATATGTATGGGTGTGATTTAACTTGCTCACTGAGTGACCCGACCCGATCTAGCCCAGCCTGAGCCCGATAGATGCCCAGGTCTACCGATGTGAGAGCCCTGTATTGGCCGGCTAAATGTTCGACTGGCCGAATGCATAACTTCTTGGGTAGTAAATAGTCTGAGTTCGAGCGAGCCACTCTATTTCGAGTAGAAAGTGAGTTATAATTATTCAAATTTGAATTAATTTCGAGTTTATTCAAGCGAAGTGATTAGCTTTTATGCAAAAATATATTTTAAGTATTAAATTTATTACAATAAATAATGATAACAAATTTACATATATATAACAAATCAAGTTTCAATTGTGTTGATTTTATTTCGAGTCAGTTAACTTTACATTATGAGAAAATCAAGTCAAATTTAAGCTGCGCAAAACTTAAAGTAAAATTTGAGCTAGCTTCAAATTTCATGTAAAATTTATAACCACTTAACACGCGAAGTAATCTATTGCGATCCAATATTAAGAGGGCAGAGAGTAGAGAAATTTTATGTAAGTTTTTAAGTCAGAAAGAGAGGGGCATAAAATCCTCGTTTGGTTCAAGTTTTTTTTTTATAAGAAAAAAAATATTTTATTTTTTAAGTTTAATGGAAGAAAAAATTATTTTATATTAGAAAGTGTAAAAATATAAAATACTTTAAACTCTAATATTCGTCTTTGTATTAGATATGAAATAAAGTTAATTTTTATGGTTGAAATTTGTGTTGGGCGAAAAAATTACGTCAAACCAAACGAGACCATAACGAATCATCTCATAATATTAAGGAAGAAGAGTTTTTGAGCTACAAAACTAATAGCATTATTCTAATTTATAGAGAACTTTTTTTAGAAAACAATCATAATTAAGACTAAGATAGAGAGGTATTGATATTTTTATTCTAATCTCATAATATATATCAATCGATTTCTTGATTTATTCACAATAAAGTGCAGTACTTGGTGGTTCAATGTCACTGTGAATTATATAATTACATAAAGAGCATGCAAGAATGGTTGTATGTTTGACACAAGTAGATTCTTCTACTATTTCAAAATTTCTTTAGCATTAGCCTTGGCTCTCACCATGTTCTCAAATCATGCATGATTTTTTTTTTTTTAAATGATATTTGTGTGTGAAACATCTCATGGCTTATACTTCAACATCTATCATTCTACTGCCGCTACAAATGTTGAGTGACAATGCTCATTATGTGATATATTATTTGATTGTTGTTTACTTATTATCAAGCAAATACGATTAAATAACTTGTAATTACATGATATGATGACTTAAAGCATGATGTTTAACTTGACTAATTGATTATAATGAATAACTTGCTATTTAGGTAATAGATATGTAAAAACCTATGCACGTAAATTTTATGTGCACTAATTTTATGTTTGGCCTTTGTTATGTGAATATATTATGGTAGCAAGACATATGTATGTTTCATGAGAGAAAATAGTAATTCAAACAAGAGGCTTAAACTTTGAGCTTAAATGTAATTTAAACTAAAAATGATATGAAATGCCATAACTAATATTAAATTAGGTTTCCTGTTGCATTTATGTTCTGCTTTAGCTCGAGCTTAGGGAGTGATAATTCCCAAACTGTCACTGAATTATTTTGTCAGTGCTGTGACACGACGGCGTCCAGTGTATGAAAAGGCAATTGATCACGCGTGAATCAAGAAATTAAGGCCCAAAAATAAAAGTAATTAAGGGGGCGTTTGGTTCAATGTTATCTCAATGTTATGTTATGTTATCTTTAGAAATTAATTGTTTGGTTTAATGACATCTTTAAATAACATTACAATTAATTACAAAAATGCCATTACATGATGACATCTAGATGTCACTCCAAATTGGGTGACATCTCAAGATAACACCATCAATTTGTCATTATAATGCCAATAACTTCCAACTAAACAAAAATAATTTGGATAGCATTGATATTTTCTAATATCATAACATTGAACCAAACAAATGTCTATTGATAAATAACAATGACATTTAGATAACATGACATCTAAATAACATTAACATTGAGATAACACTGAACCAAACGCCCCCTAAATAAAAAATAATTTTTAGGCCCTATGCACAATTGCACACTCGAGAGGGAGAGTGAATTGGGTAAATTTTTGTTCAAATCAAAAAACTAATTTGATAAAACTGATTAATAAAACACAACTATACAAGTAATAAATTAACCACAGGAGATAGAGAGAAATAAGTAATTTTTAAGTACTTTGGCCAAGAGATCTACTTCACTCCTAGATCTTCTTAACCAATAAATTTGAACTACCCAATCACTCCTTCGCAGAGGCATGCACCACTCATAAACTATTTAATTATCTTAAATAAAATGAGTAATTTGACTAATTTTAAAATTACACTAATTCAACTGCGTAAGCTCAAATAAGAGAGTAGATCACTTAGCCCCGTTTATCTTCGGCGCAAGAGTCCTCGATCAATGAGCTATTACGCACTCTTTCAAGGATGGCTGCTTCTAGGTTTTTTTCTCCCAATCGATAATAACAAAGATAAAGATACTAACTTTGATCCAGCAAGTCATGCATGAGCAAGTATGAATATCTTTAGTGAACATGAATCATCTACAATATATTTCCATATAAGAAATATTAATTAGTAATATATTATAGATCTCATACATGCATGCATCATCTACATACTACCTTCTTTTTTGTGGTAGGAGAGATATATATTTTTCATCAATACTCATCAGTGCAACTCCATTAACAAAATCTAAGACAATAATATATATCCTTACTTCTCTACGCGCGCACAGTGGCAGTTTCTTCCCTTTCCTTCTTTAATTCTTATGCTTATTTAAACACATACAAAATTTTAGGTGTTTAGTTTAATACTATCTAGATAAATACACGATCTCTAAATTATTATTTATTTAAGTTAACTTCATTATATTAAGAGATAATTGAAAGTTAATGTAATTTCATCTCCATTCATTACAATTACAATTATAATGACAAATATAAATATAAGATGTCATCAAATTATCACTGCAAAATGATCAATTTTTTTAAATAACTTAATATAACGTCATAATAATATTAAATCAAATACACTGTTAGTACTAGTAATAGCTTTATATTAGCTCGAGGAATTTAGCTTTCATAAATTTATTCCACTACTCATTCCTAAAATGTGCACGTAAAAATTAAGAAATTAATTTTACTTCTAGCGTAACTTAATTGGAGGAATCATGATGTATTATGGAATTGAATCAAGTTATAATTTAACTAAACATAAGTGATGTGATCTCCTTTTCAATTGATCTTTATATTAAATTTTTTTGAGAATTCTTAACTAATACAATGGTAATTAAAAAACCAAAAATGATATGCACATAGCTCACAAAGAAAAGAAGAAGCTCATTTATTAGATGAAAGTACTGTCCAAATTAAGATTTTATTTAAAAAATTAATTACTCTGTCTCAACAAAATTTAATTATAATTTTTATTGTTAGCCTCATAATTTTTTTTTTCAAAAAGTATCTCTACAAATTTCTAATTACACCGTTACTTATTTAGCCTTTGATTTAACTTTTAATATAAGATAATTTATTTTTGTATCGCTTTATCTTTTTGACTTAGGGGACTGCTAATAGCCTTTGCTCTTTCGTCATTCATCCTGGTTAGAGTTCTTCCATTTTCTGACGTCTTTAGATTGAATTGGTATAGGCTACTCCCTTATAGTTTTCGTTTGCGGGCCTCACACATTACCAGCTAAGGCTGAGATGTATGCAAAATCGATAATATTTAAGCTCTGGTGAAGATCTATTAAGCCGGTATCATATCACTATAGGGAAAAAGTCAAAAGATTTTAAACCCTTTGTAACTAGCTAGACTCTTCTATTGAGACTAAGTGATCGAATAAAATGTCACATTCAAAATCATATTATTTATAATAAAAAATATTGTTTAAATATTTCTACCATTTCAACTATTTGATTATCATATATATTGCACATGGGATATGAGAAGAAGAACAAGCTAGAAAAATATAATTAGTTTTAATCTCACAAGAATATAAATTGTACATACATAGCTCACAAAGAAAAGAAGAAGCTCATTTATTAGATGAAAGTACTGATCAAATTAAAATTTTATTTAAAAAATTAATTACTCAATCTCAACCAAACTTAATTATAATTTTTATTGTTAGCCTCATAATTTTTTTTTCAAAAAGTGTCTCTACAAATTTCTGATTACACCATTACTTATGTAGCCTTTGTTTTAATTTTTGATGTAGGGTAATTTTTTTTTGTGTCGCGTTATTTTTTTGACTTAGAGGCCTGCCAATGGTCTTTTCTCTTTCATCATCCAAACTGCTAGCTAGGAGTTTTTCAATTTTCTGACGTCTTCAGATTGAATTGCTATAGACTGCACCCTTATCATTTTTATTTGCGGGCCTCACATACATTACCAGCTAAGGCTGAGATATATGCAAAATCGATAATCTTTAAGCTCTGGTGAAGATCTATTAAGTTGGTATCATATCACTATAGGGAAAAGGTCAAACGATCTTAAACCCTTGGTAACTAGCTGGACTCTTTTAGAGATTGAATAAAATGTAACATTCAATGCATATTATTTATTATAAAAAATACTGTTTCAATATTTCTATTTGATTATCATATCTATTGCACTAGGGAAATGAGAAGAATGACAAGTAAAATATAAATTAAGTTATATATATAATTATCATTTTTAAAAAATGTAAAAAATAAATAATAAAAAATTAGTAAATTAGCAAAAAATTTCATTGTTCGTAAAAGAATACTAGTGAAAAGTAATTTTTAACAAGATAATTAATTAATTAGATGATATGTTGTTAATTTACGTAATTTCATTCATTTCATTTTTATGTGTTAATTATATTTATATTTATTTTATTAACTATATCATTATAATTACTGTAATTAAAAATAAAGGTGGAAATAACAAATTACTTAAAAGCTTCAAAAATCTTGCCGTCTTATAATATTCCAACATGAGAAACAAATTTTCATATTTTTTCACTACTTTTGAGATCATCCAAAATATTTGTATTCAAATTTTTAGTTATTTATATATACAGCTATTATTATTTTGAGATTTTTACCCGTATGACACAAAAAACTTCAATATTTACTTATTAGACACCCTAAAGTTAAATATTACATGACACACACTTATTTATTTTAATTTTACAACCAACACACCCTAGTTAAAAATTTCTTACATTTTATTTAAGTAAACTATACTTAAGTTATGTTTTAAATTAAATCTAATCATTAAGATGAGCATTTAATGATTAGATTTAAAATATTTTACATAAATAATAGATTTAAATAGTTTTTAATATATAAGATTTAAGTTAAGATGCACCGATAGTTAGATTTTATTCCAATGAACTTTATTTAAGTTAAAACATAACTTAAGTATGGTTTACTTAAATAAAATGTAAGAAATTTTTAACTAGGGTGTGTTGGTTGTAAAATTAAAATAAATAAATGTGTGTTATGTAATATTTAACTTTAGGGTGTCTAATAAGTAACTATTGAAATTTTTTGTGTCATACGGGTAAAAACTCCTATTATTTTTTATATTTATTGCAAATGTGAGTAACAATAAAAATGAAGGTAGATAATAATAATAATAATAATTATTATTATTATTATTATTATAATAATAATAATTAATGATGACGATGATCACAATGAAAAAGAAGTTGAAAAAAGCAAATTTGCTAAAATTACAAAAATCTCCTCAACTTGTAAGAGTTCATCAAGAAAAATAAAATTTCAAACTTTATCATTACTTTTTAAATTATCAAATATATTTATATTTAATTTATTATTTACTTTTCATAATCACTGTAATTGCAATTATATTTAATTTTATTAGTTTTGAGAGTATCAAAGATATTTTTTTTAATTTATTATTATTTTAATAAACACTGCAATTGTAAGTAATTATAAAAATGAGGGTAATAGTATTAATTTGCTTAAATTACAGAAATCATGCCAACCTAGCTATGACAGCCAAAAGCATGAAAAATAAAATTTATATATACATAAAACATGTATTTATATGTCATTTTTAAAATTATAATAGTGAAGGCAGAAATTACAAATTTGTCAAAACTAGGGAAATCATGCCAATGTATAATATATAGTCCTTAGTGGAAGACAAAATTTCATGCTTTATCATTACTTTTGAGGTCATTAAAGATATTTACATTTAACTTATTAATTATTTTTCTTCTACCATTTCTATGCTTATTTAAACAAATATGAAATTTCATGTAATTGATTCAACACTATCTAAATAAATACACTCTCTAAATTATTATTTACTTAATTTAATTTCATTGTATTAAGAGATTATAAAAAAATTAATTTAACTTCACTATCTTTTAATTACGTAATAATTTTATAATTTTTTATAATATTATCTAAAAATATCATCAAAATATTGTAACGTAATAATCAATTTCCTTAAATAACTTGACAAGATACTACAATAATATTAAACTAAAATACGCCTGTAGTATTTTGTGATGTAAATATAGTTAAATTTACCAAATTCGAATCCACCACCTCCAATATAAAATACTATCGGTAACCAAACTAGTACATCACACGATCCGATAGATGCCACTCAATAACTACTTAAGTTATAAGTAGCATCTGTGCTAAGTAAATGATCGATCAAATGGTGGAGAGAAGCAACAAAATACTTAAAAATCAGTATTATATGACATTCATTTTAAATTTTAGAATCTTAATGTGACTATCAACATAATCTGGAGATCAATTATTTATAAATATTAAGTTATCACCGAAATAAATGGTAATGTAAATAGATCATAAGGTTGTCATTAAATTTATAATATAATATGTTTGATATTTAATTTAGTAAAAAGATCGTAATTTACAAAAGGATAATCTAATTACTATTCAATAAAACAGTAAAACAATAAATTAAATAACACTCTAAAAAATAAATGATAAATTTTAATTTTAATTAAAACATAATAATTATTAAATTATTCAGTAATATTTTATAAATTTAAATTTATATTAGTTATTTGTAACAAATAAATAAAATTATTTTTAATATATTTAAATACTAAATTTTGAAAATATAATAATGTGAGAACTTTAGAAAAAAGTATAAAAAAACAGAGGAGTGAATTTATAAAATTTGGCGAGTAGAAATCGTCCGCCACTGTGTAACAAAATTGAGCTCTGTTTGCCAAAAATCACCTATCGTACAAGCGACTTAGTCTTAAAAGCACGCTCCCCCCTAACGGCATTAAAGCCATTTATTAATTTTTTTAATAATATTTAATATATTAAATAGCTAATTAAATAAGATTATTTTTTTTAAAAAAAATCTGTCATGGTATAATATTCTAGAACGAAAAACAAAGTTGCATACTTGATCATTACTTTGGAGGTGAGATATTTTGTGCTATATTGCTGCCTACCAAAATCTTCCATGTTTGTTTAACCTGATTAAGATTATAAATCATATTAATTTTAATTTAATATATTATATCGTATATAAATTTTAATATTAAAATTTGATTATATTTCAAATTATATACATATTTAAAATAAAATTAATTTTTTTTCATATCTTATACATATATTAAAGTAAAATTAATTTATATCGCATCTAGGCCTGCAAGAGGTAGGATTCACATTAGATTGGCCCCAATTCAAATCTAACCAGTATGGCATTCAAATCGGATTGGGATATTTCAAATTGAATGAAAAACTAAATCAGATCGTATGTGGGACGATCCAAAACTCTCATATAATTTTTGATTAATCGTTCAGACATCAATTATACTTAAGAAATATAAAAATTATTGATTAACTTTTTATTTATATATATAATAATGGGAATAATTTTATGTATATCCTTCAATTTCTTTTCAATTATACAAAATAACTTATTCTTATATTGCAGATGTGAACACGATTAATCATCTCCGACAAATTTTGATCTTACATGCATGTTGGTTATTTTTCACTGTAGGTATATATCTTGCGAGAAAGTTGGTGGGTTCATCATGAATTAGGTCGGGGTGGGTGGTAGTTTCATGAGCTTATATTGCAGGTACGAATGCAATCATCTTTGACTAGGACAAGGAATTAATCTGAATTTGGATCCTAACATGCATGTCGATTAATTTTCACTATAGGTACCTCTCGAGGAAGTTGGTGGGCTCGTCATGAATTAGGTTGGGTTAGTGTTGGCCGCACGACACCGCCGTAAGGATCCTCTATTCCCGCATAATCATTGTAGGTTATAAGTAACTTTTCTTATTTTAAATCGGCTGGTCATTTTCAGCCAAAGATCTTTGATTTTTGGCCTTTAGTTAGAACTTTTCTTCTGTTCTATATATGATATACTCCTCATAGATACGCTTCCTTCTTGCTGGCATATATAAATTGAGAAGTTCAGCATTTTGCTCTTTTTTTTTTAGAATAAAAAGTTCATCTATTCTACTTATCAGTTTCAAGTTTCATCTAGACGCAGTCTTCTATAACTGAAACCTGAGTAAATTCTTTACAATTGGACTTATACATCTCATGCAATTTCTGAGCTTTTTTGTATTAACACTATTTCTATTCTTTATTTAATGGTCTATAAAATAAGTGCTCATTGTTAATAATGCATGCTCTTATTTGAATATTTTATGTATATAGATATATGGCTGATTTACGTCATTGGATGTACGAAAGGTTAACACATAATAGTCGATTAACTGATGAATTTGTTGCTGGTGTGGAACAATTCATAGAGTGGGCATGCTCACCGGTAAATGCTATCAAGATAGGTGAAAATATAAAATGTCCATGTATCAAATGTAGAAACCTATATTTTCTATCAGCTGATGATGTGAAGTTACACCTGTGGAGATGAGAATTTACTACATATTACATACAGTGGACTGCCCATGGAGAGATTTACGTGCCTCCTGCTAATCGATCAAATAGAGTTTATGACTCTAATGATAATCAAGTAGTTGATGGTGAATCTAGTCAGTCATATCAAAATTATAGATCGATAATTGCAAGGGTATGAGACCTCAACAATTCAATGTATCGAGCGATGATGTACATGAGCAACCTAATCAAGAGGCAAAAAAATTTTATGACTTGTTACAAGCTGCTGATAAACCATTATGGGAAGGGTGCACTCGACACACACGATTAAGTGCGACTGCTCAATTACTAAATCTTAAGTCTGAGACCAAAATGTCGAATCAAGCATTTGATCGCATGATATCTATTATTAAGTCATTTTTACCATCGTCAGAAAACTTACCATCAAACTACTATCAGACAAAGAAATTAATGAAAGACCTTGGACTTGCTTATGAGAAAATTGATGCATGTTCGAATAATTGTATGATTTACTATGGATCTCAAGTTAATGATATGCAATGTAGTATTTGTAATTTTCCGCGTTATAAACCTCAAGTTGGTAAGGGCAAATTAGTACCTCACAAAGTACTACGATACCTTTCTTTGACTCAAAGATTACAAAGACTTTATATGTCAAGTCATACTGCTGAATACATGACATGGTGTGATAATTATAGAGATTCATCGCAGATGGTGCATCCTGCAGATAGTGAAGCATGGAAACATTTTGATCGAATGCATTCGGATTTTGCTATCGATGCAAGAAATGTACATCTTGGACTATGCACAGATGGGTTCAATCCTAACAAAAATAATGGTATTCTATATTCATGTTGGCCGGTCTTCATAACAGTGTATAATCTACCTCCCTCGATGTGTATGAAAATACCATATATATTTATGTCTTTGCTAATTCCTGGTCCAAAAAGTCCCACAAGTAATATAGATATCTTCTTACGTCCTTTGATAGATGAATTAAAAGTATTATGAAAAGATGGTATTAACACATGGGATATTCACAGAAAGTAAAATTTTCAGATGCGTGCAGCTTTATTATGAACTATTAGAAATTTTTCAGCATATGGTATACTTTCTGGTTGGAGTACCCATGGACATTTGGCATGCCCGTATTGTATGGACAAATCTAAGGCCTTCGTATTACAGAATGGAAGAAAAATTTTATTTTTTGATTGCAGCCGTATGTTTCTTTCTGATGATCATTCATATAGAAAGTAAAATAATCAATTCTTAAAGGATAAAATAGTTTTAGATCTCCCCCACCACACTTATCTGGTGAAGAAATGTTTAACTTGGTGAATATATTGCCTGAAGTTGAATTTTGTTCAAATAAAAATAAGATCATTGATTTTGGTAAAAAACATAATTGGAATAGACGCAGTATCTTTTGGGAACTACCATACTGGCATACACTCTTGATACATCATAATTTTGATGTTATGCATGTTAAAAAGAATGTCTTTGATAATATATTTTACACTGTGATGAACGTCTCAGGTAAAACTAAGGATAATTTAAAGGCAAAGGATGATTTAAAATTGTACTGTAAACGAAAAGTACTTCAATTATTTGAGGATAATGGTAGAGTAATGAAACCACCAGCATCGTATGTTCTTGATAAGACTAAGCTTCAATGCTTTTGTAAATGGATGACAGAGCTCAGATTGCCTGATGGTTATTCATCAAATATAAGTCAGTGTGTAAATCTTAAAAATTTATCATTTCATGGTATGAAAAGTCACGACTGTCATATTTTTATGCAACGATTACTTCCAATTGGACTTAGAGAGCTTTTACCAAAGGCTATTTGGGGTGCTATCACAGAATTGTCTCTTTTTTTAGAGGTATCTGTTCATCTATTCTACGAGCTTGTGATTTGGATATATTAGAAAAAAAAACATAGTTGAGACTCTATGTAAGCTAGAGAAGATTTTTCCACTAAGTTTTTTTAATTCAATGGAGCACTTACCAATTCACCTGGCGTATGAGGCAAAGGTTGGTGGGTCCGGTGCAATATAGGTGGATGTATCCTTTCGAGAGATATATGTTTGTCTTAAAAAATATGATTCACAATAAAGCTCGACCAGAAGGATCTATATGTGAAACATATCTTATTGATGAGATTTTAACTTTTTGCTTTCATTACTTCGAGCCAAATGTTCCAACAAAACACAATAAAGCTCCTCGCAACAATGATGAAGACATTGAGGTAGAAGAGAGATTATCAATTTTTAAGCATGGAAGACCTTTCTCACCTAATGACAATCCATACTATTATACAGATGAGGAATATAATGCTGCACATTTATATATTTTTTTGAATTGCCCTGAAGTTGGACTATATATCGAGTGAGTTATATTCTTTTATTTATTATATTTTTAACAAATTTTATTTTCTAAATACAATTTTATATGATATCATGTTACATGTTATGAAGAAGAAGTACTGCAAAGTAATCCATTAATGAGTGAAGCAGAACTTGAAAGAATGAAAGAGCAATACTTTATAAAGTGATTCTGAGATCAAGTATGTATTCATTAATAGTACAAATAGTTATAAATTTATTTAGTTTGATTAATTGATATTTATTATTTTAAACAGGCAAATATATTGGGTAAAATTGGAATGAATCCGAGATTAGTAGAGCTAGCTCATGGACCATAAAAAAAACATTATAGAGGCTGCGTCGTCAATGGATTTCGATTTCATACTTTTTCATATGGTGCAAATAAAAAAATATATAACAGTAGAGTTTGTGTCAAAGAGAGTACTTATAATAATTTTGAACATGATTATTATGTGGTTCTTATTGATATAATGGAGTTTGAATATTTTGGTAAAGGAAATATGGTCATTTTATTTAAGTGTGATTGGTTTGATACTGAAAAAGGCATCAAGGTTGATCCACATTATGGCCTTGTCGATGTGAATTTGAAATCACGACTTAATGTAAATGAACCATTTGTGCTTGGTCAACAAGTTATGCAGGTATACTATTGCAGCTATCCAAATTACAAAAGAAATAAGAGCAACTGGTGAGCAGTTTGTAAGGTGAAGTCAAGGTTAGTTAAAAATCTGCAAAACAATAATGAAGAAGAAAATATCCATAACAATAATGTCTTACAAGAAGATGAAGTAATAGAACCTACTCTTGTTCTTCAAACAACAGAGCTTGATGATCCTGCAATTTTATTGGAGATTGATATACCATAGAACCTCTTGAATCAATTGAAGTTGGAGAGTTGGGCACAAAAAGGAAAAGAACATGCATAAAATAGAGCAAATAGTACAATGTATGTTTGCATATTATTATATACTTCTACTAGTAAAATTTTTATATATTAACAGGTTTCTTATTCATCATGCTTAGAGGTGGTTCTTCTCGGAGATCTAGCTCTAGGAGGCAGGCTGAGGTAGAGAGGATGATGGATCGTGATGAGGATGAGCAGAATGAGGCAGGGGACGATAATGTGGATGCGATGGATGTAGATGAGCCGAGATCATCAAATTCCTCTAGGTTCAGGGGGCCTAATCTTGGGACACAAGCACCGTCTCAGTCCTCCGGACACACCTGGCTTTACCCAGGTGATCGGCATGGGTATGTACTAGCAGTCATTATTTTGAGAACGGCAAACAAAAATAATTTATTATGTTGTAATATGTCTTCATATCTTATTATATTGCAGGTGGACAGACCAACGTGCCACCAGGGATGTGACAATAGAGCTAAAGGCAAATATTACAGGCCCATGGTTGTCATGGTTGCAGGTGCCTGAGACAACAAAACAACTGCTCTGAGACAAGTTTCAGGTAATATATATTAATTAATTTTTTCATTGTTGTATGTAAAAATGTGAATGAATATACTAATTTATTATGCTAATGAATTTAGAACAAGTACCAGTGGCATCCAAAGGATGAGCGTAGGATTAAAAAAGCTTGGGATCAGGTATACAAAATGAAAGTTCAACTCATTGCATACAATAAATTAATTAAAATTTACTTAATTTTATTATAACTATGCAATAGGTGAGCTTTACGAGATATAGGGACATTTTATACAGAGCTCGTCAGGTTATGTTGAAGGAATTAAATTCTAAGAATACTAAGGATCATTACAATCACCCTCCCAAATTTATTGCCTCCGATATATGGAATGATTTAGTCAAAGAGTGGTGCGAAGATAAGTGGCTAATAAATCGACCAAATCTAAGGAGAATAGGAGCACTCAAATGGTGAGGCATACGGGTGGTTCTCTACCATTTGAGGAGTGGCGTAAGAAACTTGTAAGTTCATTAAATTAGAAATCATATTATTTTTATACTTTTATAATTATATGGTCTATTTGTTATTTGCAGGCTGATGAAATGAAGCGTGAGCCTACGCATATTGAGCTGTTCAATCGCACTCACCGACATGAGAGTGGCAAAGGGGATTTTGTTGATGAAAGGTCTCGATTAGCACATGTAAGCTTGCAATTTAATATTTTCAATTTCTAAAATATGTAAAATATAAAAAAATTGTGTTTAACCATAGGAACGATATGAGGCGGAGTTGTTACGACGTCACATCAATCCCACCACTGCTAGCACTTTTGATGCAGATGCTTGGTGTGCTGCTGTGGGTCAAGCAAAGAAAAATACGATGTATGATTAGTCTCCGTACATCCACGTAAATGATATCTTGGATTCCCACAAAGCTTACAGGAATGCGAGAGCATCATATCATGGATCGCAACCTATGGGGCCAGTTTTAGAAGAAATGATACAACGGGCGGTTGAGTTAGTCCGACAAAGTTTTGAGCCTATGCTTCATCAGGCTTTGCAACAAATGCAGCAGAAACATCTTGGTGATGTTCGGCAGATGCAACAGAGCATCGAACAATTACGTGATGAGTTTCATGCAGAGATGGATGCATTCGTTCAGCGTGAACTTGCTCGACTTGACCCACCTGGCTCTAGCGGATGTTCAGTTCATCAACCTCGCCACTCTGATTCCCCTATCTCCGATGATGATGATGATGATGATGATGATGATGATGATGATGATGATGATGATGATGATGCTGATGATGATGAGGATGATGGCTTTGCATAGAAATAGACTTTTTTTAAAAGAAGAAATAAACTTATTAATTATGATGATGATGTTTTTGCGTAGAACTAGACATCAATATTTTTGAGTTGAGTTCATTTTATCTTATATTTTTTATGAGATAGTTATGTATTTTATGGTTAGATATTTATGTTTATGTGATGATGATGATGCTTATGGTTAGATATTGGTGAGATGATGATGATGATGTTTTTGTGTAGAGCTAGATAGCAATGCTTTTGTAGAACTAGGAATCATTTGCGACGGAACCGTGACGGATTTGTGACGGACGTGTAAAAAAATGCGTCACAACTCTGTCACTTTTCCGTCACTGTTTGGCGACGGAATCCGTCACAAACCGTCTGTCGCAATTGTTAGCGACGGGACAAATTCCGTCACAATACATTTGCGACAAAGGTTATTGCAACGACTAGAGTGACAGAATAAAGCGGTCACAACTGATCCATTGCGACCGAATAAGTTGCGTCTGCGACAGATCTTTCTGTCGCAGATGCCTACTTTTGTTGTGGTGAATTAAGAAATTGGTTTTACTTCTAGTGTAACATAATTGGAGGAATCATGATGTATTATGGAATTGAATCAAGTTATAATTTAACTAAACATAAGTGATGTGATCTCCTTTTTATTTGATCTTTATATTAAATTTGTTTGAGAATTCTTAACTAATACAATGATAATTAAAAAGCCAAAAATATATTCACATAGCTCGCAAAGAAAAGAAGAAGCTCATTCATTAGATGAAAGTACTAGTCAAATTAAGATTTTATTTAAAAAATTAATTACTCAATCTCAACCAAACTTAATTACAATTTTTATTGTTAGCCACATAGTTTTTTTTTTTGTATCGATCTCTACAAATTTCTGATTACACAATTACTATATAGTCCCTGTTTTAATTTTTGATGTAGGATAATTCATTTTTTGCGTCGCTTTATCTTTTTAACTTAGTGGCTGGTATAGGCTATCGTTTTCATTTGCTGGCCTCACACATTACCAGCTGAGGCTTAGATGTATGCAAAATTGATAATATTTAAGCTCTGGTGAAGATCTATTAAGATGGTATCATATCACTATAGGAAAAAAGTCAAAAGATTTTAAACCCTTTGTAACTAGCTAGACTTTTCTATTGAGACTAATAAGTGATTTAATAAAATGACACATTCAAAATCATATTATTTATTTTAAAAAATATTGTTTAAATATTTCTACCATTTCAGCTATTTGATTGTCATATCTATTGCACATGGGATATGAGAAGAAGGACAAGCTAGTAAAATATAAATTGTTTTAATCTCACAAGAATATAAATTGTAAATACATAGCTCACAAAGAAAAGAAGAAGCTCATTTATTAGATGAAAGTACTGATCAAATTAAGATTTTATTTAAAAAAATTAATTACTCAATCTCAACCAAATTTAATTACAATTTTTATTGTTAGCCTCATAGTTTTTTTTAAAAAAGTATCTCTACAAATTTTTGATTGCACCATTACTTATGTAGCCTTTGTTTTAATTTTTAATGTAGGGTAATTTATTTTTGTGTCGCTTTATCTTTTCGACTTAGAGGCTTGCCAATGATCTTTTCTCTTTCGTCATACAAACTGCTAGGAGTTCTTCAATTTTCTAGCGTCTTCAGATTGAACTGGTATAGTCTACTTCCTTATCGTTTTCATTTGCGGGCCTCACATACATTACCAGCTAAGGCTGAGATATAAACAAAATCGATAATATTTAAGCTCTGGTGAAGATCTATTAAGTTGGTATCATATCACTATAGGGAAAAGGTCAAAGATCTTAAACCCTTGGTAACTAGCTAGACTCTTTTAGAGATTGAATAAAATGTAACATCCAATGCATATTATTTAGGGGTTTTACATACATGACATGAAATTTATACGAAATTACACATTTAACCATCAATTCGTAAATATTACCACTATCACACCATATTACATTTGAAGGTGATAAATATAATTTTTTTTCAAAATTAATTATTGTGAACAGACATATATAATATATAGTTGGGGGCCGGCTGCAGATCGATGAGATTCTCTTCCCTCTCGCATCAGAGAGGACAAGAGGAGCTTCTCTTTGACGTCTCTCTCATATATGCTCTTCTAAAAATCCATGAACTTAATTGGATTCTCTCCCACGGTGGCTGAATGGGTACTGTTGCAGGGTTATTTTTAATTTGTCTCTAGATCTAATTAATTAAATAATATTTATATAATGTAACTTAAGTCAATAATCCCACATTATTAATCCTATATATTAACTTATAATATGCATTAAAAGGCCTTGCTCCTAGCTAGATCTTCTCCTAGATCTCCTCGCTCTCCAACAGTACATTCATTCATGCCTTCCTCAGGGTGCCTTCTCCTTCCCCTCTTCTTCCTCCTTGGCGCCACCGTGATGCCGACAACCATGGCGCAACCCCCAGACCCGTCATGGAGCATAATATTACCGCATGCATCGGCAAGTCATAGAGCCCAATATGCATGGTTTATCTGTAACATATTGGTGGGTGCATTTAACCAAGAACATGCACATGCCGAACTCCCGAGGTTGCTCAACTTGTTCCCGACCAAGGTCGAGGCCTACACCCGAATACTTGCGGAACCGGAACTGGGCGGTGCTATTTGCCAGTATAAAATCATTTTTAATGCTGTCTTGAACATCAATTATGGTGAATTTTATTTCCCTATCAAAGTATTCATGACTGCGCTCTTGCGTGTCCCTCATCCTCATCTTTTTAATCATCATGACATAATCTACAAGTATTTTGAATATAGGGTGATTATCCCTAATCATCAGTAGTTTGAACCTTTCCATTATTCTATCCAGCTTATTAATAATCAAGGTATTCGAGTTTAAAAGTTACTACTTGTAATATTAATCTATTATAGTTTCTTTTGCTGTCTATTTTACATCACATGCAATTTGTATTTTCATCTTTATACAAAATAACATCAAAATGAGAAAGGTTCATGTTTACATTAATTTCTCTTAATATTTACATCGCGAGCTTAATTATTAATTATGAGAATGCATTAATTATTCTTAAAAAAGAACTTGATGCATGCATGGCGCATGCAGAGAAGGCTCTTGTTTATAAAAGATGCCTAAAAAATCACATCATATTATAAGTTATGTAACACGTTTTTATTCATTTATTGGGAGAGCCATGATTTTATATGTTCACATATTATATCTCATGTTGTATGCTATTATGATGAAAATTAGTGATTTATTTTCGTATACATGAATAGAAATCCATTGAAAGCAACAAGATTTCCTAGAGAAACACAAAAATCAGTGACCACCCAATGAAAAAATAATTTTTTTAGATATTGCGATGTCTTAGTTTGTTTGAACAACATTGTTATTATTATTATTATTATATTTTTAAAATAGCAATAGAGAAATTATGATGTACAAAGATAAATAATAATAATAATAATAATAATAATAATAATAAATAAAGTCTTTATCCGACTATAAATAGTCATATTTTTTTGATAAATTTTACGTTGTCGGTTGCCTAACGCAACCTTCTGCATTTTTCATTTAGATCTTGAGACCCGACAACGGTGTGTTAAAATTAAAAAGAAAAAAACTATGTGACCTAATCGATTGTTGGAGATTCTCACTTGCATCATATGTAACTCATTGTGTATTAGATACTTAACATGTAAGATTAATCTTTACGTACGAATCATTTAAACATAAATTAGGATTGTTTGAGCAACTTGAATTAATTAGAATGTTGAATACAACGTTCTCTATATTATCTATGAAATGTATAAAAATTTCTGTTGTAAGGCTCCATCCTCTTTTACAAATTCTATTAAGGGGCATTTGGCTGATCAATGTTATTTTAATATTATATTATGTTATTTAAAAAATAATTATTTAATTTAATAATATCTACAAATAATTTTTTATAAATTTATAAAATTATTAATTATAAGATGACATCTAGATGTTATTACATTTAAATTATATAATATAATATTAAGATAATAATGAACTAATTTTTTTCATAAATTTAATTATTAAATTATTATTAAAAAAAATTTACATATATTTATATAAAATTTTAAATATTACCTATATGCTACTCTTTTTATTAGGTTGGGTGACATCTTTTTAAAAGGTGTAATATTTTTAGTTTTGTGAGATATATATATATATATATATATATATATATAATTTAAAAAAAAAATTAAAATATATATTTAAATATTTAAAATTATTGTTGTAAATTGGGATATAGCTATGAATAAAAAGATGAAGTTATAATGTAAAGGCAAATGCTTGAAAATATTTTCAACATTTAAATAAATATTTTTATTTTTAAACTAACAATCTCTATTGATTAAACTTAACAGAATCTATTATGTGAAACAAATCTTAAATAGAAAGAACTCAAATGTTACATTTTTATTTGTATGAATCTGCATGAAATCAAAGATTTATTTCAAGAACTTGAATATAATTACTCCTTATTTTAATTACCAATATAAATAGTTGAATATCTAAAATCCTCAACATTGTTATGCAATTATTTAGGCAACGTTTGGTTGCAATATATATATTATTGGAATATTTTTTAATTTTTTTTAAGTTAAAAGGAGAAATAAAATTATTTTAATGTTATAATATAAAATATAATTATTTTATTATTGATAATTATATTAGATATAAAATATAGTCAATTCTAATTTGATTAATTTTAATTTATGTTACATATAAATTAAAGTTAATTTTTAATATTAAATTTATATATAATATAAAATATTAATAAAAATGTTTTTTAAATTTGGTAATTTTACTTGCATTATTTGTTTTTTTTTATTTTTTTTAAGTTGCTATGCCTCGATATTCGATAATTATGTGATAATTATTATTGATCAAATGTTTAAATGTTTTTAAAAGCATAATACAACATTACAATAGCATTAAATCAAATATAGCAATATAATCTAAAATAAATATTTGAAGTTAATCTTATTAATGCAGTTGTATTCGCATTATATTTCGTTAACTAGTGGCTGGCTTTTTCGTGGAGTAAGATAAAGTCGGCAATGATTATGCTATCAATTAATCTTGTAAGTGATTAAGTGTGAATTATTGCAATCTTTTATTTCGAAGATCGTCAAATGGGAAAATGAACTGGCTTGACAAGTCGAAATATATATCAGACTCACATTGATGAAGTTAATATCGATCAAATCCTTAGATCTTGGTGATCGAATCGTGGTGAAAGTTGAGGATAGGAACCGAGAAATTTTTTGCCTCTTATGAGATGCATTAGTTCTCTTGCTGTTTTAGTTATCAAATCTCATAAATATATGTGATAAAAAAAAATCTCATAAGTATGACTGACACCAGAGCTTCATTTCTTGAATTAACAATAAATATTATGAGAAGGTCTTGAAAAAAAAAAGCCTGGCAGCAAAATATACGCAATTTATTTAGGTTATTAACTTATTGATTTCATGTTGAATCATGTATCCAACTATCGTAATTCTTATTAATAATCCAACTGTATTTAAATTACGACCGATTAGATCGTGATGAATTTATTAAAAATTATAACACTTTATAAATAATTAAATTATATATTTTATGCCGCTAAATTAAATTACATATATATATAAAATCACATTTGTATACTAAAAATATCCATCACATATATATCATCAATGATTATGGGGAATATCTACACAAGTATTCCCCTAACAATTAGCTATCAGATTATATAGTAACATACATCATATAAATAATCAAACTATACACAAAAATATTAATTTATTTAATTTAAATAAAGTTTTTTTTTTATCATGTACCATCTACTCATTCTTGTTCCTATGAATGATTTACGCTTGTAAAAAAATATAACAAGAGGGATTTACATACAGGACATTGAATTTATCATAAATTACGCATTTCACTATCGTTTAGTAAATATTACGCATATCACACTCTGCTTATGAGTTTTACATTTCTATTGTAACAATAGTCAATATAAGCAGAGTGTGATATGTGTAATATTTACTAAACAATGATAAAATATGTAATTTGTGATGAATTCAATATTCTGTATGTAAATCCCCCAAATAACAAAGTCATTAATTGACTTAGTAGGTAAATCTAATTCAACATGTTTACTAAATTAGTTGCACACATCACAATTATATTAAAAACATATTAGAAATTATTTGAATTTTTTATTACATTTCGGGTTCTGTTTCTCAGTTAATTATAGTCACACCACCACACCCCGATGGCCCATACACAGTCACGATGAGGTCATCACCTTACCCAGATAACCTGTCGTATGTTAACACTGGATAATGTCGCACACAAAAGTACCACAAGTACCTCATCATAATCGGTAACTCACTCACAGTCAACTTTGGTGGTCGTCACCACCCAGGGTAGCCGGAAACTTCTGACGGATGTCATCACATTAATATCATCATCAAGTTTGAATCGTGGTGGGTAGAATTGTGAAAAGAAATAAATTTATTTTTTTTAGGCTATACATATATCAATCTCATAAAATACGAAATCTAGCCACTGGTATTCAATTATTTTTCTAAATTAAATAAGATCAGAACCTTGACACCATCAATTCTGGAATAATTCACTTTCAATTAATAATAAATATTTTTTTTATTTTAAGATTCCGTATAAAAAACTTGATGGAGTCGACAAACTCTGTTGACTGTCGAGGCCCCTCCGAGATTTCTCCAAGTGGAAAATAGAACAATTGCAGGATTTGGTTTATGTTTTCAGTTTTATTACACCGAGGTTCTTTTAATAATTATTAATCTATTCTCAATCTAATTTAATTTATTTTTCTCTTGTAATCCCCATGAAAAAACTTATACATTTTAGTGAATTTTTTTGCCCGTGGACTCGTCCGTGGATATAAGAGAATTTTCTCAGAATCATGTAAATTTAGTGTTATTTTCTTTATTTACAGTTTTTTCTTATTCAAATGTTCCGAGTACTTGATTTACGCCTTGTCACGCTATATAAATTTATCTGTCAACAAACTTAAAATTAAAATTCTGAATCAAGTCGTATTTCATGCACCATCTATTTAAATTATTATATTACGAATTTCATGCTGCAACAATTCGTATTTAATGCATTAAATTAAAATTATTTTTGTTGTAAAGGACTCGTCTGAACATAAATACTAATGTGGATAATTTTTAAAATGGTGTGGTTTTTAAATAACACAAAGGTTAGGAATTGATAAAATAATTACAAAATATTATAAATTTTTTAAAAGAATAAAATATCATAATTTGGTGCTGAATGTTCACGTCAATGTACAATTATGGATGAATAAAAATTAAAAAATATAAAGGGGCATTTACATACATACCCTTTAAATCATCTTGAATTACATATTAAACCCCTCATTTTTTAATTTTACAACTTAACCCCCTAAATCATCTAAAAATAAAAACTAGTAGAATATATGTATTTGCAAATATATTTATAATATTTATATATACATATTATTGATAATAAGCATTCAAATAATTATAAATCAACAAAAAATATACTTTGAAAATCTTGAGAAAGGCCTAAATATGTTATTTTTGGATGATTTAGGGGGTTAAGTTGTAAAATTAAAAAATAAAGGGTTAATATGTAATTCAAGATGATTTAAGGGGTATGTATGTAATTCTCTCAAATATAAACCATATAGTGCACACGACTCAGTATTAATTTATCAGTAATACAAATTATATTATAATTTATATTTTTAACATTCGAGATATATGTATGCCATGCGAATGTGCGATGCACACTATTTATTCTTTTGTAAATTATGTGCATTATATGCTTACACTTTTAAGCTCCATAGCATAAATCGTGTGGTGCAGGACTTATGAACAGAAAATCGTATGTATCACATGATTTATATTTGTTTTTGTTTAGATATTGCTACTCAATGATATGAATATTTTGTTAACATTAAATCATAATTTTTCCCCTATTTGGTACATGCATAGATTGCTGGGCATAACTATTTTTTTAAAAGAAATAAAATAGTTTATATAATTATCAATAAATCAAATAATTTTATTTACTATTTTCACAATTAACTAACTTTATTTTTTATTTTATTATATATATATATATAAATTAAAAAATAATCATACTCAAATATAAACTAAATCTATATAACATGTCATTATTAATTTGTTATTAAAAATCATAAATATTGGACCATAAAAGTACGTCATAAAGTTCATTGCTCAAGTGAATCTAATTTCTAATATTTATAATTTTATTATCATTTTAAATTTATCATAAATTTTAATAATTTCATTTAACATTAATAAATTTTAGTACTAAAAATTAATTTTATTTAATATTTAACAAAAATTTAAATATTAAAAATAAATATTATTTCAAATAATATATAATTTTATTACATATTATATTTATAAATTAATATATTTGTTTCTTACCAAAGAACAGCCAAAGTTGACCACAATAAGTTCCTAATAAATTTTCAAAAAATTTACATCGATACCTACAAAGTTTCATTATTTTCAGACGGCACTCCCAAAGTCTATTATTTTTAAACATCACCTCTTATTTTGGGGTGAATTTATAGATAACACTCTACTTTTTTTAAGTTAGATAGAGGTGTTGTAATGAAAATAATAAAGTTTGGATGTATTGCCTGAAAATATTAAATCTTTAGAAGTGATAGATGTAAATTCTCCTAATATTTTTAAGGAGTCTTTATTAAAGCTATTTGATATATTATAATAAAAATTTCAATTATAAAAAAACTATGTCACGTGTAATGAAATTTATGGATTAGAAAGGAGATAATAGAAGACGAACTTTGGCTCTGTTTGGTAACCGGCTAAAAAAATGGCTTATTTTTGCTATGATCAAAATCTTAAATTTATTTCAAAAAAATCTTTAAAAATTATTTTATATCTCATCCTATACAAATTTCAATATTAAATAATCATTTTATTTCACATTCAACATAATTTTTAATATAACTAACTCACTTTATTTCACATCATATATATTTTTTTAAAAATTTTCATAAATAATTTTTAAATTATATTTTTTTCTCGAACCAAACAGAGAGATACCTATAATTATATTTATGAGTTATTTGAATCAAAATAATAATATTAAAAAAATAAAAAAACACTAATATTTTTACTTATCGATGGCGACCACAGCAGGCGCTGATAAGCTCAAGTCTTCATGTTGATGTCATCAGTGTCGGTGTAGCGTCGGTTGCATAGCTGATGCTAAATTTAGTGGTACTAATAATATATCCGACACTAAGCAAACGATGATAAGTTATCAATACCAGTAAATCACCTGACATTGTTACGTATCAGAGTTGGTCTAAACCGATACTGATAATTAATTTCAGCGTTGATTGAAGAGTCAACTCTGATAACACTACAGCGTCGAGAAAAGCTTACACTGAAATTAATTAGCAATATCGATTTGACTCTAATAAATTATCATTTGTGTTAATTATTTTAGCCGATATTATGTTGATAGTAAAAGGACCAAAATTAGGACCAAAATAGTACTAGTCTCAATAATTTTCAATAAAAATATTAATTTTATTTCACATCTTACACCAAAATATTTGAATCGAGTATTTTGATTTAAGATGTGAAATAAAGTTAATATTTTTATTAAAAATTATTGAGTATGTGAAGAAAAATAATATTTTTTTATATTAAAATTTGTGTAGAATGATTAAAAAAAATTATTTATTTATTTATTTATTTATTATTATTATTATTTAAACTAATACTATTTTGGTCTTTATTTTAGTCCTCGCGCCAAACTGGATCAGTGTTAGTAGCTAACTTGATGTTGATAATTCGATAGTAATACTCATTTTTTTCGTAGTTCAATACCTATTGTCATTCTTAATTTATGAAATATAAACTTTCTAATAAATAATTATGTAAAATAAAATTTTATTATATTCAGTCGGCCAAAAATTTGAGCAAGTGTTATCAACAGTAAACCCAACCCAGTACCGACGTGACAGTCCCGTATTGGCCAGCTAAATGTTCAGCTGGCCGAATGCATAACTTTTTGGGCAGTAAATAGTCTGAGTTCGAGCGAGCCACTCTATTTCGAGTTGGAATTGAGTTACAATTATCCAAATGTGAATTAATTTTGAATTTATTCAAGCTAAGTGATTAGCTTTTATGCAAAAAAAAATATCTATTTTAAGTATTAAATTTATTACAATAAATAATGATATTGAAAATTTCGAATGTACATATACGTAAATAAATTAGTTTTTATTTAAATCCTCCTTGTAATTTCCTTAATATGCATTATCTTAAATAATGAATCATCTCATAATATTAAGAAAAAAAGAGTTTTTGAGCTACATAATTAATAGCGTTATTTTAATTTATAGAAAAAAAAATTTAATTCAAAATCGTAAAGCTATAATAAAAGCTAAAAAAGGCACTATCTCTATATGTAAATCACAAAATATTAGAACACTTGACAACCACTCGGATTCTAAGCATCAGCAATCGAGTCCTGAAAAAAATCAAGGGAGAGCCCAACTATCATTTGATTAATATTTTAAATTCATCTCAAAGTTCAATAATTATATTTCAGTTTTAACGTAAATTTTAATATTAAAAATTAATTTAACACCAAACAAAAATCCTAACATCAAAATCAGCCTTACTTTATATTTTATGCACTCATCAATATTAAGGGATTCATTAATATTGATGTTCTATTATATTATTATTAGTTCAATATTATTTTAATATTATATTATTTAAATTTAATATTTAAATATTATCTTTTAAGTAATTATTATTTTTAAATAATATGACATAATATTAAGATAATATTAAATCAAATATCACTAAATTAATTTTATTTTTTATCAAATTTATAATTTATTATAATTTTTACTTCTAGAAGTAATCCTCTAACTATATATGTACGGGCCAAAAGACACCTAATATGTTAGGTTAGATGTACACCTACTAAGTGGTTCACATCTATTGTACTCAAATTCGGCTGACAATTTGATTGACATCCATATATGTCCTTTAGTTGTAACTCGATGTCAATGTACATAAAATTTCATTTTATTTATTATTTAACGACTTTTAAAAAAAATAAATTTTTGGGCTTCCAACTTGACCTTATTATGAGCTTGAACCTATAATTTACAAATATATTAATCTTCAACCTCAAAATTTTAGTTCGATTTTTAATATAGGACCTATTTATTTATAAGATTTAATTTAATAAAGTTAAAATTAAACTTACATAAAGATATTTTTTATTAAAAGTTGTGAATGATGTGAATAAAGTTAGTTATTATATTGCGATATGTGATGGATTTGATATAAGTTAGTTATTATTTTAGTAATATATGTAGGATATAAGATAAAGTTAATTTTTAATATTAATTTTTATGTGTGATATGATATACTAAGTTAAAATTAAACTAGATTAATTTTTAACTTCTAAACAAATGAAAAACATCCATATCAACACCTTTAGTTTTCTTATATTCAAAAAAGTATTACTAAATAGTAATTAGATCTCGGTAGTTAAGCTTATGCGTAGCTAGTAATATTAATTTTTAAAAATAGGTCCTTCAACATTAATAAAAATATTTAATAAAGGACACTATCTCTAATTATTAAATCAATTTGGATATTATTCGTATCGAAAGATTAATCTAATTTCTAAATTAACTAAATCGATCCACTAGTTACAAAAAATGCCACATATATTGAGGTGCTTTATCAATGCTGAAAAACCTATTTGTATATCTTATAATATTTAAAGTGTGATGCCCGTGGCCGAAGAGGGCCGGGAGTGATCGCCGAGTGATATTCTAAGAAAAAAAAATCGCTGAGGTAAAGTACTGCAGCTCCCAGTAGGCTTCTAGGTTGAATAGTAAATGGTGAGAGAGGCACAGAAATGATTCGTTCCATATTGAAAAGGGAGGAAAATCCTGAGCTGTATAAGTGAATAATGTGATCTTAAATAGTAGAAGCACATTTTGGGATAAAAATGTGAGGCTAATGATAAAAAATTTTATAATTAAGCGTGCTTAGAATAAAATAACACTGAGATGGGTGACCTCTTGAGAAGTACTCAAGTCACGCAGTTTTCTTAAAGTCAAAGCGGACAATACCTCTACAATGAGATCACAGAATATTACATGTAAATTGAATAGTTGATTAATTTGAAAACTAATGAACTTAGTGCACAAACTTAAATTAGAGGAACTTAGTTTCTATTAATTTAAAACTTATTTTCAAATATATTAAATTTGTGAGAAAACGACACATCATAACTCACATATATGCAACCCAGAGAACATGGTGTCTTTGGCCTGTCAATGGGTCGAGTCATTACTCGAACTTATTTGAGTTCTAATTTAATTGAACCTTAAAAATTTTCTTATGGACCCGTTTCGTTTATAAATAAATGAGCTGAATTCAGATCATCAAAGATCTGACCCATTTTAAATTTGCCATTTATGCTATATAATTTCTAATTTATATAAATTCATAGTGTAGCTAATAATTTTCTCGTGAAGAAGTTTAAATAAAAAATGTCATTATAATTGATCAAAAGATATTCTTATAAATTATATAGCAAGTCATAATATAGTGCGGTTATGTTGCATTATATATATATATATATATATATATATATATATACAACAACAATCAAGCTTTAATCTCACTAGGTGGGGTCGGCTACATGAATCCTTTGTTTCCATTGCGCTCTATCAGTTACCAAATTCTTATCTAAGTTTAAGTAACTAAGATCACTCCTTATAGTTTCTTGTCATATCTTCTTTGGTCCCCCTCTTCCTCTTTGTACATGGGCAAAATCCAGTAACTCAATTTTTCTAACTGGAGCTTCAATTGGCCTGCGATTTAGATGTCCAAATCATCGAAGCCGACTTTCTCTAAGTTTATCCTCAATTGGTGCAACACCAACTTTCTTTCGGATATATTCATTTCTCATTCTATCCTTTCGTGTATATCCACACATCCACCTTAACATCCTCATTTCTGCAACATTTATTTTATTTGTATGTTTCTTTTTTGCAGGCCAGCATTCAGCACTATATATCATCGCTGGTCTTACTACAGTTTTATAAAATTTACCCTTAATTTTGGATGGGATTTTTCTATCGCATAACACTCTAGAAGCATTTCTCCATTTTACCCAGCCTGCTTGAATCCTGCTAATAACGTCATTATCTATTTCGCCATCATTTTGTATAATTGATCAAAGGTATCTAAAGCGCTCACTCTTCTTGACAATTTGATCACCAATTGTCACATCTCCAATATAAGTATTTCTTTCTTGACTAAATATGTACTCCATATATTTAGTTTTTGATCTACTGAGATGCAAACCTTTAGATTCTAGAGCATTCCTCCAAAGCTCTAGTTTCGCTTTAGCTCCCTCTTTAGTTTTCTCAATAAGGACAATATCATCTGCGAAGAGCATACACCAAGGCACTTCATCTTGGATATATCGAGTCATGACTTCCATAAATATATATATATATATATATATATATATATAAAATTTTTAGCAAATATTTTATAATAAAAAGCTAAAATTCAAAAAATATGATATTTTTTAATTGGGATAATTACACCCAAGTCCTTAAATTTAATGCTTAATAATGCATAGATCTGCATTTTTAAAATTATAATATCGGGTCCCTGAGTTTTAATAAATTATCAAATGGATTCTTTTCTAAATTTTTTATTATTAATTTTTTTAAAAAATTCTATTATACCTCTCGGCCTCTCTCTCTTCCCGATCCGCGCACGCACGGCGTGTGCAACCCATCGGGGGCCGCGCGGCCGCCGGTGGGTCACGCGCAAACGCCGCGTTGCCGCGCGGTCGCCGGCGCTTGTGTGCGGTAATCAGGAGGAGAGAGAGGTCAAGAGGTATAATAGTAATTTTTAAAAAAATTAATAATAAAAAATTTAAAAAAATTTATTTGATAATTTATTAAAATTTAGGGATCGAATGTTATAATTTTAAAGAAATGGATATCTGCATTATTAAGCGATAAACTCAGAGATTGGGTGTAATTATCTCTTTTTAATTTTATTTTTGTTAGATTTAATATTGCCATCGATTTGGATAGTAGAAAATACTTTAGGCGATAATAATATTTATTATAAATAACTCGAATGCCGCCGATTTCGACGGGTCTGGCGATATCTGACCCGATCCGAGTTTTCACCCGACCCGACCTGTTTGCGAAAGGCAATCCCTTTATCAAGAGTCAAGACGAGATCGCGGGGAGAGACCCGGAGACCAAGCAGAGGTGTGCGGAGATGGCGGGAATGGCTTCTCTCCATCTCTCTTCGAACCTTCGCGTGCTCTGCTCCCCTCTTCTTCACATCTCAAAGGAATGGAATTCTGGGTTGAGTTGCGGGGTTCATTCGGGAATGATTCGGCGCTCCAGATTTCCCGGTGAGTTCCTTGAATGATTGAAACGCTGATATGGGTTTTTTAAAGTCTTTTGCTCATTCTTTGTTTTTGAATTAGGGATATTCGCATTATCCAGTAATGATGTCCGAGTTGGCACTAACATTGAGGTCGATGGTGCTCCATGGAGGGTTTTGGGTATAATCATTGCTTACTGCTTAGATTTGAAGACTGTTGTTGTGTGCTTAGGGTTTATTTGATTCGTGGAGAATCTTTCTGGTTTGCCATAGAAAATTTATGATTCTTCTTCCAATGGAACTGGTATTTCTTCCAATTGAAATAACCTGTGCTACATTGCACTCTCAAGAGAATTCTATGAGGAAGTTGGACATGGGAGCTTATGCTTTCTTTAATAATGATAATCCCTTCATACTATAGCTTTCCTTAGCTATTCTTGTATTGCATTTTTATTGTTGTCTCATGCAGGAGGCTGCTGTCAGTTTAGAATGCCATAAGAGTTGGTTTGCACTAATTGACATGCATTGTCATTTTCCTGTTTTTAACCCATGCAGGCATAATATGATGGGCCAAATTAATCATTACGCGTAGGACTATCTTCATGTAATCATCACTTTACGACATTTACAAAACTGTATAAAAATGTAAAATTAAGTGAATACAAAAGTTTGATACAGGATGTATGAACTGTTAAGTTCTGTCGAGTCCTTGCATTGCTGTAGAAGGTATTGAAGTGTTAAAAGCTTGAGGGAGGAATGCTTTGGGCAAGGTTGAATCTTCGTACGTTAAGTCTTATTGAACTAAAATAGGGTAATTGTCATAACTTTACTTAAACTGTATACAAAGCAAACAATAGTAGCATTCTTAAGGTGATGATTAAATGGCTGAGTTTGGTGAAAATCAGGTGGGATTAAGCAACGTAGAAGCGAAAGAGGTCCTCATGCAAGTCAAAGTAGATTCCATGAACATTCATCACTGTTGTTTCTTGTAGATTGATCATGATTGTAATGTTTCACCTCACACTAACTCATGCACATTGCTTCCCAAACTTTTGGCAGTGTTGGTTTTCAATTCTACTTCTAGCTTTTATATATTTTCTTTGTAGAGTTTCTTCATGTCAAACCTGGCAAAGGTGCTGCTTTTGTGAGGACAAAAGTACGAAACTACATTACAGGCAACACAATTGACAAAACCTTTCGAGCCGGAAGTACGGTAATTTTAAGCCTAGAATCAAATCAATTTCTTTCTCAAATTTATTTGTTATAATTTGTCTGGAAAATGGAAATCTTGGTTGAGAATCTTTGAGTGGACTAAACAATACAAATGAGTCTATCTGATGACTCCTGGGAAACACACCATTCGAGGTTGTATCTACAAAGGGTTCTAGAGACGATCAATTCTTTATGGCTTCCTTCACCTTAGGCTTAGGAAAATTCAATTCAAACAATAAGTTGAAGTAACAAGGAAGCACGTTTGTGATGGGAGTGTGGAACTCGTTTGCGGGCAACATGGCCGTTGGCAGTGGTCGATGATGTGGTTGCTGACAACAGTGGTAGCTGATGTATAATGGCTGACAGTGACCAAATTATAGCAGCATGTTTCCCAACAACGGCTAGCTGGCTCCATGACAACCATCTAGTGGTGACAGCCACCTAGTGGTGGCAACCAACATGGTAGTGGTAGAATGGCGATGGTTTCCATCTAACATGGTAATCGTGGGATGGCACTAGGCTGACGACGGGCTTATAGATAGATGATTTCATGCATGTTTTGCTTATTTTTAATAGTTATTTGCCTGAATGGCATTTATGTAATGTTTAAGTTTACAAGGTGACACTGACATAAATAAAATTTGAAGAGTGATTAATATGTAAATACAATCTTGCAGAGTAATGTGTAAACTTTCATTCCATCTATTACTTTAAGATGCATTGCTTACAACTAGTATAATTGCTTATTGTGTTCACATTACAGCTTCAAGAAGCAAATGTAATGAAGGAAACTAAGCAGTATACGTACAAAGATGGATCAAATTATGTGTTCATGGACCTGGTTTGTTTCTTGTTTCAGCTTTTATTTTTAAATGAACAATTATTGGATTAGATAAGTTGCTTGATCCCCATAAAATTGATAGCTACACTGAAAGTTATTCTTTCTAGTCGACTCAATAGAAGCGACACTCCCTCCACCTCAGGGGAAAGCTAAGTTGCTTTGGAAATGGTCATCCTTGCTGATAGTAAAACAATTTTGTCATGACTACCTTCAAGCACCAACTTCACTAAGATGAATTATGCATGATAGCCGTATTTTTGATACTATTTCTTTATCCTTTTGTTCCTTGAATTTACAAATTGGCAGGGTTCATACAGTTCTACCTGATCCTAAAATCCTTATTTATTTGTACTAGTAAATTGTTTTCATAAGCATTCCATATTTGTGCTCTTTCATTAGGTTTTACCTGAAAGTTCTTCATGAGATTGAGTAACCGTTCCCTCTGCTTGTCATTTCTTTGCATTAACAAGTCTTGAACTTGGTTCTCTCATCTTCTTGTTCCCTTGATTCATTTACACGTCTTGATTTCATCATTTCACTCAATTTGCTGTTTGTAGTCATTAACAAAAGGTAAATCAGGACATTCCTAATTTCCTATGTAGTGAGATAATGTCCATTGAGCTCATCAGAAAATCTGCATAGAAAGCAAGTACATTAACAACATAACTATAATTGTGATTCATAATTTTTTATATTTGCATGATTGTGAAGTTACTGAGAAATATAACTTTATACATTTTTCTTAAGCATTGCTACTATAAAATAAAAGTGATGAATGCTTCAATTGATACTGCTGAAAGGAGCTTAATAACCTATAATCTTTATTTGACAGTCTACTTATGAAGAAACTCGATTAAGTGAATCAGAAGTAGGTGATAAAACAAAATGGTTGAAAGAGGGAATGAACTGCAATCTACTTTTCTGGAATGGAAGGGTAATACTTCTCTCTTTACGTAAGCATGAAGAATCATTCATTAGGGAATATCTTTACTGAATATAACTATCTGTTCTCAGGTTATTGATTTTGAACTTCCCATCACTGTCAAGCTAACGGTCACTGATGTGGATCCTGGTGTTAGAGGTGACACTGCACAAGGTAATGTTTCTGATTCCTACCTAAACCCGAATCAAAGGAGCGTTTACTTTTTGTTTCAAGTCTTGCATTTGGATGTTTATACTACACAACAGCTTTCCTTTCTACTAATCCTCCTTTATGAATCTTCGTGATTCCTTAGTCTGTAGTTTGAGCTAATCACTTGGGTTTTTGTTTTTTAGCCAAATCCTAAGTTGTGCTTTTGGAGGACCTTTTTAATAATGTTGGCATCTGTTCCCATTATGCAGACCAGACGCCTTTGTTTGGTTGGAGGTTTGAGATATGTTAATATATGTATAAGATGTGAAACAGAGTTGTTTAAATGTTGAAATTTGAATAGGATGAGAAATTAAGTTGATTTTTTATTAGGATATGTGACGATGTGAAGTTGATTATTAATGTTGAGATTTATGTAAATAGTGAAATAAAAGTAATTTTTTATATTAAAATTTGTGTTGTTGTCATTTTTTTACAACATGCATGGCCCCTTACTAAACATAACTAGGTAGTGTACACATTTTAACCCTGCAAAGAGATTGTTTTCTTATTTTAAACTGTTATTTTAGATCACAAAAAATCACCTAAATTTGCACCAACTCATGCATGATGGAGTGTGAAGCCTAAATCTCAAAGTATTAGTAAATATTTGGATGTCGAAATATAGGAGAAAATTTCTTAATCACGTATGGCTGATTTTCTTCATTGTTTTCTTCTCTTTTTTTCTAAACCATTGTCTCTAATGCTTGTAAAGAGTGCCATTTGATCTAACAAGGAGTGCTAAATGTATCATGGCTGCTATGTTAGAGTGGATCGTGACTGCCTAAGGCCACAATGTGCTTGACCTGCTGTCGGTGCCTTCTGTCAAACTTGCATTATCAATTTTCACGATGTTTTCATCTCTTCTCTATGCTAATTTAGGTATCGTTAAACTTAGAATTGATATGCTTATGGCTGCAGGTGGATCCAAGCCTGCAACACTCGAGACCGGTGCTGTCGTGAGTGTTCCATTGTTTGTGAAAAGGGGTGAGGAGATACTGATTGACACTAGAACAGGTCAATACATGAGTAGAGCATAGAAAATGCAGCCGCCATGCCTAGATTGTATCCTATTCCTGGCTCAACTTTTTTCATTCACTTCTGATGGTTTCATTCCTAACTAGTATTGCAGGGACTCTGCCATCTATCTTCTTACTTATTTTCGGTTGGAAGTGCTACCATGCCAATGAAATTTGTGAATTAGCTTTGAAAATTCTCTTCAGAAAATATACTTTTACTTATGTTAGTCATATTGATACTGTTGGTTAGAGTAAGTTTATATTGATGGACTTCTTATGCTTCGGCTTCCTTAAATACGTCAAGCTCGGCTCCAGACATCTCGAGAAAGATGTACGTTTTCATGAGCCCATTATCTTTCTTCTAATCCTTGCTAATGTTTGGATCTTCTTTGAGGAAAGAAGTAAGAAAAGAGTCTCTCTCCGACAATTAATCCTCTCATTTTCAAGAAGCTAGCATAACACCATAGACCGTCTCTCAAGGGAGCACTTAGTTTGTCCCTTTTAATTTTTTTTTTCTTTTTCAGTCTCCTAATAATGCCATTTTGTATTCAAATCGCATATTATTGGAGTTTAAAACATCAAGAAGACATTGTAATTTTTCTCCCCCACCATGCTACTGTAACATTTTTTGAAAGGAAAAATATATATAGTTTACAGTCCATATGTGGCACAATCTCTTTACCTAAATTAGTGTTTTAACACAGGTTTCTATTATCTTTGAAATAATTAAATCGTGAAAAAAAAAAAAAATTCAGGGCATTACGTGTTGCTCTTTTTATTTAATTCATTATGAATTGTTTGTCATCACGTACGACCAACTCTACTCTATTTTCTTTCAGAATATTCTTATGTGTTTTATGTATTTTAATTATATACATGTTAGTAATATTTAATTATTTTATATATTTAATATTTAAATATTTAATATTCATATTAACTATAAAAAGTACAGCTCATACACAGCTTATATTATAAAATTATGACATGCTTTATAAATATTATAAGTTATATATATATTTTATGCTAATGAGTAATATTAAAAATTTGAGTATCAAATACATAAAATAGTTGAATTTTAGTATTAATTATTCTTTTTTTTGTCACAATTAATCTTTGATTATATTTTGGATAAATATCTAGATTTTAGCTAATATAATATTCAAAGTCTGTAAAATTAAATTTATTATATATTTAAATCTAAATTAACATTTTTATTAAAAATATAAAATAAAATTAATTATTTAATATGTTCTTTCTAAGGAGAGGAACCCCTCCCTCTTTTAATGATCTTTAATATATATATTAGTTAAAATCTAGAGTCATATCAATAAATTTTTAAAATTTGTAAATTAAAAAAATAACTAAAAGTTAATTATAAGATTATTTTATATATAATTATAAGAAATTATTAATAAATTTTTAAAATTCATAGAATAAATTATAATTAGAGATTAGCCATAAAAACACTTATCATTAATTAATCCTTTTATTATTTTTAAACACTATTTCATCATGAGGAGATGCTAAATGAGAGGTCATGTCCAAACAGGATGTCATCAAATTTTGCGAAGCATCAATTAGAGTGTGGGGCCGGGTATCATATTTGTGTACAAATTTGCTTGTTTTGCTAAGATATTTCGGATTTTTTTTCTTAAAATTTTCGTCTCTTTCTCTCGTAAAAGATTGTTAACTTGTATTTAGCATGAGAATTGAAATTAGGATCAAAATAATGCTGATTTTAATAATAAATTTTAATATAAAAAATATTATTTTAAATTACATATTAAATTATTTTCAGTAAAACTATCAATTTTATTTTACATCTTAAACCAAGATACGAATCACGTATTTTGGTCTAAGATGTGAAGTAAAGTTAGTAGTTTTATTGAAAGTAATTGAGTATGTGGTAAAATAATATTTTTTTATATTTAAATTAATATAAAATATAATAAAATTTTATTTATTATTATTATTATTTTTAAACTAATATAATTTTGGCCATCGTGCTAAACAGGACCAAAATGTTAGTGAGTTAGTGCCTTTTATGCCTATAAAATTAGACTCATTTGATACCTTACTTGCTTGATTCAAGTATGTTTTAGAAATACTTGAAAATATTTTAATAACTTGAAGTTATGATTAGAACATTTTTGCATTCTCAAATTGAAATACTTGACAAATAAACCTTCGAGATGAAATCAATTTTTGAATTTTTTTGTGAAGGTAAGGGTTAAGTTATAATATCAATTTGATTTTTAAGCACTTTGATATGATGGTCGAAAATCAAGGGCAGTTTACGATGAGATAGATTCAAGTTATGACTCTTTCCATAGGCAAAATGATAATTCCTAAGTTGTAGCAAATAGGAAGAATAACTGTTTACCACTAGACATATAAATTTATAATTAAGATCTTTGCTTACAAATATTTTCGTGAATGTTATATGTAATAATCCGTTTAAATAAATACCTGTTAAAATTCTTCTGAATTTAAGATAAGTACATATGTCATCTGAGGACTTCAAAATAATTGCTACGTTAAATAAAACAATTCCTGCAGACAGTTTGAATAAAATATAGATATATTTATTTCTCCTCTGACTTCCTCTCACCTTCTCACCCACCAACGGTCCCGCCCTATTAAGGTCACCTCCCCAACCACCAACTACTAACTGCCAACGGTCCCGCCCTAATAAGTTCACCTCCCCCTATAAATAGGCCTCAGAACCCTCAGAAAAAATCACAACCTCTAAATCTCCTCTGAGTTTTAGCTCATCTTGGTGCACCTTTCCTCCAGCGGCAAGACTCTGTTAGGTAAGAACTCTGGTCTTATAAAGTCAGAGTTCTTATAAAGTTTATATTTCATTCGGTGATTTCTCTTGTTAACTCAATTTGATTGGTGATTAACCTGTGTCGACCCACTTAACTCGTATTAAACCCGATAAATCTGTGTCGACCCATTAACCCTGAGTTAACTCGTTTGACCCAAGATAACCCGTGTCGACCCATTAAAATTATGAGTCAACCCGTTTAACCCGAGTCAACCCGTTTGACCCGTTTGACCTGTTCAAACCACTTGGCTTGTCTGACCTATTTGACCTATGTAATATTTTAAATTATTAAGCGCAATAGTAATTATTCTCACTGAACTTAATCAGGGAACACGTCATCAGCCAGCAAACAATTACCACCTCAGTGATTTTCATTGAGCTTAGGACATCGTGATTTATTAAATCAATATAACTAATATACAAAATGATATCAATTATATTCTGTGAGTTATATTCTGCATATTCTGTTTGGCTTTGTGTCGATACTCTGTTTGGCTGTGTGCCGATATTTTGTTGGGTTGTGTGCCGATATTCTGTTGGGCTTTGTGCCAAGATATTATACTGGGTTAAACTGGACCCATGTATCATGAGATATATAATGATATGATAAGCTGGGATCCCGGTGGTTGACGAACCACTTTCTGGACGCGTGGCGTCGTGTAGGGGACGTACCTGCATCTTGTTATTCTGATGTCACACTGGTGACGTATCTGATGAACCTGTTTAATCTGATGTCACACTAGTGACGAATACCTGTAGTTCTGATCCCTCTTTATTATATAATGAATACATATCAATATTTATGCATAGTATAAATATGATAATATTGACAAGCTGATATTACAAGTTATTCTGATATCCTCATCTGTTGATAATTTGAGCTATAAAACCTCACCTGACCTATGGTAAGGTGAAGGTTGTTTACTCGGTCTTTGTGACTGACTGTTGATTTTCAGGTAAATAATCTGTTGCCAGGAGAAGACTGCAAAACTCCAAGAAAGATGTTTCTCTGCTTCCCGTATGGACCCACTGATATTTATCCTTAACCACTTTAAATGCTTTCTCTTTCAGTTTTCTAATCTAAGGTTACTCTGGGTGACCTGCTTGTGTTTAAACCTATGTAACCTTGTTTTGAGATGAATAAAAATGTCCTTTCTTATAATTTGTTCTGTGTTTCTGACTGTAAGTCACCCCTTATTTTATGGATAAATGGTCTTTAAAATTAAGGGTGTGACATTATATATCCTCTAAATATATAGTTTCAAGTTGATAGTAACACATGATATTCTACATTGTGCAATAGTAGTGAAGGGTCTATCCTTGTGAGGTAATTATAAACTAGAGAAGGTAAAAAAAAAAATACTTGTGAATCCTAAATTAGTGTGAAGAAATAAAAAAATGATGACCTACCATTAACTGAGTAATCCCATTTAGGATTGTGGTCTGAGTGTGGCTTGGCACTTTGGAGAAATTCTCGAGTATCTAGAGGTAAGATAGGTTGGCTAAATTGGGATCCCATTAGTTCATATGGCTTTAGTAATCCCGCTCTGTCTCACTGGGTTGCCCCCCTTCGGGGTGGATTAAAGTTAACTTTGAAGGTTCTGTATAAGCAAACAACGAGGCTAGTGTAGCAGTAGTTCTTCACGACTACCGGAAAATCTTCTTGGGAGCTGTGGACACCACATTGATCAAGAAAGCAGCCAAGGAGGTGAAAATTACAGGAGCTCTAGAGGCGGCAAGATTGGTTAGTAACTAAGTGGATAAAGCACAAGGTGTGTGGATGGAAAGATCAGATTCTACCATTATTATAGGAGACATCTTATTTTCATTACGTGAAGACGTTAGAAGCAGTTTGCTGTCTGAATTTTTAGTTTTTAGAGTGGCTTTAAGGCAAGTAGAGTTACACATGTATATATATCTGCCAATAAAGAGGCTAACTTTGTTGCTTCATTTGTCTACATAACTAATATAGGATTAAATGATAGTACACCTTTTTTCCTGAGTTTTGCACAATTCAGCGCAACTATTGTACTTAATGTATTTCCTCTGCTTTTTATAGTATTTCAAATTTCAAAAAAAAAACTACCATTGTTTGAAATATTTTATTTAAAAAGGTCTCTTTTAAAAGATATTATAGGAATTCTTTACTCAACTCTAATACTAAACATGTAATTCTCTTTCATAACTAAATATTAGAGTCGATCAAAAATATCAAAAATTGAAGAACTGAATGAAACACAATAGAATTCCCCAAAAATTTAATATCGAAAAAAAAGAATTGACCAAAATTTTTTTATTAGTTGAACTGCTCGGTTTGATTTCGATTTCCATTCTATAGAATCTGATAATTTAAGTTTTGAATTAGGTTTTTTTAATTTCATATTTAATATTATTATGAGTGTGTTTTTTAATTAAATGTAAAATATTTTATAACATACCAATTTTATAAATTATTGAAATAATAAATTTATTTATTGCTAAAAATAGATAATTATGATTATAATTGATTCTTTTTATCAAAAAAAAAAAAACATCAACCGCGAATCAGACGGCTGAGAGGCACCGATCAGCTTCAGATCTGATCGGCAAGGTGGGTCCCGCGCGGTGCACAATCCAGGCTTTCAGCGTGCGGTGGTCCTCCGTCCCAATTTGCGGCACGCGATCTTTGATATCTCGATCCGCCTACAACGGATCACGGCCGTCGGACACTTTGATTAATCAGTGATCCAACGGATAGTATTTGGTCAAAGGTACAATTTAGCTTCTTTGACTACACCTAAAACTCCAATCAATGACGTCGCTTTTCTCTTCTTTGACTGAGCTGTCACTGTCAACTACCATCTTTCAAAAAAATAATACTCTGAAGCTCATTCCCAACCCCAAAATACCCCCGTTCTTTGGCGTATTTACGAAATAGCCCTTCCATTCTCTTTTTTTATATGTTGGAGGCTTTAGGAAGGAAATTAATTAATTTAATAAATATTTTATCTAACCTATCTTCTATAGATAATATGATAAAATTTTATCATGATTTTTGTGTTTTTAGAATTATATGAAAATATTTTTTTTTCTACTTCAGTAAACTTTATCTAAAAGAATGATTGTCCCTATTTTAAGCATTACATGAAGTATAAAATATTTACTAATATATATAATTAAATTAATTTATAAATATATTATCTTTACATGTAAATTTTTAATCTTTAAAAATTTCAGCTTCTTAATTTTTTATTTAAATAAATCCTTCTTCAAAAGAAAATTTTGAACAACCCACTTATTTTTTTTAATAGATTGCAAATGAATGATATGAAATTAAATTGCATAATACTTTTCAAAATCAAATCACTCTCTTTCATTTCCTACTTAAAAAAAATTATTATATTTAAATAAACTAACATATTAAATTTTTGGTGGCGAATCGTGCAGTGATACTTGTGCAGGTGAGCTTCACGTGTAATAGAAAAGCAGAATGGTATATTATACATTATTATTTTGTATAATTATATTGTTCAGTTATATATAAGCACTTTTAAAGTATTTAGAAATATTTTTAAATTATGTAATTTTTTTCTTATTAGATAAGTGCGAAAATATATTGTGTAGAGTGCTCATAAATTTCTTAAAAATGCCTTACATAACTTAAAGTTATTTTTATATAATCTAAATATATCTTTGCATAATACATAACATAAAAATATTTTTATATAAGTTAAAAATACAAATACATAGCAGAAATATTCTATTAAAAAAATATAGTATAAAGTATACGAATAACTGCATCATTTAACTTTCACATTTCATTTGATTTATGTTAAAATAGTAGTCAAATTATTATTTTATTAATATTTTAAATTCATTATAAATTTAAATTAATTTATTTTTAGTATTTAAAATTAATTTTATTTCATATTTATTACAAATTTTAATATTAAAAATAATTTTTCTTAAAAAAAAATAGTCCTCAACTGAGCTCTGAACGCGGAGAGAAGAAATTTGGAATTAAACGGAAATAGCCGGGGTATTTCCGATAGGGTGAGAGGAATATATAAAAAAAAGCATCGGCCATGGTTAGCATTTTCCACATCTCCAGCTTTGACCAAGTGGCTCTCGGTCGCTGTCGATGCTCAATACTTTTCTTCTCCTCCCTTTGGCTTCCTCCCGTTTGAAATTTCCATTCATTTCCATTTTTGATTTTCTTCTCTGAGTTTCTCTCTCCATCTGGTTTCCTCACTTAATTCTGCTTCTTCTCACTTTTGTTTGACGCAGTTTTTCTCCTTGTAATCGGTTCTGATTGGCCAGCACGAGGAGCTTCCTCGTAGGTGAGTTTGTTTTTACTGCAAAAATTTCACGCATCTCAGTTCAATTTCTCTTGGTTAGATCGTTCCAAGTTTGGGTTTGTGGCTGCTCGGGGGAACTGCAGGTTTTCTGTGGTTAATCGATTTGGTTTTCGACTTTGGGCTTAGGGTTTATTCCTTTTTGCTAATTTTCGATTTGTAATTTGACCGCTAATTTGTGACTCCTTCCTTCGAAACTACTGGTCGGAAATTCTCCGTTAGATTTATTTATTTATTTATTTTTTTAAGTTATCGGGAAGAAATCGGTAGCCCTGCGTTTATTTGGCTGAGATTTAGCTGACAACTATGTTTTTGTTTAACTTCCCGTCAATTGGTGGAAAATTAGGTTTGATCTTGAGTGTAAGTTGTAGGTTGCCTGTCCCTGATAGCAAATCTGAAGTATGATAATATTTTATTCAGCGATGATGTTTTACCCCATTTTTTGTTTGAGGATATCATGGTGTTGATATCAAAAAATCTATAATGGTGTAAAAGTTTGGTCTATTTCTTGACTTGTGTGTGATCCTTGAGCAAGGGTCATGCTAATCTTCTCTGCATCGTTCCAAGTTTATTGGTAGTGTTCGTAGTGATTAAAATTAAATTGGAGACTTAGATTGTTAGGATGTATACAGGCTGATAGAAGCTTCAGTAAAGAGTGTTAGTTATTAGATTTTGTCTATTTAAAAAGAGGAAGAGGAAAACAAAACATGACAAGAAACTATAAGGAATAACCTTGCACACTTAAAGATAAATGAGGACCTATTATTTGATAAAGTGCAGTAAAAATAAATGATTCATATTCTCACCCGGTGGGATAAAGGCTTGGTTGTTGTTATTATTGTGTCTCCGAAAAGATTAAAATCAGTGCTATGATTAGGTTTCCTGGATTGCTAATAATAACATTAATGTAAATCGAGTTGCAGGATTAAAATCAGTGCTCCATTCAAGTTAGAGTGCCATGTTTCAGAACTATATAAAAATAGTAATCAAGTAAAGAGGCAGTCTTATCATGGGAGGTCATTGAATGGCATAAAGCTCTGATATTAAGCTTTCATGCCTTATGAATGGCTCACCTAGCTTATCCTTGTTGCTAAATTATGTGTGGTGTTGTTCTTTGTGGCATTTGTTATTCCAATGTAATGTTCTTTCTAATTGTATGCTTTCTTTTCCTCGCTGTCAGATCAAAGAAAATTGCAGTATTTGCATGATGGGTTGCTTTACTGTTTTGAGAACTAAGAAGAAGAAAAACGAGCATTCTATGAGCAGGAAGCAGGTTTTTGACAATCAAAACATGAGTGCTGCACTTCCTGAACCAGAAACCAGCGAGCCAAGTCTTCAATCTGCACCTCCAAGTTTTCGGAGTAGAACAAAACAGGTCCAACCAGCCAGTCGAGCAACTAACAACAGAGCTCGAGTACGATCTGCGCCTTCTAGCTTAATTGTGGCTGATCGGGATATCTCTGCTTCAAATGAATTGGATGACCAGGAAGAATTTAAGGGTCAAAGTGAATCAACAAAAGAGCAACGGTTCCCGAATTCTCTTCCTCTCCCACTACCATCTCCACAGGGTGCAAATGTGTTGAAGAATATGGGCAGCTTCAAATCAAGCAATTGCAGTTACACTGTCTCAAATTCTGGCCCCTTGCCTTTACCTCCATTAGGGGGAGGCACCCTTCGAAATTTTACCTATGAAGAAATTTCCACAGCATGTCTGCATTTTTCAGCTGATAGGTGTATTTCCGAAGGTATCTCATCAACTGTTTTTAAGGCAACATTTGGAGATGAATCAATTGGGTCAAAGAAGCTTGAAGCTACAGTCACCCGCTTACTTCCTTCTTCTCAGGTTAAAGTTGTATTCAGCATCTTCACCTACTAGGGATCAGCTTAGCATTTGTTTTTTCAGTTTGTTTTTTCATGTGCTGCAAGTTAATGTTAATAAATGACTTGATATATCAAGTATGTCTAAGAGTTCTACTACCTGTAACGGTGATACTAGTTTAGCGTGTAGAGTGCATAGTATATGCTGTTGAATGCATTATCTGTCATTCTGGCCCGTTATTAGGACCTTGAGTTAAAAACAAATAAAAGAGTCGAAACTCGAAATGCTATTAGTTTAGGAGTTGGGGTGATATCGAGCTAATCCCGAGGATTGAACCTCTTGGAATCAAAAGGTTCGAGTTAAGCTTGTATGCAAACTGTTTCGAGCTCAAAATTGCATTTGATTTGAACTAGCTTGGCTTGAAACCTTCAACTTTGAGCAGCATTTGATTAGTACACTTGCATATATGTATGTGTATTTATGTATATATTCTTTCCTACATGATTAACTTGAATCAAATTTAGAGCAAGCCATCTAAATCTTGAAATTGTTTCGAATTATTATTCAAATCACACAATGCTGCTTATGGTTCGTGTCAAAAGTTTGATTTGACTCAAAATTCATGTGACTTTCATTTTTTGTAGTATTTTTATCACCCCTAAGCAGGATAAAAAGTAAACAACATACATATGACTTACATATGAAATATTCTGATGATAAATGTTATCTAAGTGAGAAATTATCCTTTTTTTGTCTTGCAGAATTTAAAAGATTTTGTTAACTCAGTAAATACAATAGCATCGTTGCAACATCCCCAAATCTGTAAGTTGATTGGTTTTCATGCGCGCGAGGGTTCTGAACATCGGATGTTAGTATATGAGAGGCTCTATCATGGAAGTTTAGATAGACTACTCTATGGGAGATCTGATGGACCTACAATCGACTGGTCAGCACGGATGAAACTAGCCCTTTGTGCTGCTCGCGGTCTTGCATTCTTGCATGAAGAAGGGCCTTTTCAGGTCCATCCTTAACTTCCTACACATTCTTTTGTTGCTTTGATTTTTCTTTTTTTGCGATCTTTTAGGATGGAATGGATTTAGGGGGCACTTGTTTGGATGCAATCTTGATGATAGTGTTATCTAAGTATCAATATTACCTGGACATTTGTGTTATTTATACATTATTGTTTGTTTGGTTTAGTATCATTCTATTAAGAGATGTTAATTCAATTAATTCATTTTTATTTCTCCTTAGATCCCCTCTCTTAGAAATCATCCTAACTCTCACCTCTCTGTTACCATAATTGGAGTGATGTCTATATTATCTAATTTTGAGTGACAAGTAAAAGAACATTCTAGAGCAGCAATTTTATAATTTTTTTCAATATTATCTAAATATGTTATGAAACTAAATAATTATTTTTTCTAAGTGACATGACATAAGATTATAATAACATCAAACCAAACTCCCACTTAAAAATATTTATGCAAATTGTATGCCATTAAGCTCATCTGTGGATTCCTTTGTAAATTTTGAAGGAAAATGTCTTCTCTATTGCTCAGCTGCCTTTGTAAGTTTTCCTTTTTAATTGAATATACCTTTTTGAAATTTCTACTTGGGAGAAGAAAAATCAAGCGGATAACTATGACTCTGTTTGCAAACCTAGGAAATCCTGGCTCCTTTCTATCGAACTACTATTATGTTTTATTTCTTTCATTTATTTGCTGTTTAGCAGTCTTTCTTAAGTCAATTGTAGTCTGATACCTTGTTAGTTTACTGTTTCAGGCGATGTACCATGAGTTCTCATCTGCCAATATACAGGTAGATAAAGATTTTAGCGCCAAACTATCAGGATATGGTTGTATGAGCTATAATCCAGAGGCAGATATCTTAAATAGTTCTGCGGTAAGTCGTATAGATTTTGATGAGCAACCAAAATCGATGTCACTGCATAGTTTATCTCAGTTTCACTTTCTTCGTGCTATGCTTGATTCTGAATGCTTTGTGACGTATACATCTTGCTTGATTGTTCATAAGCATTCAGTGATTAAAAAATAAAACCTCCATAGTTCATCTTCTTATTTTGAGTTGATTTCGGCAATAGTTTCTTGCGAATCAGTCCTTTTTTTGAGTGCTGATAGTATCTATATGATGAATTCTTATGTGCAATGAAGTTGTCTTCTGTTTACATGTTAATGACCAGTGCCCTTTCAATCCAGGCTACCGCAAATCTATCTGTGGAGACCCTTGAGAAAGGATTACTCACACCAAAAAGTAATGTATGGAGCTTCGGAATTCTTCTTCTAGAGCTGCTGACCGGCCGGAAGAATCTCGATTCCCGCAACCCGAAAGAGGAGCGTAATATCGTCAAATGGACCAAGCCTTTTCTCGCGGATGATTGCCGCCTGTCCCTTATCATGGATCCTCGGATCAAAGGCAGGTGCCCCCCAACAGCCGTGCGAACTGTCGCCGACATTGCTGTCAAGTGCCTTCAGAAAGACCCCTCAGAACGACCCACCATGAGAACCATTGTTGAATCTCTCAGTAACGTCCAAGATATCAAGTTCCCCTGCCGCTACCGTCTTCAAGAACCGTCTTCTGTAAGCAGAAAGCAAATGTCAAAGTCCTCGAGCCTCAATGGGATGATTGTTTCAGCTCCTCCATTGTATTTCTTGCCTTCACCTCCATATTCAATGACCCAGCCATTAGTTTCACCAACAAGCTCACTCACTGTACCTTTGCCTCCTGTAACTTGTGCATCCACCGTCTTGCTGGAAGAGCGTAGGATGAGTTCTTCCAGGAAGTCACCATCTCCAACACTCCGTAGGTACGGCGCCGAAGGATTTTAGTTTGGTGTATACTACATTTTTTGTTTTAATTTTTTGATTTTTTTTTTTTTTTGTAGTCTATCTCCTGCGGTTTGATGAGATATACATTGTATCAAAATTTGTATGGCCATGATCTCCTCTAAAAAAATAATTGGATGGCATGAAAATTTGTGTAGATAAGAATGTTTCAGACTAGTGGATGATGGTTAAGTTTGCCTACTAAATTTGATATCTAATTACATCACTATTTTAACCTGCCATATGCAAGTTCGTTGCGTTGCGCGCTTCCAAATCATTTATTCAGCATACTGTTATTTGGCGATCGATATCTCGGTTATGATCCCGAATGTATCCGACTAATGATGTCGATATCACGATTATAATTTTACATATTCATGTGTCCGTCTGTTACGTACTCATCTATGACACCTCAAATTGTTAACTTTGAGAGTAGTTAGAAGTCAAAAGCTACGAAAATTCATGTGCTCAGATTCGACGTAGAAAATTCTATGCATGAGGATGCATGTTCACATGATTGTATGGGATATAAAAATTTTAAAATTTTAGAAATTCATATAATTCTATGATACTATGATTATATCAAGTTGTGATTCATTTTTCACTTAAATCTTATATATCTCAAGAATGAAAATAAAAAAATGCTCTCTCATCTTTTTTAAATTTAGATTTAATGCAAATTTACTTAATTATTTGATTATTTAATTATCATAAAGTATGATAATGTGTTTAGTAATGATGCACTCAAATGGCATATGCCAAACTTTGATTTCAATTTACTTGACTGAGTGGAGATCTCTGCTAATTCAAAATTAAAATTTAATTATTTTTAAAAATAATTATTTATATATCACCATAAATTTATTATTTTATATATATTATCTATTCATATGATAAAATTATATTTCATATAATATAAAATATATAAAAATTAACTTTACAATATAATCGTAGAGTGTTCAATATAATATTTTTAATAATTTATAATGTATATATTACAAAAAAGTATATACTATTTAATTTATTAAATATAGATGATTAACATATAAAATAATAAATTTATTATATTAGATAGGTAATTAATCATAAAAAATACTAATTTATCTAAATTTAAATTTAAAGTAATTACATATATATCACTAAAATTTAGTTATTTTATTTATTTAATATTTAAATTTTAAATATTATATATTCACTACTAAAATTAAATTTTATGGCATAAATTAAACATGAGATACTATTTATATATATAATAAATAAATTTTAGTATTATACGTGAAATTATTATTTTAAATATTTAATATATTTTTAATAAAATTTAAATATTTGAGAATTTAATTATTTTGATTATTATCTTTAACATTTTTTTCACTAAATGATTGGGTTAGAATTCCTAGTCATGTTTTTAATTTTTTTATACATTTTTAATACTTCTTAATTTTATATAAATTTTATTTTTCTTTATATTAACTTTGTTAAATTTTATATGTGAAGGTAAATTATGTAAAAAATTATAAAAACATTTATAATAAGAAAAAAAAGATTAAAAATGGCAAAAAAAAAAAAGGATTCCGCATGCGGGGCCCCGCGCGCACGCGCGCGCTCTGATTGGGTTCCGCGGGGGTGAAGGGGCACCGGCGCCCGAAGGAACTAATTTTTCCCCTTGATGAGCGCGCTAGGGCATTTCTTCGCCTGAAGCTTCTTCGGTGTAATCAACTTGAAGGCAGATTTGAGGTTGGCGTCACAGCCTTTCTTCATCCCGCGAAGATTTGCTTCTCTTCGGTGGAGAGTGCTTCAGCAAGCCCACATCAGCGAGGATAAAAGAAAAAAGGAAAGTTGTTTTGTTGTAGCATGATGTTGCTGCAGTTGATGCCCTAAAGATCCGCACGAAGATTCGAACCGATCAACCAACAAGAAACAACGTACTGTTCTTCATATTCCATCTCCAAATTTCACATATTTGAGCTACAAAATCTCTCTGATTTCTGGAAGTATCAAATTATCTATATTGCCTGATTTGCTGAAATTTAGATATCTCGTGTTTTTTTCAGAGAATTACAGCTGGAAGTTGAATGCTTTCCCTAATCCCTAATCTAACTTGGTAAATTGTTATTTATCCTCGATCCTATCTGGTTCAATTTAAAAGTAGTCGATTCTGCGGGATGCGGAATTTTCTTGAATTTTGCATAATTAAACTTCGAAAATTATTGTGCTTATTTAAGATAAATTTTCATACTTAATCACTGGTCTCTTAAAAGCATATCACATTTATCCATGTCAGTTTTAGTATTAGATCATATCATCCCTTATACATTCTGCGTCAAAGTGACATCAAAGCAAGTTAAGTTTGGGAATTTTAGGGGCATATCACCTTCTAGATCCTACAAATCATTTATTTTTCGTTTTTCATATTTATTTTTTGCTTGTACTTCATTAGATCATTTGCGTGTCTCTTGATTTTGGTCTTGAATACAAAATTTTTATTGTTATCCACCACAAAAATTATGAGTTGAGAACTATCTTGACCAATTTGGCAGACAGGATTGACAAAATAACTGATTGGGTTACCTGTTTAGAGGTTGAGGCCCTTAATTTTGATGGTAGGTTGAATATTTCGACTTATTTAGACCGAGAATTAATGTGGGCTGTGAGTGTTGTGTAATGTTTTGGCTAGTGGAAAGTTTCTTTTACTAGAACAAGCTTACCAAACAGGCTAAACTCTGTGTTAGTAACATACTGAAAGCCTGCCTCTATTATGGAATAGGTCCATTTCAGTATTGAAATGAGTTTAATTGCTTTCTAAGGAAGGAGTCCGTACACTACTCCTATAGTTTGCATCTTTTAAATAAATGATAGAATTTGATCCAAGGGATGAGAATAATGTCTAAATATGTCATTAGGTTTGAAGAATATCATGTATGATGCAAATTTTCTGAGAATCTCAGGTTGACTATACCTAAATTTTTGGTTATTTTGAAAAAAGATATATAAGATTAGATCTACTAGTTTCTGTTCAGTACACTTGAAGAGACTTATCAAGAGATAAAGTAAGCAAAAGAGCGATATGAAGAGGGGGAAGATTAAATGGAAAAAGAGTACAATCATATTTACCTTTCTAGAGAGCAACGAGTAAATCTAAAATGGGATCAATACCAACCCTAAACAACTTGTGAGTAGCACAAAAGTCCCATAAGATCAAGATGAGATTTTAAAAAGAGACGTCAGCATGACAGATTTAGAATTAGATTTAGGATTCTTTCCCAGGACAACTACTACAAACATGATAATAAGAGGAGGTAAGAGCTCACAGTATTAAAGATGAGAAAATAGAGGTGAAGTTAAACTTTTAAACTTTTTGCATTTAGTTCATTTTCATGAGGCTAGAGAGTAGTGAGAGATGAAGAAATTTGATTTAATTAGATTAACTTAGAATTTTAGCTTATATAAAGTAAAATTTTAATAATAAAATAAGAAGACTTAGATTCTTAATTTTATTAGATAAAATTTTAATAATAATAAATATTTTTAAATATTAATAAAAAGAATAAAGATGAGTAGAAGTGTCCTTAAGTTTTAGTGTTACATTTAGTATTAATAAAAATATAATATTAATAAATAAATTTAATATTAAATATATTTAGTTCTATTCTATAATTATCTTAGAAGTGTTTTAAAAGTGTCTCACAAATATATTCTGTCTTAAGGTGTCTCGAAGTATCCTTGCGTATTTAAGAAGCGTTCTTTAGTTTTTCATAAATATTATTTTATTAGTATATGCCACGTTGCATATCCGACATATCTCCCAGTGTGCGTGTGTCTGACACGGACACAACAATTTTTAAAGTTATTTATGCTTCATAGATGTCAATCGATGGCGCGCTGGAGGGGTTGCACCGGCTGGCAAAAGGCCGCCTGACGGCAGTAAAAGCAAAAGGTCTTACATGGGTGTTGCTTCTGTGTCTTTAAACTGGGACGTGTACCCTGGTGAAAGTTAACGAACATGTTAAGTTTCGACGTACAACAAAACACAATTTAAGTTTCTTCAGATGAAAGTTAACGAACATGTGATTATCATGAAAAAAAATGTCATGACAATTAGAAGTTGAGTTTATTTCGGTTCTTCTTAGCCCGCCAGGCATTAAAGAATTTTGATAATGAATTTAATGACCTTCAAGTTACTATATATTGGTTTTGCATGATCCAATCTCTTTTAAATTTTGTTATTCTTTAATTTCATTTGAACGCTACTGTGATATTATATTATTTAAAAAAATTAATAATTTCATTTTAAATAAATTTAAATAATATTGTAAAATTATAAAATTATTATTCAAAAAATAATATTTAAATATCAAAATATATAATATAATATTAGAATAACAAACTTAAATACTCTTCTTATAAGTAAAATTTAAATATCACCTTAGTTTATAATAAAAAAGAATATGATTAAATTAATGTATTATTATTATTTTTAAATATAATAATATTAAATAAAATAAATAATAATTTAAAAATAACATACAGATTTAAATAATATTAGTATCTAGATAATAGAAATATCTAAAAAGTATTGTACCGAATGTTTCCTTATGACGAATATCTTGATATGTTGGCTCATTATTGTGAGATTGGGTATATGAAATTATTTGAGATCTAGTGCAACTTTAGCATGTGCTTTTCTCATCAAAAAAAAAAAAAAAAAAAACTCTCTAGTGTGTGCTTACATTGTGTTTGTATAAATTCTAATAACAAGATCCCAAGCCAAAAAATGACAAACCAACTTGAGAGGCCCTTATGCATTAAAATGATGTACGAAAAGTATATAAAATATTTTAAACTTTTGTAATCTACATATACAAAGAACCCCACCTCAAGGGTCCAAATAAACTTTATTTACTATTTGCATTAAATAGCTATACTAAAGAAGTCATTCAATTAGAATGTCTCAATAATACGGTAATTCATACAACGCCGAAAAAATGGCACATCATCGCTATTTTATTGAGATGCTGATGATACATAATTTCAGCGACTTCATACTATGTAGTATATTTTGTTTATAACGACTACAAATCAATCAGCTCGATTTGTGTAAAGCAGCTGGACGGAAGACATACATCTTGCAATCATGTGATTCAACTGTGGCTCCGAAGCTTCCATAAACATTCTCTGCTACATCCTCATGCTGCAATACAAACAAGAACAGAATGCATAGAAAAATAAGAGATGCATTCTTATCAGTGCAAATAATGATGCTCTAAATTCAAATTCAAACTGCCTCCAATAGTTGGAATTTTTTATTTGATTTAAAATTAATAAAAGTTTGTGATCAATCCAATATGAGCAGAAGCGCACAAATTTAGGACTTTCTTAATTTAGCCTATTGAAATCAAGAAATAACATTAGTGATTAAGCACAATCCAGCTTGAAATTGAAAAGTTTGAGCTCAGGTTGAGCTCTACTACTCGAGCTTGATTGGACGCCATCCCGTGTTCTTGCTCACAATCAACAACACCCACAATGGCTAATATCGATTAAATTTTCCTTCAAAATAAATTAGGTCAAACTCAAAAGTAACAACAAATGTGTCTAATAAAGATGATTTTTTTAATTTAGGTATTTTTAATTAACTAATTAATAATATAACATAATTAAGAAAATAATTAACAAATGGAGCATGTTTCGAACGGTGTCAAGGGGGGCGCCGTTAAGTTTCACTGAAGTTGCCCGCGCCAGTTAAAAATCTACAAATTTGCCTCCCCTTTTCTCCGCACTTCTTATTTCCTCAGAAATTTCAAGGAAGAGCAAAAGAAATTCAGTAAAGAAAAAATTAAAAGTAATAAACACTTAAGGTATATTCTATATCTTTTAAATTATTAAATTTTTATAATTATTAAATTATTAATTAATTGATTATTTAATGTATAATTATTTAAATAATTATATAATAATACATAAAATTATTAAAAATATAGTAAAATTACGTTGTAATTATTTGTAATTCATTGGACCTATTTACTACCTATGTGCTGAATAATAATTAGGTATTATTATCTTTGTATTATCACACTCAAAGATATTGTATTGTAGATCAAATGACAAATTTATCTGTTTATGTTCCCATTTATTTTGATGATAATTTAATATTTATGGATAATGGATCTCCAGATTATGTTGATGGTCACGCTAAGGTTCTGAAATTTAAACTTGGTGACACATTATTTGATCTAAAAAATAAAATATGTCGAACGATGCATCTCAATTTGAACAATCACGATGTGAAAATATTGTGCAAATATCCAGAAAGAACAAGACATATAGCATGATATATCGAAAATGATGACGAATGTAAGATTATGTTAGAGCGTGCATCTCAAACATCTCTAACAATATATATTGAAGCTGTACCATTTATTGGGACATCATCGCATGTGAATAAGAGATTTATTTCGAGCATACTCAAGAAAGTTGCCTTCATTTCAGTTACGCAAGGACTGTCAAATATACATCTTTCATCACAATCTGAAGAACTACCATGTTCTAATGCACAGTAAGTTTTTCTTAAGCAAATATACTGTGTAGATATATCGTTAAGTATATTTTTTCACATAAATTCATTTAAATCATTGTGCAATTTCGATTGTAATATTTATGAGACTTATGGTCCATCCACAAGTTATAATGTGCAAGTTGATACAGTTAATGAAGAAGACGATTATTAGTCAATGTACACTAGTAGTCCACCTCACTCTAAAAGAGAATCGGACTCCAGTCAACGTACACTGGTAGTCCACCTCACTCTTTAACGAGGAGAATGTTCAAAGAGAGCGGAATGTTGATACTCTTCTGCGCAATTTTGTTGCAGCAGCAGATTCAACATGGGGTGCAGCAGTTTGAAACAAACAATACATATATTCAATTTGTTGCAAACATGCAAAAGTGAGATGCAGAGATCGATGGTAATGCCTACATAGGTGGCCTAGATAAACATTTAAATTATCAGGAGTTACATCTTTAGGTAAACACGATTTTTTATTCAAAATGGGAGTTGCAATATTCACTGAGTAATTAGGCAATTCATATTCATGTGTAACATAAGAAGATAGTATCAAATAAATAAAAAATAATATTAATTTGTACACATGCCGCGGATAAGCTCACTCTATGTAAATGGCGTTTACATGCAATCTTCGCCAAGAGATACGACGGTGCATGGAAGATACGTACTCTTGGTGAGCTGCATAACTATTCAAATCTGAAACTCGACGATGACCACCGTCAATGCACGCCTAAATTTATTGCTGCCTTAGTAGAACCAGCAATGCGAGCTTAAATTGATATGCGCCCAAGTGACATCATATCACGGGTCAATGTAAAGTACAATATTAAAATTAATTATATAAAATCATGAGATGCTCGAAGGAAGGCCATCAAGGTTATATTTGGCAGTTGGGAAGAATCATATAAAAATTTGTACTAATATTGCGAGTGCCTAATAGCACTTATACCTAGAACTATTTATGAGATATAGAAATCTCAAGTAAATAGATTCGAACGTTTGTTCTGGAGCTTCGGTCCATCTATTGAAAGATAGAAATTCTGTCGGCCAGTGTTGAGTATATTGGGACGTTTCTTTTAGGCAAATATCGTGGTACTTTATTAATTGTTGTAAGTATAGACGCTAATAGTAGAGTTTTTTCATTTGCATTTGTTGCGGTTGAGTCAGAAAGTAATGAGTCTTGGGAATAGTTTCTAACTAAAATGCGCAATCTAATTGAGCCAGTACGTACATAAAGGGATCTGTGTATTATTAGCGACAAGCATTCTGGTTTATTGCACGGCGTAGCATTTGTCTTACCTCATGCTGCTCATCGACATTGTCTCCGTCATCTTAGAGAAAATTTTAAGAAGACATTACAGACTCTAGGTATTCAGGCAGTTGAGTATATGTGTAATAAGATGTACAGTGCGGGCAACGCTGATTTTGGGATAGTTTTGTCCAACATATGCAAGATATTACTGCTGTACATCTGGATGCTCATAAGTAGCTGGAAGATAGAGGATTTGAAAAAATGAACACTTATTCATGATGACGTTTCAGATACGGTACTATGACTACAAACGCATCTAAATATTTCAATAGTGTTCTGAAACGTGCGCGTGGACTGCCCATTCAAGTACTTATTTGTGCAACATATTATCACACAATAAATCTTCATTTGAAGCGGCAGGAGAATTGTCTGGGAGTCTGAAGCTGTTTCACCCTACGTACCTAGGGTGCAAACAATGTTACGAAAGCATGTAGAAGAAGCTGAATCATGTGTATTTTCTATTAGGATAAATTTCAATGAATGAGAAATTAATGATTATATTTTTGAAAAACAAGCAGTGACCCACTCTTCTGACGGTAGCTATCACTATACATGCTTGTGTACTCTTATTTATCATCTTTCATACCTTCATATTATTTATGCTCTTAGATCGGTACGTGTGGACTATAATCCAGTAGTATCATAGTACTATAATATACAAAGCTATAAAATACATATTCTGGTAAATTTCATGTCATTCATGATATGAGATATTAGGTCGCATTTGATGAAGCTCATGGGATTGTCGAACTTAAGCCACCATTGCATGTAAGAAGGCCTGGTCGACCACGTACACGTAGTATAAGAAACACAATGGATGATCAAAGGGGTGATTCGAGCAGAACTTGCAATGTATGTCATGTAATTGGACATAACCGATCAACATATCCTCGAAATCCTAAAAATATGAGGTAATCCAATATTTTTTTTATGTCATAACCTGTTAAAAATTATTTTTACATATATATTTAAAATTTACACAGTATTAATGAAATTATCTGTTCTTCATGTGCAATCGATATGACACGAGGACGAGAGCGCGACGTTAGGAGCGCGGTAGGAGATAATCTTCCCCCAGCTATTCATCCGTCATTGGAGCACTTACGCGGGAGGCATCATGCTGCATATCTAGACCAGTCTCGATTGCTACAGTCTGCTAGTCACCTCCTTATGCTACTAGAGTGGCCTGTCACATGTCCCACATTTATAGATACATTAGATATTACTGGTATAGACAATATCAGACACCTTAACTATATTACATTAGATCATCGTTTGCTTACTGCACTTGTTGAGCGTTGGTCTTCAAAGACCAATATATTTCATTTACCCGTTGGATGACAGTTACGCTTCAGGATGTTGCTGTTATTTTAGGTGTTCGGATTGATGGTGATCCACTAATAGGTCGTGTACATGTTGGGGAGGGATATAAATAGAAAACTTAGACTGACTATTGTGATGATCTGTTAGGACATCTATTCCTAGGTTCATGAACACGAACCCTACAGATGATTCCGAGCCCTCTACATTTCATATGGGGCAAAATACAGTTAATTCATGCATGCCTCTTTGTTTTTTGCTATGGCAGTTTTATAGACCGACATATGATGGACTCACATCGCTGAAGTTGACACGACATATTGGTGCGTATATTTTGTATGTGTTGGGTTGTTTTCTAGTATCCGATACGTCCGGCTCTGAGATTCACCTTCAGTGGCTTATACTGCTTGAGGATTATGGATGATTTGGTGGCCTATCGCTTGGATCTACAGTGTTAACATAGCTGTACAAACAATTATCTCGGGTTGTCGTACCTACACGTTCTACCATTACTGGTTGTATGCATTTATTGCAGATTTGGGCATTGGAGCATCTACACTTTGGTTGTCCTAGTAGATAGCTACCAGTATATCAACTTGTATAGAGGCCATTAGGCTACAGGTATTTTTGCATTAATATTAAACTTATTTTTTAATTGAAATATCTAACTCTTTCTCATGTGAAACGCCATATTGGCAGGTGGTGTGTTATTGGTCACCCACCGTATCATATGCTTTCATTTTATCATAATGAGATTGATATGTTACGACAGAGCTAGGTGTTATGGACACCATATATTGCTGATCTTTTAGGTATTCTATTACCTATTTGTATTGCTGGATCAGCTATTTATTTATCACAGGTGCCAGTTATAACTTGGGTAGTTGTTGAGTGGCATCTCCCTGATCGTGTCATGCGTCAGTTCGGATACTAGTAACATTTTCTGCTGGAGATGACAGATCCGAAACTCAGGAGGATTGATGCTCGAGGACGAGCGTCGACAGATTGGTTTGCTGAGCACTCCTTGTATAGACGTTTATGGAGAGGATGTTTGGACTTTGTTCAGCAGCCTCATATGGTCAATGCGGACGATGCTGATGTATTGAGACTGTACATGGATTAATAGTTCCTGGGCACGTCATTCACTTGTATTCGCTGAAGTGAGGATATGTGAGCTCTGTAGCTTTTATTATGTATTTCATTTTTAATTATAGTAGCTATTTTTATAAATTTTTTATGTGTCAGGATGAGATTACACGCGCCGCATATTCACTATTCGATACCGAGAGATGTACGGAGGGCAGCAACCCAAGCATATAGATGGACTCTCGGATCAGCTATTACCATTATGTGATCAGTTTTATTCGCAGCTTCACTTCTCTCCAGTAGCTAGGAGTACCCGTGCTCCGAGTGATACCTACACTCCACAGGAGCAGGAGCTGTTCACTTTAGTAGAGCTCGTCGGCCATTCGCCATCGGATTCTATATTTCATACATCACAGTACGATCCAAGTGGTTCGAGTACTTGTTACCATTATGATCTTCATCAAACACAGTTTGATATTGGTCCTTCAGCTTCGCCGATCAACCAAGATCAGACACATGATGAGTCGGTCGACGATGATGATGGTGGCGCACATATGCATGAACTCCACCGGCGACAACGTCAAGCACCCGATCCGTATACGCCTGGGAGTGGCGCCATACCTTATAGGAGAGGGAGGCAGAGATGTATATATTTTATATAGTATACCATTGTAATATTTTTAACTACATTGAATATAATATTCATTAAAAAAAAATTGCTCTGATGTATCATTGAGTTCTGCTGTATGTATTTTTCTTCTATTTCATTTATACTTCATCTGCTTTCTTTTTGAAGCATGTCTAGATATAAAGGTTAATGCTCAAGATCAAAAGAGCGGACGGAAGCAACAAATGCAAAAAATAATATAAATGTGATATGATCAATATAGAAGATCTACATGACAAAATATGGACAAAAATAGAAGACGCGTATTTACATTTTCTGTATAATGATGTCGCGTTTTGAGATTTTCAGCCTACCAAGAAATCATTGAATACAAAACTTACAATTGAAGAATGGGATAAATACATACTCGATTTATTTCTAAATTTGCAGATAACATTTTCATGAAGAAAATATAACTTTGTTGTGAATACTTATTATGTACTAAATTTAAAAAAAATATATAATATTTCTGAAATAATATATTATTTTTAAAAAATAAAAAAAACCTAGAAGTCGCCCGGTCCAGTTGACGGCACCCCCCATAACGTCGTCCGAAACATGCTCCCTTTATTAGTTTTTTCTTAATTATGCATATATTATTAATTAGTTAATTTTAAATGCCTAAAGTAAAAAAAATCATCTCTAATAAATCAAAATTGGATAATTGCATTTGGTATTCATGAGATAAAGGGGGTGTTTCATGCATGTTTTATTTTTATTTACCTATTCGTTGTATTGCTATGGTCCTATAGTTTTTTGCTATGATCCCTAACATACGATGAGCACGTCTAAGGTCTTAAAAAGATTAAAATTAAAAAGAAAAAACTCATGATAGAAAAGAGGCGATATATTTTGAAGATTCATATCAAAATGAACCTTCGTTGTGACTACATTATACACAAAATGCCGCCATATATATCAAAGGTGTTAATAAATATATTAAATCAGATGAAGCGAAACTAAAATCTGAAATCTCCTGTTATTTAGGCATTAGAGTTTGTATACTCATCCTAACGGTTGTTTGAACCGACCTTGATGGCAGAGAGTCAAGCACATATGAAGCAGTTAATAAGAAGGCATCTCTCCAATATGAAATTAATAAATTTGCTTCAGCCATCATGGAACAAACCATGTCAACCAAAGTTCTATTACTCCTTTCAGGAACACCATTTTGCTGTTGGATATTTGAAATATTCAATTGTCTTGCAATACGTATTTCATAACATAGATCCCTAAAAAATTTTGTCAAATATTTACAGCCTCTATCTACTTTAAGAGCTCATACTCTCTTGTTTAATTGATTCTCAGCTATATTTAACTATTTCTAAAACTGTTTAAAGCTTCAGATTTTAGAGAAACCAGAAAAACATGGTCAAATATAGAACAAATATCGATAAAAAGTGATGAAACACAATGCACCATGACTAGCCATAATCCTCACCAGTCCACAGATGTGAAAGTGAATTAATTGCAAGATTTTTGTAGTTCTAATCACTTTCCCCAACAGTTTTCTAATAGTCGTACCAACTACCTATATGGATAGATTTAGACTGTGAAGACCTAATAATCCCCTCCTGAGTCTATTATCTTATTCTATGTGACATAATCTAAAGTGCCAAGGCATAACATCGACATTAAGATTCTAACACCATAAATTTACCATTTAAATATTCAAATTCATAATATACATAAGATAAATGTATCTTACAAAAAAGGGTTAAATATAGTCTAACACCACCAAATTCAAATACAATTGAAAAATAGAAAATTATTCTTAAAAAAAATATAGAATAATTTACAGTGATTAAACTTTTCTGGAGTCCGGACCTTGACAGCACACAACACATTATAAAGAAATAGCAGTGTCACCTCACATGACTCAACTGTGATTTGAGCTATAGAATTGCGAAGCCTATATATACCTCAAATTATTTTCGACAAAGTTCTGAAGCCAATCTCAGAACATAAGAAAAATCCTCAAGGAGAACCCCTAGGTCAAGGGGATTAAAGAAAGAAGCCTTGAGACATGAAACCTCAGGAGAAGAATCATGTCTTGGCACTAAGGTAAACCTTAGGTTAGAAGAAGAAGACCACAATTTAATAGGGAATATCAAACAACATCAAGAGAACATTAGCAGACACATTTGAAACCACGTAAGACCCCGCAGGAGAGTGAAGGTGAACTAGGTAGACAGGAAGAAATCTTAGAAGAAGCTGAAGGGGAAAAGCCAAGTCAGAGAAATAACACCGAAGGATTGCCACAACTCCAACTAAAGGACAAATTTGTGAAGAAATGTAACAAAAACAAAGGCAAGATAACGATGTTGCGCGAGAACCTCCTAACAAATCTTGTCATTCGCTGAATGAAGACTCACAGAAGATGAATGCTGTGGCATTCCCGGAGCCATTAAAAAAGATGCAATCACGTTGGCCAAAGCTACACACATGTTGCTGCATGTTGCCAAAAGTTGCAGAAAAGGCTGCTAGCCAGCTGTACAGCCTGTACTTGAGGAATTAGGTGTAATAAGGATAAGGGACAACTATATTTTGGATCCTAAACCTTTTGGTAAATCAGACTATCTAATTGCGTCCTACAGAAGGGTGGAAATCCAAGTTAGAAAGGGTTTGAAGAAATTTTCTCCCTGCTTTGCCTGCTAGCCTCCCTTCTCCATATGGAAAAACTCCAAAGAATGTGAAAGTGTCAAAGAGCGGAGAGATTCCCTTGCTAGCAAACACAAATGGAAACTAATAGATTCCAGCATGCTATATGTGATAAAAGCAACTGGGATAATGCATTTGTCATTTCACCTTACGAAAATCTTAGTATAGAATTTAAATATCATGTTCTATATCCTCATGATTTCACTATCAGTTACCCAAAGAGATCAGGAGAGATCACAACAATTTCTCTCATTAATTCAACTCCATATTTTAGAAATTCAATAGAGGACAAGAACAAAAGAGGTTTAGCAGAAACCTTAAAAACTTGAAAAAACACCTTTGGCTCTAATATCAAATTTGAAAAAAATTTAAGGCATTCCTAAAAATGTGGCAAAATTGATCAGATTTTGTTTCCATTTATTTTCTTTTGACAAGATAATATTTGCAGTAGAAGACGCTACTCCAACAAAGAACACGCTCATACTACAACATCGAATCAAATGCTCTTGGAGGAAGGGAATAGATGAGATAAAAAAAAGGATCTCTTGGAAGTTTCTAGTGCAGTGTTTAATGTAAGAAGAGAAACGGATGTGTTTTATATATAAATACCATCATGTGAACACATCTTTTCATAAGGTGATGCCTGCCGGACTAGTAATTTTATAATGCTGTTAGAATAGTTTAGTCATTCTGTTCTGGATTCCTATTATTTCTCCCACACTTTATATACTCAGTTAGGTTTTCCCTAAAGAAGTGACTTTCATTAATCACTCAATATGGTATCAGATCATGATCCACCCTAAACCTAACGTTCATCTCCCTCATATCATATATGTAATTGTTCATCTCCCACCCGAGTCCTAGACCAAGTTGTCCCCACACCTAGGGGTGGCAAAATGGGTTGGCGGGTCAAGTTCGGGTCGAACCCGAACCCGACCCATTTATTAAATGGGTCAAAATCCATGACCCGAACCCGAACCGATTAATAAATGGGTCGGGTTGGCGGGTCGACCTGACCTGTTTATAGAGTATTTTTTGATAAATGCCCAACCCGAACCCTACCCGACCCAATTATTCCCAACCCAAACCCGACCCGTTTAATAAATGGGTCAAAATTCATGACCTATACCCGAAATTTGCGGGTCGGGTTTGGGTTCGGGTTCACGGGTCAGGTTATATATTGCCACCCCTACCAACAACCCCACACTTGTGCGACACTTTGCCTCTGGACAACACTAGCATCCATCCCGAGCTCTTTCCGCCGCCTGCTCTTTATAGACGACACCCAGCCTCCACCATGTGCTTGAGCACGGGTCCCTACTAGCTTAATGCACACTCCCCTCACACACCCAAGTCAGGTTAGTGATAGGATCCTTACACGACTCCAACCCCGCACGCGGTCCTGTGACCACTGGCCTCCTCTACCGCCCATCAGGCATCTTCTACCCCTAGTGCCTCAGGCACACCACAAGTCTTCTGATGTCCATAAGATCTCACAGCCTTGCTGTTATCCGGCATTAACGATTTTGCTATCCTCCACTAGGCTTGCCACTCTCTAACACCGCCTACTTTGGTTGGCTTTGTCTCAAGTCCAAACTCTACTAGTTTTAGCATCGAACTCATTATAACATGAACCTTGGCTACTCTTAACCACTCAGTACATGTTTACTGCATCACAAACCCGGTCATCAAGATTCATTACTCTCTCTTAAAAGGACTATGATCGTTTGGGTTTTATTGTCTTAAAATGTTGAATCATCTCATGCCACTTCTTTGGGATCTGTGGCGCCACTACACATTCCAACATACATTGGATCTTGAACTCTACAGCATCTTCACATGAGTTTGGCAATGGACAACTATTCTCCTCTCTTGCTCAATCGTTTCTATCCCAATTACACTTGCAAATAGCTCTCTTTATCCAGTTAGTCGGAAAGTGGTACATTTCTCTTTATCCCACTCTTAACCTATCTAATGTTCTTTACACTTCACAACTTTCGTAAATTTATTTTCAATTCATAAACTAATTACTACTCATAATTTTTTTTTATCCAACTCATGTCATTGATGATCTCCAACAAATGGATATTCCTTAATCTTTTGGGGTGATGCAATTTGAATATAAAGGTTTTCTAATCAATGGTTTAGCTATGATGCCTTTAGGGAATATATCTCCTTTTTCTAAGTTATAAACTGGCATAATTCCTTTTTTTATGACTTCTAGGATTTTTCGGTGTCTTTGCTTCGTACACTCATTTCGCTCTGCTCTTGACAAACTATCTCCAAAAGTAGTTTGTTGTATCTTCTTAGGATGTTCCGAAACACAAAAGGGCTATTAGAGCTACCATCCTGTAGCTTGTCTTTATATGTATGTGGATGTTATATTCTTTGAACTCACAACTTATTTTTCTCGTGAACTATCAACAAAGACTAGTACTTCTGTACCACTACCTTCACCTGCTCCCATAGTTCCTATCCACCCTTTCCAAGTCTGCTATCAATGAAATCACCCACTTGCCAAAGCTCCTTCGCTATAAGTATGGCTTTATGGCAATCTATACTACCATTAGGGTTAAACTTCGTGATGTACACTTATTTACAAGCAACTAATGGTACACAATGAGGAGGAGAAATAAGGTCCCAAGTGCCACAAGAATGACAATAGAAATCTCAAAATCCATAGTTGCCTCCATTTAGAAATTAGAAGATCCTCACAATATCACCTAGGAATAGAGACTAAAATATAGTGACAAGGCAATATAATAGAAAGATAGAGATAAATGGACAAATATCAAGTGAGATAGGAAGATCAAATGAGGAGGTACCTATAGCAGCAATAGGAGCAAGAGCAATCTCCAAGTGATCTTATGCTCTCTGCGGTGATCTTTTTGAAGATATGTTCATGGAGTAAACTTCAAGGTATATTACTCAAGGAGAGATTCAGGTTTGCAAGTTTCAGAAAGCTATATATGGCCTTAAGTAAAACTCGAGAGCCTAGTTCAAAATTTTAAGCAAAGTGCCTTCTTAAATTGGGAAAATGACTTTGTTGATCACCATATCTTCATTCTACAAACTTAGGCTGGATCAGTCATCTCAGCTATATATGTGGATGGCATTTTATTAATCGAGAGTGATTAAGCTAGCATTCTTGAAGTCAAGACTCATCTTAAACTTCACTTTCTTATTAAGAACCTAGGCCATCCAATGTACTTCGGCATTGAGATTTCTTAAGGCAAAGGAGGGGCTGCTTTTTCCCAAAAGTATGCTACTAATCTGCTTGAAGAGATAGGACTTTTTGGTTGTAAAGCTGCTAAGACTTCGAAGACCGCTTTTATCTTAGATGATGAAAATGTCTTGAAGGATGTTTCGCCTACAAAAGATTGGTTCTTAAACTGATTTATTTAAATGCTACAAGACTTGATATCTTTTTTGTAGTTGAGGTTGTTAGCCGATATATGTAAAATCCTAAACAATAATATTAGGATACAATTATTAGGATTGTAAGGTATATCAAAAAGTCTCCTGAAAAGGGGGTTATTGTATAAAAACACTAGAATATAAATATTAAAGCTCATTCTGATGCTGATTATGCAGTTCTGTGATTGAAAGGAGATCTACTACTGGCTTCTATATATTTGTTAGAAAAAACTTGATAGCTTAGAAAATAAGAAATAAAATGTGATTGCAATGTTTAATGGTAAATTAAGTATAAAGCTACTACTCATTCATCATGTGAGATAATGTGGGTAGCAACAATATTGAGAGATCTAGGTTTTAACATTGATAAGTCAATGGTTCTACATTATGAGCAATCCTGTGTTTCATGTGAGACCAACCATATTAAATTTTTTTGTTATTTTATAGGAGATGTGCTCACCAAAAAGTTTATTATATGCCACATATTAGCTCTAAGAAGTATTTTGTTGATGTCCTCAGCTTTTACCTTCTTCAAGTTTTACTACCCTTTGTAACAAGCTAGAGCTTATAATATCTATGCTCCAACTTGAGGGGGAAGTGTTAGACTAATAGTTTTATATTAGTGTCAAACTAATTTATTTGTTTTGTTCTAGATTCCTATCATATCTCCCTCGCTATATATATAGAGTGAGGATTTCCTCAAAGAGATGATATTCGTTTTTTACTTAATGTTGCCAAGCACACCTTTTAGCCAAAGTGTGTTTATCCCAACAGCAAGAAAAGAAAGAAAACTAATTCACCCATAACTTCTAAATGAATTTGCACTATATATAGTGAGCAAATACATATCGAAAGATATTACCTTCCATAAATCTCTTATAGAGAAAATGCTAGAAGCTTTGAGACCAATCTCTTCCCATTTGGCAATGATTTCCACGGACTCTGAACAGCGATTCCATAATATAACAACTATGCGTTTACCAGATAATGGTCCGGCCCATACCTGAAATTCAGCAGGTCCAAAATCAATTAATAGGCAAGTAAGAATGTGATTTTTCCATGACATAAAGACCATTAAAGTCTCCATCATCATCACCGATAACCTTATGCCAACAATTTGGATTCAACTATTAGTCCTATCCAATGCAATTAGTGATACTAACTCTTAACTTTTCTAAACCATTTTTCATATCTAATCATGTTACTTTTGGTCTACCCCCTTTTTTCATACTCTTTTAACCACAGTTATCTACTCATTTTATTGGTTCATATAGCTTTTTTAGAACCACTTGGGATCGACTTACGAATCCTATTTCACCAATTGCTCTTGTTGAACGTGAACTAGGACACTAAGTTCTATGTAGTCTATGTAGCTCTTGTCTTCCAAATCCTTTATCAACAAAATTATCTACTCATTTTATTGGTTCCATTTCATCTCTATATCATACATATTCATAACAATTTAAGTCTATTCTCTACAATCTCATGATTTAACTAATATTTTTTCCATGCAGAAATTGCACAAATTTTTTTCATATTTCATTAATATAAATATATTTATTATAAAATCTAAACAAAAATTATAAATTATATATTTAAGTTTTTATTTTTAAAAATATTCTACAATTTTTTGTATTTGAATATTTCATGATAAAAATATAAAGATATTAATTGACACTTAATCACAATAAATAATTTATAATTTTACATATAAATATTATATGCTAATATATACAAAGTAACATTAATCAAATTTAATGATTAAATAGTGCAAATTAAATATTTAATAAAAAGGATTATAATTAATTTAATCTAATTTAAATATTAATTGAGATTAAAAAAATTAATTAATTCTAATTTAGTTCAACTTGCAATCAAAATTTTAGTTCATAGATAGAAATCAAGTCAAGCAAACTGAAGTAAAATCTAAAAATTTAGATTTTAAATTTGATATTTAATTTAAAATTTAAGATATCAATAAAAATAAAATAAATATTTAAAATTAATAAAATAGAATTAATTTTTAAAATTTAAAGTTGTTGAGGATCTTACGACTAAATAATTTTAAAATTAAATGGGTTGTAAATTAAATTAATTATTATATGTGAAATACTTAATTTAATGATAGAGTTAGTTTAGTTATTTATCATCTTACTTGCGTTTCATTATATGTATAATATATATATAATAATTAAAAAAATAAATATAATTAACTTGATTAAACTTCAAAATCAATTTTAAATTTAAAAATTAATTAATTTGAATCATTTGCCTCACAATTGAAAAGTTTAATTTATGATTAACTGATTTAAATTGACTTTAAGATTTTGATTTTTGAAAATTTTCATAACTTTTATATTGTATTTGAAAAAATTAAAAATAAAAAAATAAAAATTTTTTTTTTCTAAATTATTTAGGATTTAAATGTTATTATTGATATTGGTATTTAGAACATTTGTAAAATTTAGTTGTTAGCATCGACTTTAATAAAATGTTTAAACCCTTATCAAATTAAAAGCTGTGCATTATCTAAATTTTAAATTTACTTTGAATTCACTCGTATTTTACTTAATTCAAACTCAATTTAAATTTTTTAGTTTAAAATTAATCTACTTATAATTAAATTGATTCAATTAAAATTCAAAATTACTATTATATTTATTAATATAAAAAAATTAACATGCATTATTATCATATATATAAATGAATTTATTTTATTATGTAAATAAATTTATAAATTTATTTTATAATTGTCAGAGGAGAGGGAGACGAGAGAGAACAGAGAGAGGCCATGCAGCAGGAGAGAGCAAAAAGAGGGGAGAGAAATAGAGTAATGACAGGAGACAGGGGCCGGTAGGAGAGAGTGGAGGGAGAAGAGAAAGGAGAGAGAAGGAGAGGGAGCAGGCCGGAGGAGAGAGGAGAGAGGAGAGAAGAGGAGAGAAATAATAAATTGTTGAGATTAAAGGGGTATTTTGGGGATCTAAAAAATTCAGCAGCTTATACCACTCTTATTTATATAGTATAGATAGATGTTGCTCCCATATTCTCTTTTATCTTTCCTAATTTTACCACACATTCATCTTGGTGTTCTTTGACGAGGGAAAGATAGGGTAATAGAATGGATGTAGTTTGATTCTAAGATTAGTTCAGTAAGCAGCTCGACTGGCCTAGATCTATAATTTATGCAAAAGCTAAACGTAATTTTAACTTTCAGATTTAATGAAATCCTAATGCAAGAGGGAACTAATCTAACATGGAAGTATGCAACTTGTTTGATGTTCATAAGATTCATAACTGCCGTGGTTAACTCAAGTGTGATTCAAAGGTAGAGAAACATAAGAAAACCCAAGATTTGAAGATTTGATCTTAACAATGGTCAAGGAAATGATCCAAGACAACCTCAATCTTGAATTTAGGTTAATGAAATCCAGATTAAGAAATCAACAAATCGATCAAATACGAAAGCATCCAAGCATGCACTAAACTTGATCGTTAATGAAACAAGAAGCAAACAAAAATTTTCAAAATAAAAAGAAAACTTAGAACATAAGAGAAAAGATAAACTATTTATTAGAGCTACATGAGCATTATTTATGAAAATACAATAAAACCGAGAATACACTAAAGAATATCCAAAATTACCCACAAATCCCCCTAAAAAGAGAAATTTCAGCTAAAGAAACCCACTGAAACCTAAAACCATAACTCAAATTTCAGTGCTCTAATACAACGATACAAGTGTACATATATACTATTTGTGTTAGGGCAAACACAAGTATACACGTATACAAAGAAATACTGTTTGGAATACTTCATTTATTTTTTTGGGTAAATTACACTCGGGTCCCTAAATTTAGGGCATAATAACACTCAGATCGACGTTTTCAAAATTTTAACATCTGAGTTGCTGATTTTTAAAATTTTAATATCTTCTTTTTTAAATATTTTATTATTATTTTTTTTAAAATTCTAGTTATACTCTCCCCCATCTCTCTCTCTCTCTCTCTATCTGTGCACTTGCAGAGGAAAGAAGGGAGGGTATAATTATAACTATAAAAAAATTTAATAATTAAAAATTCAAAAAAGAACCCAAATGTTAAAATTTTAAATATCAAGGACCCATATGTTAAAATTTTGAAAGCATAGGCCTGTGTGTTATTATACTCTAAACTCAAGGACCCGAGTGTAATTTACCCTTTTTTTCCCAATTTTTCAAAGTTCTTTAACCATAGTATAAATTCTAGAAATATGTATTTCAATAAAGAAATATTGTATAGCCCGCCATTACTAACCTCAAGCTTCTAATCCAACTAAAATTCCTATGTACCCGGCCTTTGAATGAGTACAAGAAATTAGGGGATAGAGAGATCTCAACCAAAATTAGGAATTTATTTTAGATCCTATAATTTAAAGCCAAATCTATCATAAGGGCGTATGACTTACCAATCCAAAATGACACTTGTTGTAATGAGGGTACACAACTTACCAAAAAAAGTATGTCGTGCTGGGGTAAGTCGTGAACCCTCAAGGGTAGCTACTCATGAATACTCGCAACTTACCCAAAGCAGGTAAGTTATGAGCTCACATGATTTTGCTAAGTTGTGACACTTACCTAAATTTGGTAAGTCGTGAGGCTACACGACTTACCCGTTTTGGGTAAGTTGTGTGGGCTCATGACTTATCCATTTTTCCCACACGACTTACCCACAATTTGGGTTCGCTTTTTAGCTGTTTTCTTCACCTTGATTGTCACAAAATTAAATTCTAATTTTTCTACATAAGTTTGTGATTAATTTGTTATATGAATTTACAAATCTCTGAACTTATATTTTTATTTTATCTGTCCTGCATCAAGAGGTAATACATCAACCCTTTTAAACCCCACAATAATTAGGTCTCCCACACCGCATACAATCCTAGTAGTTCAAGACACTTCATATGATTGATGGCATCTGAACATCTTTGCTCCCTGTTTATTTTGGAATTGTGAGTGTTCATAAACTGAGACCCTGTGAAATAACTATAAAGACCAAAAGGGGAATATTTTATATCATTTTTGAGTTTCGCAAATTGCTTTGTCATGAAAGCTTGCAAAATGCCATAACCGGCTACATGTGAAAAAATACAGCTAAGTGCATTGTACATGTGAAAAAATAATTCTTAGGATATACAGCCAAGTGCCTTGTACATGTGAAAAAAAAATTCCCATAACGTGTGCTGATCACTCATTTTGTTACTAGGAGTTCGTAGAAGCAAGATTGGAAGAAGCTTCTGAATTTTAATGGTAAATGCAGAATGAATCAAACTACTTCCGATGACATGGAAAAGCAGATGTGCATCATCACACCGGTTGAGGGAAATCAGTAGTTGAAAACTGCAGTTAGTTCTAGGATGCTTAATGATGCCAATGAATAGAAGTAAAAAGATACTGAAGCTTTTAAATAAGAGCACAGCCAAAGCAAGTTGAATGGCAGAAAGACCTGACTGCAGTTGTTATTTCCTGTAACGGAAACCTTTCTGCCTTGAACACCAAGAGGATCTGCAGAAAAACCAAAATCCTCATCACATAAATGAATGTATAGGAATCAATAGTATCTACGGTAATATTATCAAATGATAGAAGGAATCATATCTTTCCTCCCGAGATGGAAAATTGAAAAAAGAAATGGCAGGAAACAGCAAGCTTGAAAGGAAGATCTACTCTCAAGAATGTCAACAGAACAAATAAAGCATCAACAAAAAGATTGACCACTAGAGCATTCATGAGATGAAAATAATTATTAGCCAACAGTTATTACAAGAGACACAAATCAAAATATGGGGGTGTATGCTTTGAAAATGCAATTAGATGAAATGCGCATATAGTCAAATATATCTTCAGGAGGCAGATTAGTTTACCAAATTTCATTTTAAGAAAGTTACTCTTAAGGCTTTAGATTCTAAATATGAAAGTTTCCCATAGGCACAGCCGTGCATTCCCATTAGGAAGAGAGCCTTCGATTAAAGGAGACGAATGCCAGTATTTGTTTGATCAATGGTCTAAATTGTTTTTAGGGTTGAATTGAGAGGCGATGGTAAACCCTGTCAAGATCTCATAGTTCTATAGTCCAGGGATTTACCGGTTGAACCTGATTCACTTAAGCTTTTAAAGTTATAGCTACAGAATAATTCATTAAGAACCATGGGTATGAAGAACTTATAGTCTCATAGGTATGAAAATTATTTTAAATGAGCATTGTTTGATGGAGTAATAGCATAGCAAAGCACAAGGCTGCTATTAGAATAATTTTGCATGATAAGATATGTTATTCAAGGAATAATGTACCTTGACATATTTATCAATGCAGTTTCTTGTCCCTGCAGTTTAGATTCTTGCAGAAACAAGATAGATTTGCTTAGAGGACATTGCCCAATTTAGTAGAATAGTGATGCAGCAAGACACGATGCTACAACTATTATAATTTTGCATGATAGAATAGTTTAGGCTCTTGTAGGAGCATAATCTTTTTAGTTGTCATTTAAGGGATCATCGTATTATTTTAAATAAGCATTACTCAGTTTGATAAAATTTTAGCATAGCAAGGCACGTGACTGCCATTACAATAGTTTTGCATTATAAGATATGTTATTCGAGGAATTGTGTACTATGAAGCACAGACACGATATGGGGACACGCGACACGACACGACACAGCGACATGGCGATTTTCTAAAATATAGGACACGGACACTGCATGACACGCCAAATATAATAATAAAATTAAAAATTCATACTTAAATATATATATATATATAATATAATATAAACTTAAATTTTTAAGTATAAACAACTTGTAAGTAGTACTGATGTCTCATAAAATTAAGATAATAACTTGAGAACAAACACCGTCGCATTAAAAATATTTGGGATATAAATTTAGGGTTCATTTTGAATAAGAGAAAATAAAATTTTACTTATTAGGATAATCACAGTGAGCACAACAATAAGAGAAAGTAAGAGCTCTCGGTGTTGATGAAAAAAGAATAAAGGTGAAGCCGGAGTTCTAAATTTTTTGCGATTGGTTCATTTTCGTAAGGCTTAAGTGCAACAAAGGAGAAATAAATTTAATTTAACTTGGTTAACTTAAAATTTTGACTTATATTAGGTAAAATTTTAATAATAATAAGAGATAGGCTTTTAGTTTTATTAAATAAAATTTTAACGATAATAAAAAAAATGAGAGATATATTCATAAATTTTATTAAAAATATATAATATTAATAAATAAATTTAACGTTAATATTAAATATATCCAATTCTATCTTATGTATCTCAGAAGTGTCATGTATCTCAGAAGTGTCCTAACGTGTCCCAAAGTGTCCTCGCGTGTCCAAGAAGTGTCCTTAAATTTTTTTAATATTATTTTATTAGGACACGCCACGTGGCGTGTCCGATACGGTGTCCCCGCGTGTCCTCGCGTGTCCCCGAGTGTCCATGTGTCCGACACGGACACGACGTGGTTCTTGAAGTGTCCATGCTTCATAGGTTGTGTACCTCAACACATTTACCAATGTAGTTTCTTATTCATATAGTTTAAGCTCTTGTAGGAACAAGTTAGATTTGCTTAGAGGGTCATTGCCCAATTTCGTAGAATAATGCTACAGGACACGATGTTACCACTACTATAATTATGCAAGATAGAACATGATAGGACAATTTAGGCTTTTATAGGAACATAATCTTTTTAGTTATCATTCAAGGGATCATCGTATTATTTAAGATATTAGATTTCTTATAACGACTATCAATACAAGCCTTAATGACCTCAACTCAGTAGTTTAGGCTCTTGCAAAGCAAAATAGTTTTAGCAGGTGTTCAAAGTAGATATGTTTTTTAAAGAGATTTGTGGAGGCCTTTTATAGGCCAAATTGACAAATTTTTGAAGGGAAAAAAACTCAATTTTAGCATATATTGAGGTATTTAGTCTCAGATGGCATTTGAGGATCAACAACTATGGGTTGAATTCTCATATTTCTAAATTTAATGTTTATTTATCATTAAGGAGATGATATTTGAATTTTTCTTAAACTTAGATGTAATTTTTTAAGAAAATTATAAAACTCATATGAATTGTAAGTTCAAGGACTCAAAAATCATATTCATAGACTAGTTACTTCACAAAGATCAGTAGGTATGAATTTTACTATTCTCATGAATTCTTGTGAAATAATTTCATTAAGTCCGAAATTTTATTTTATAAAACATCAGACTTATATGAATTTTTTTTACATTCTGAAGTGGAGCCAACATTCATATGCATTTATTACGAAATGAAGCTAGGTAGGGTAAAGTATAGATATAAAAAAATAAAGAGGAGATGATCGACGTGACTTGCCTATCTTTGATGGTTAGGGCAATTTGTGGTTGATACTTGTTTGTATAACACACTAGAAATAGAATGGAGGTGAGATGAAGTGATCAAAGTGGAGCGAGATGAGGAAGGATGGGGTGAAAAGAGTTGAGCAGAAAAGGGTGCTTAATCTACAAATTGGAGAGCTGTGTAGAAAACTTGTGTCTTGAAAGATTTATGAGAATAGGCTTATAGAAGGGAGATGTTAAGTAGGTGAAAGTGTGAATGGAGAAAGAAGATAGGTAGGTGAGAGTGCGAATGGAGAATTAAATATTGGGTAGTTGAGGGTGTAAAAATGACATAAAGATGACTAATATGAAAGTCATGATATGAATTGGAAAAGGAAAATGTGATATGCATGAATTAGTAGGTGTACGAGAGAGTAATTTTAGAAAAAAAATTCTTTTAAGTAAGCAGAGGGTCATGCTAAATGTCAATCTGAGTAAAAGAAAAAAGTTAAAAAGTAGAATAAGACCAAAAATAAAATTACTATTTGGAGGAGTCAGAAATAAACCTTGGTTTACTGCAATGACCTCCTTATTAGTCAAAATTTCCAATGTTTCAGCGCTTATATTTCTCACATCACAACCAACTAAAAGAGGAGCCTGCAGCATAACATCATTAATAAGAAAAAGACATAATTCAAAACAACCAACAGACTCTAATCTTGAAAAAGCCTGTGCCAAGAAGCCACATAGAGACTCGTAATATTCTGTTTAAAAGAAACTGCTACTGTATTAATTTGAATTAAACATTGTACATTCAAAAAAACAAAGAAATTAAACACATTCACTGGCAATGTCGCTAACATTATGCTTTCTTTGTGCTTGAAAAACAATCCTTGATGCTAATCAGAAAACTTCACTGGGTATAGTGGCAATGTCAGGAGGCCCTAAACCAATGAAGCAATACTTCTAACCAAGTAAAAAAAATGGAATGAATACAAATGATACAACACGAACAGTAAGATTAACAATAAGAACGAGGGTCCTGCGAGCAGATCAGACGGTCCTTACATGAACACTACTTGTTTTACAATTCCTTTGATGAGAATGCAGATTCATGCATGCACAACCAATTCTACACATCAAATAGAAAGTTTCGAATAAAAATTAGGGGTAATTCCATTCGGGCCCCTGAGGTATAACCCAAATTTCACATATCTGAGTATAAAATTGAAAACATATCTGAGTCCCTCCTGCACAAAATTTTTTCACGCAAATCCTTTTTTAATGGATTCAGTTAAGTTGTCATTTTAGAAAATTAAAAATACATATTTAAATATTGCAAATATACTTAAGTATTTTTAACTATTATTCTAACCTCAACTTATATTTTCTTTCTATATTTTAATCTATAATAGCAATTTTTAATATTTAAACATATATTTTAAATTTTTAAAATAACAATTTAACGATCAAACTTAATGGAATTTATAAAAGGACTTACGTGAAAAAACTTTTTAGGCAGGCGGGACCCATATGACATGTTTTCATTTTTGTGGACCTGCGTGGAGTCATGAGTCAAGCTTAGGAGCCTGATTGGAATAAACCCTAAAAACTATGATGTAAGGGAGGGCATTAATTTCGCAATAATGGAAGTGAAAGACAAGTAAATTAGGTTAGAGTGGCACAGTCACAAGCATAAATTGCATGATAAAAATAGAAATGGCCAGTTGAGGACTCCCATCTTTGATGTGAGGCTATAGCCTCATTTGCCTGATCAAGATCATGTTTCTCATATATCTCCTCCCTTGTGATTTATGTCGATCATGTTTGACAATATATTTAAGTTAGTGATTAGTGACTAACGAATAACAAGTTGAATTGTGTAATGCTTCAAAGAATTCAACAAAAAGCTTGAAAATCCATCGCATCATATGAAAGCAAAAATGTCGAAAGATGCTTTATTATGTGCTTGAAGCATTAGAGAAATCAAGGTAACTGATGAAGAATATCTGAAGACCGGCATGCTCGAGAAGATCATTTTTGGGGTTTATTTTGGGTAGAATTTAGAATAAGGTTGAGTAATTTGGGTTTGAGTATGCTAGAAAAGAAATTGATAAAAAGCCCTAATAATATTCTAACGAGTTAAAAAATGTTTTTAAATCAAGTTGTGTCATGATATTTCTAAAGAGTGTCCATAGTTGGCTAAGATCTCCCGAACTAACATGAACAAATTTTCATCCACTTCCTAGGAACTTTCAAAACCGTGCCTCCACAACCTCATAGAAGAACGATCCACATCTACATCACAAAGATGGAGAAGAATGCGGATGATCTAATCCGTTAGTAGGTTTGAAAGAAAAAGAAAAAAAGAAAAGAGGGGGGAAAAGAAGATAGGCAAAGGAGTCAGACGCAATCCATTTCATTCATCAACATCCCATCCTCCATTACAAGATGTCGTTCATATAGATCACTATCATTCAACAAAACACTTGGCTACACAGAAGTAAAGACAAATGGATGGTAACAGCAGTTTCCTTCTCAAAATTGCCCATGTCCTCAAGGGCAGGATGATGCAAAGCTGCTTTCTTTTTATATGATTGGTGACTCTTAGCTCTGTCATCAAAAATCCCAAAGAAGATAAGAAGGGTAGCAGTAATGAAATTGAATGACACACAGGCTAGTGACATGACTTACACATGATACCTAGAGTTCATTTTGGACCTAAATCCAGTTTTTGCAACCTCAACAATAGATTTTTTTTTTAGTTGACCCAACTATAAAAATCAGTGTTAGTCTGTTCCTTTTTTTGTGGCAAGATGTTATGATCAACTAGGGACTGTTGTATCAAAAAGCCCAACATCAAATACGTTGTTTGAGAAATTCAAGAATCTATTGGTAGGCAGAGCAATCTTGAATATATTACTAGCATAACAAATCCTGACACTTTCTTCCAAATCATTTGGAAAGCATAGCTAACAATGGAAGGATGTATTCAAGAAATATATTAGCATCACAATGTGGGAAATCTCAAACTAGGCTAATATCATCTCAACTGAGTTCCAATGTCATGCATCTTTTCCCTGGTCATGGTTAGGATCATAGTGTACATAACGATCAGCTCAAACAGAGGTTGCCCTTCAAGGGGAAAACAATCCAAAGCAATGCATCCAATATAGAAAATGTCCATCGATTTCTTTAGAGGAGCATCTGGAACAACCAGGACCTCACCACCATGATCATAAAATCTCATGTGCAAGATAGCAATGCCTCCTCCATCACTTGATATCACCATGGCAAACTTTCATGTCATGGCTCTGCTTCCCTACACTGCACAACCAAATGATCTAATTCCTTAATGAAATTTGGTAAGCAAGACATTTCTTCCAAACAATGCTGAGAAAGGGCCTAGCGCTCAGCCTGTCATAAAGATTGCTGAAGAAGTATTACCTCAAAAGACATGCTTTCCAAGCTTCAAGAGATTTCTCCACAAATTGGCATTAATAATACCATAAAACACCAGGACCAAAAAAAAGACCTACTGCTGCAGGTTCTCTCTGGTTTTGATTCCAGCCAATTGCTGTTCCTTTGTAGCTCTCGGTTCCCTGCTGTTTCCATCTGACTACTGTAGTGCTGGCTCAATCTATGGTTGCTAATGATTCCAGCTTGCTGAAATGGTCTGCCAATTTTCCCTTTGCTGTGGTTCCTAGCTGAATGTTGCTGTGGACCATCTCTGTGTTTGATTCCAGCTGAATGTTGCTCCCATAAATCTCTCGGCTCCATGCAGATTCCATCCTCTTGCAGCTGCAATGCTGGTATAGGCTATGCTGAAGGAGCTGGAGAATTTCCAATGAATCCCCTTCAAGCCTGATTCCGATTTGTTGTGGTGTCATACTGGTCACCACCATCAATAGAGTATTAAATGAAAAAGAAGAGAGAGGGGGAAGAAGAAGACAGACAAGGTTGGGAGAGAGCGAGAGAGAGAGAGAGAATCCATTATCATTCATCAACATCCCATCCTTTGCTATGAGCAGCCATCCATATAGATGACGTTGACTTCACACTATGCGACACGTTTTGCAAAAAGCAACATACTTGGGTACAGAAAAATGTTTAGACAAATAGATGGTAACACATACATACACATTAGTCTCAAAATTCCTAGCTCATAGAAATATAGACTAAAAAGAGCTTTTCCCTGAAAAAAGTGACCAATTCCAATCAATATGTAGAATATGCATGGTAACAAAATCCAATTTATTAAGCCCCATTAACTTTAACTAGGTTTTGTCACAAAAAACTTTGACACGTATGATGATGTTTTTACATTAAAAGTTGTGTATGTTGTGAAATAAAAGTAGAAATTATCTTGCAATGAGTGTAAGATGTGAGACTTAGTAAGTTATTATTTCAGTATATATAAATGTGAAACAAATTTATTTTTTATTTTAAAATTTGTACATGGTGTGAAATATATTTAACATTTTATTTGAAATATGTGTGTAGTGTGAAAGATAGTCGAATTTTAATTTGATATTGTGCAGGTGTGACATGTGAGGTTAAAGGTAACGCGGTTAACTTCAACCTTGCAAATGTTTAACATTTGATCTACCTATGAATTATTATACTTTACTTTCTTTTTGCCTTCAACAAAGGAGACAAAGTAGTGATAATACATATTGTACGTTACAAAAAATGGAATTCTCCGCACAACATCTTTATGTTTGTGATCAGGTTAATGATAATAAAATGTAAGACATTTAACAAAAATTACAAAAAAATAGATGAAACATATGGTAGAATTTTAGATAAATAAAGCAGCTACTTTAAAAGCAAGAGCACCTTCATCAAAGCCCAGATACTGAAATGTGAACAGTATTCTGCATGTGACATTCCACCATTGCCAACTTCTAGCATATCAGGGTCTAAAAGAAAAAGGGCATTTACTTACATGCTACACAAATCTTGGCATATTACACTACACACAACATCTTCACAAAATTTACATGATAAAATAATTATTTTTGTGAAGATGGTGTGTGTGGTGTAATATAGCAAAATTTGTTTGGCATGTATGTAAAAATCCCAAAATAAAATTTAATATATAGGATGTCGCAAAAAGTATGTAAAGAAGCTTTGTGCCATTGGGAATCAGGAAAATCAACCTGGAAAATATTTCCTAGTTCATTAGAAATCTAGCAGAAATGACTAACCATTCCATCCTCCCGGACCAGCATATGATGCCCACTTGTCATTTATGTCAGCAATAGCAGTCATGCTAAAAGGAGATCAGGAATAGATATCAAAGAAATGAACCACATCAATGACAGATCAATTTCAAATAAAAGAATGAAATTGTTTCGAACCTATCCCATGTATCCTTTATGTCATCTGTTGTTCGCCAACTATTGCCAACTTTCCCAGCCCATAAGGCTGGGTCATCTACGCCCCTATCAGTATGAAGCAGGCAATGAATTTGCAGTATCATCTAGAGCAGAAGTTAAGGTTTATCAAGAAAGGAAATTCTTACCACTCACAGATAGAATAAAAAATGGTTCGCCCAGTAGAATTAAGTGCATCACGCATCGGAGGATAGCTGAAATTGATAACAATTCAATGTTAAAAGGAAAATAGTTCTAGAAAAGAAAATCTAAATCTCATTCAAACATCAGGTACCGCTTCTCCGGTTTGATGCCCAAATTGAAACAATTATCATATTTCAGGTAGTCAACACCCTAAAACAATTAAATAGTTATAATAGAACACACGATTTCATACAAAATAAAAACTACTGAATTGATGACATCATCATCATCATCATCATCAATTTTACACTTGATATGAAATTTAGCATAAAAGATCAAAATTGTTTTTACCCAAGATGCAAAAATATCTGCATCTTTTCCTTCGTGGAAAAGAGAACCAGGTCGAACTTGACATGTAAAAGCACTGCAAATGGTAGGACAACAGCAACAGCATTCGTCATTTTCTTGGCTCAATGTTGAAGTGAATATAACCAAAAGCTATAGCATAAAGCTGTTTAGTTAGTTGATAATTCTTTTCATACTTGATTATCTGTTCATATTTTTTTGGGTAAATAGCATCTGGGTCCCTATAGTTTACTCGTATGGGCAAATAGGTCCCTCGAATATTTAAATGTAGTAAACTGGTCCTCCAGTTTGATGAAATATGTACGTAGGTCCTTGGGCCGTAACAAGCGTTAGAAATCACCTCTCTCCTCCTGATCGCCGCGCACGGGTGACGCCGCCGAACCTCGGCGGCGGGTCCGGCGGCCACGGGGCCGCCACGCGGTTGCCGGTGTCCGGCTACCCTGGCGTCACTTGTGCGCGGGGATCGGGAGGAGAGAGAGAGAGACTCTCTCTCCTCCCGATCCCCGCGCACGGGCGATGCCGGCGCGACCTGGGGCGTCACCCGTGCTCGACGATCGGGAGGAGAGAGAGATGCGGGAAGGAGAGAGAGGGTGATTTCTAACATCTGTTACTGCCCAAGGACCTATATGAATATTTCATCAAATTAGAGGACCAATTTGCTATATTTAAATATTCCAGGGGCCTATTTGCCCATACGAGTAAACTAGAGGGACCCAGATGCTATTTACCCTATTTTTTTGATGAAAAAGTTGAAAATCTATTCATAAACTTATCACATGGTCATTTTGATAAGAGGTACCGTACCCAGCATCAGAGTAAATACCAAGCTTGAGGCCCTTTCCATGCACATAATCTGCGAGGGCTTTAATACCGGAAGGGAAATCTTTTGGATCAGGCACCAGCTCACCCTACATAAGAAAGGAGGAAAATAATAAATTTTTGGGGTATGACTAAGAAAGAGGGAAGGAGAACAAGAAAAGAAAATGAACATGGTTTGGCAAATTTGGCCAACATCCACCACACTAAGATTTCTTATTTCCGGTGTGTTCAGTTATAATGAAAGTTCACCACCTAATTCACAAAGAAGGATGGGCAATCAATCAACAAAATAATCTATATCTCAACAAGTATTTCAATAAGTCTCCAAACAGATCCCTAAAACAAATTTAGTTGCACATTCAAATTTCTGAAATTGAATCTCATGTTTGAATTCAAAGATCAAGTTGGGTTCCACATCTCCAACAATTTTCATTCGGAAACTAATTGGTTAATTGCAACGTTTTTTATTGTCAACTCTTCTACTTATACAGCTTTGTATCTTAATTAGGTTCAAGCGTGACCTCAGTTTCTCATCTTAACTGTTAACTACCTTTTAAATAATTTTTAGCAACTTATACATTTTAATTTTAAGGAATTCTTTCAGTATTCTGAAAATTGACACTTTGGCTTTGAAACCATACAGTTTTCGGAGAACAACATTTACAAAGTTTAAGCCATGTTGCATACCTTTTGACAGTTGCATACCTTTTGACAGCAAACATATCAAAGTATAGTTGGAGCATTGCAATGCCTTAATCGCTCCGTCTGATACCAATTTCAGCGCAAACAACCAAGCCCTAAACATTGGTCCATAGTCAATCGCACTTAAGAGATATTAAACCATACTGTTCACCATGGAATTCTACATCATCCAACACAGCATTTACAACTTCATGCCTTCAGCGATGCTAATTGGGCCGGGTGCATTGATAACCAAAAATCCACATGAGAATACTATGTTTTTATTGGCTGAAATGTCATCTCATGGACATACAAGAAGCGATCCACTGTAGCGTGATCTGAACACAAAGCTGTTGTTAATACATATGATGAACAACTCAGGATAATCTCTCTTCTTCAAGAAATTGATTTTCACCACAAAAATAATCCAACCATATTGTGTGATAGTATCAGGACTACTGTTACTGCAAGCCCGATTCTTCACACTGAGTAAAGCACGGTGAGATCGAACATCATTTCATCACAAATGTTGTTTCTAAGAAACTACTACAAGTTTGCTACATCCCTACATCAGAACAATTGGCAAACATGCTCACAAAACCTACTCCTCTAACTCAATCCAAGCACTTCCCTTCCAAGCTTGTCACTCCTCAGCTGTATCTCGCTTGTGGGAGCATATTTAAGTCCATTACAGCTTCGGCCTACACAACATCAGTTGAGCCCGTCTTTAGGAGATTCCATTCCCATTTGACCACCACCATTAAATTACATTATATAATCACAGCCATAGCTTTGTAATCAACTTTTATTGTTTAAAGAGCTTAATTGCACTGCTGTCAATGTGGTGTTCTTCCCTAATTCTCTTGCCGCCTTCCGCCAAACCATAGAGCTTGGATCTTATCACAATTAATGTGGCCTTACCAATTAAAGTCCAACCTAGTCTATAGAAATTGAATGCAAATACCAAAAGATACAGGGGAAATAAGGGAAAAATGTAATTTCTTAATTTGAACCAACAATAACACAAAGTGGCTGATACAGAACAAACCTCTATGTTACGCAATATGGAAGACCAACAATCATCTGTATAAAGATGGGAAAAAAATCAGGATTATGATACATATCAGCATTGAAATTAAACCAAACATTGACAATTTGATGTTACCAACATGCTTTGAAATTAAACATCGAAAAAATTGTTACCTATATTAACATATCGGTACCCTAAGTCAGCCAGGCCAGTTGAAATCAGTGCATCAGCTGGAAGCAAAGAGAGAATAGCAACCATGAGCTAAATCAGTTTCTTAAAGCTACCCTTAAAAACACTGCAAGAAGAATTAAGCTGCTTTTTTATCTTCAACACTTTTTATCGCTGCTGGCATTATTCTCATGGACAACCACCTCAACTGAACATATGTAGTGAATGAAATTGTGTGACCACTGCAGGCACCCCACCAACCTCCAAACACCCCAGGAAAACCAACATTCCTAATGTCTACCTTTTCTAGGAAAAGAAAATGGTGTCCACGTTGCTAGTGTTAAGACAAGTTTAAACTTTAAAGCAACTTTACAGGTATAAAATCTTGTTGGCCATTATAGTTATGTTAAATTGTCTAACACACACCATAATGTACAGACTGCACAATTTTCCTTTTACTTTCTTATACACTAGCCTGGTTCTGTTGTAGACATCTTTTCACTGGAATGGATATGTAGCATTACTTTATGAACATAGCAAAAGTTTCCTATTGTATAATAAGTTTCCAAATCACTGCAATCATGACATCACACTCGTTTAAAGTAATGGAGAAACTAAAAGAGGAACCAAGACTAAAGTAAAAGTGACATAAACAATGGAACTTGAGCTGTGGTGTGTATCTTTGATTGCACATCTAATCCCTGTAGTAATTTTGAAATTATTATGATCTGCAGCTACAAACCAGATCCGAAAATCAAAATGGCTAACCCTACACTAATTACCAACTCTGAATCAGCAGCTCAAAGGAGTAAATAGGTTCTCCATTCACAGACATATCGTAACATCATGTTACCTAATTGTAGATCTAAATGTAGAGGTCGAAGTCAATTTGCTTTATAAAAAGAAGATATCAATAAACTTCTATGAAATGGTTTCACGGGATTCAACTAACTTTCCAAAAAGTCTCTCATCTTTTGATTTGGTTTGCTTTACAGGCTAAACTGACCTTTTTTACGGAAGGACAGAAGGAAGATTGAAACTGAGATTTGATTTCAGGAAGCTTTTTTATGGCAAAACTGCTCTCATAGCTTATCCGTCCCTTCGCGAAAGCAGCGAAACTAACTTTTTAGACACGAAAAAAACAATCTTTCGTTTTGTCTGAAAAAAGAAAAGATCTTTCTTTGGTAGAAGTAATTCTTTCTTGCAAAGAGCTCATTTCTGTACTAAGACCTTGTTTAATAACAGGATCAAACTTATTACTAATTTTAATCATAACCCAAATTTTAAATTTACTTTAAAAAAAACTTTAAAAATTATTCTATATCTTGTCCTATACAAATTGTAACATTAGACAATTACTTTATTTCACATCCAACACTTAATCAACTTTATTTCATATCCAATATAATTTTTAATATAACTAACTCGCTTTATTTCATATCATACACATTTTTCAAGAATGACAAAAAAAAATTCAACCAAATCATCTTGTTTATCCTTTTATCAAACAAACTCTAAAGGTAATGGGTTATTAACCCACTGCGGTTCTTGCTAAGAAGAATGCCCATGTTGTGGCAATTCCACCCAGAAGGTAATGGGTTACTCCTACAGCACGTCCTTGTACAATACTCAAAGCTCTAGGCTGGGTAGCAGGAGCAACTTTTAATTTGTTATGAGCCCAAACGATGGATTGTCTGCTTTGGCTTTAGGAACTATGTGACTTGAGTATTTCTTAGGAGATCACTCATTCTAATACTACTCCAACTTAAACACGCTTAACTATGATATTTTCTATTAGTCTCACAATTTTTCCCAAAAAATGCCTCTATCACTTAGGAGCACGTTATTTACTTATACAGTTCAGAAATCCCTTTTTATTTTCGATGTGAGATGATTCATTCCCGTACCCCTCTACTTTAAATCCTACTAGGAGCCACTCCTTATTTGGGCGATTCCGATTCAATCATATGGATATCACCCCAACGATCATTCCCTGCCCTCTTTGGTCCCGAGTACTCACAGCCCACCAGTATCCATCTGATTTGTCTTTGAACCACATTGTATTATGAGTATTCGGCTTAACACCATATTGTAGCATCCCACAAATGTAGAGATATTGTCCATTTTGGCTTTAGGAAATTACATAAATTGAGTACTTCTCAGGAATCACCCATCTCAGTACCATTTCAGTTTAAGCATACTTAATTATGGAGTTTTCTATCATTAGTCTCACAGTTTTTTCCAAAAGTCATCTCTATTATTTAAGATCACATTATTTACTTATCAAGAACTCTCATCCCTTTTCCGATATAGAAAGATTCATTGTTGTGCCCCTTTACCTAAAAGCCTACTAGGAGCCGCTTCTTATTTGGGTGATTCAATTTAATCATATGCACATCACCTCGGTGATCATTTCCCGCCGTCTTTGGTTCCAAGTCGTCACAAATCCATTAATAAAGAAATGTGAATAAACAAAAATTACAGCAGAAATAACTATAAAAGAACAAGCAATACTAAACCAATGCAGTGACAACAAATAATAATCATAGTAAAAAAGAAATACAATATAAGATGAATCATATGCTTGCAAAGATGCAGATGGACATCTCTAACGGTCCATAACAAAAATAAATATAAAATAAACATAAAAGGAAGAGCAAACCTGTTTCCCGAATTACTGTCTCATTGATATTGCAAGCAAAGAAATTCCAGCTATTCCAACTGCGCGACCCAAATTATCAAATCGTCAGCTACCGTAAGCCCAACTATTCACAAACCTAATTAAAAGAAGACAGCTACGAATCCCGGCGGGGATAGAACTGAAGCGCCAACCAATCAAAAATAGGAAATTTGAAGTTCTGAAAAAGGACAATGGATAAGGGATAGACCCCATCTGAGGAGTTCGGGCCAAACCGTTGTCGAGCTGAAACTTTCCATAGTTGGAAGTGTCGAAGATCTGGAGGTTGGAGCTAAGCTTCTCGGAATCATCGACTAAAGTAGTTATTATTCCGGCGGCCGCCGGAAAGAACGCCGAGATAACGAGACCTAGGTGCCACAGGTGAAGACGTCTCATTGTAGTCTACTGATCTTCCTAGCTGTGAACTGGGAGAATTACATTCCTAAAGAGACTGAGGAGATTTTGGATAGAATAAGGATGAAATATTTTTTAAAAATTTCTCTTTTTGAAATTATAAAGAGATGAAAGGATGAGACACATACATTCAAGTTTCATCAGCTTGAATTTTCATTTAGCCCTGAAATTATTAGCTAATTGATTGGTCTTCTGAATATGGGTACTATTGTGACTCACAATCTGAAAGAAAGCTCGAGCATATTGGCACATGAAGTTAAAAATAATTTGAAGTCATATGCTATGTCGATTCACCGAATCTGCATATGCTCGTAGTTCATATTGTTAAATTCATTTTATCTAACTTATTTTTCCCTACTCGAGGGTACACGGTTTCTCCATGTTTGCTTGAGATAGCAGATGACTTATACTCAATTGGTGGTTACAATTGGTGCCGAGCTATTTTTGATTTCCTGCATCCACAATTACCTCTGGTTTTAAGAAACTGCGGACAAAACTAAAAGAAACTCCACGATCATCTGCTGGTTATGTTAATGGATTTATTCAGCTCGTTATGGTAAGTAATTTATGTTTACATATTACTAATTAGTAAATTACATATACTGGTTGTCTACCTTATGTTTATGTATTTATATTTTCTTATTTGTATGTTATTTATATAAAATTTTCTGCATTTTGTAGTTTCAATCCTTCTCTATTTGTAAAAATTAGATCAAGTTACGTAGCTCCTGAGAGCACACATGGTGTTACATTGCAATCAATTGTGTCAAAACCAGCCATCTATGTACAAAATAAGTGTGATTCAAATACATCGCCACAGGAGTATACGATGTCAGAGACTGAAATTGAAAAGTTACAATCTGAGAATGTGAATTTAAGAGCTGAGATTGAAACGTTGAGAAGGATAGTTCTTGATTTAAGTTTACGTGTTACGAAGCTTGAGTCAATGAGCTCTATAAAGTTCAAGATAGCAAGTATAGAACGAAATGTTAAGGAAAGGAAGAAAAGAAAAAAGAAAATCTTTTGGCTCCTCTTACCTTCTACTACCCAGGCACATAAAAAGGTTTATTAAGACAACTACACGATCAGTTAAGTCAAAGAAGACAGAGCTAAATGCAGTTGAAGTACAACATGGGGAAGATGTAATCAATGAATTGAATAAGGAGTCAACGAAAGATATAGAGGTTGTTCTGGAAGCAATAACGGAAGAGGCACAAGTACAAAAAAAGATGAAAAAGAAAATATTAAAGTATATATTAGAGAAAAATTGAACAGTGATGAAGTATCAAAAAATGTGGATATAGAAGAGATAGTGCTGGTACACGACTCTAATACTCCTAAAAAGACTGAGAGTTTACAGCCAATTGGATGTTTGTCATTCGTCATAGTCAAAAAAGTTTTAACAATAACATGCAAATGAATTTATAGTCTCATCAATAAGGAAAACTACTTCAAATAATACATTTTTTTATGGTGATTAACTCCTACGATATGGGCACATACAAGATTATATTTATTCATTTTATAGCTTGTGTCAAAAATAATAACATCACCAAATGTATCGTAATCCAACTTACTTTGCCCATCACACCACAATAAATTAGTAAGTCGTTGTTCTTCATCCAACTTAACTTCCCAATCGAAGAAAGGGTCAATAGTTTTTCGATCTCGGAACAAATTCAGTAAGCTAGCAGCATCACCTTTCTCAACACATTGTAACATTTCCCGACTTACAAAGTTGTATGCATCACGTTTGCAGAAGCCAACATTCTGAAGACCACCTGCTTGCTCTACAATGTGAGCAAATGTATCTGATGTTCTTATTCCTTGTTTAGACATGCTTCTAAGGATAGTCCGATCTATTTCATGGACACCACGATGTGACCTCAGTAAATGACGTTCTTCTGGAGCAGCTAAGGGATGATTGTGATCCTCTATAAATTTGGATATCGACCAATTACCTTTCTTATTTGCTTTGAACACAATAAGTGCGGGACAACCACATCGAACATCCAACCGTGAAAAACTTGTCTTGTCGTTTTTCCTTTTCTTTAATATCACTATTTTTTCATTCATTCTTTGAGCAAATAAATTCTTTTGTCTTCAGCTTCCTCGTTCCAAGCCAGCATGAGCTGTGATTTTTTCGAACACTAAACCCTGTTACAAATGCATATCTACTGTATAAATCATAAGCATCCTTTTCATTGCTCACAGGAGTTCTAAGTATTTATGGCAGTAAAAATTAGTCAAAAGTCCCAGTTAAAGTCTCAATCTGTAGATTAATACAGTAATACAATGTTATAATTAAAAAAATAAGGGGCACATGTATCGTCTCAAGGAGAAATTTTTGTGTGCACAATGTGTGCCATGTTATCCGTCCGCACACAAATAAAATTAAGCTATGTGGCACGACAGGCTGCTTCATGTCATCCTACGTAGCTCTACTACGTATATAACACTAACTTTTTGCTACGTAGTACTGATTTTTTGTTACGTAAGACTATATAATATTAACATCTTGTTATGTGGAGTTATGAAGCACTAATTTCTTACTACATAGTACTGACTTTTGCTACATAACACTGATTTTTTTGCTACGTAAGACTACGTAATATTAACGTCTTGTTATCTACATAATATTACGCAGCTCTATGTAGTAAGCAGTCAGTACTATGTAGCAAGAAATTAGTGCTACGTAGCTTCAGATAACAAGACATTAATATTATGTAGTCCTACGTAGCAAAAAAGCAGTGCTACGTAGCAATACGATGTAGCAAGAAATTAGTGCTACGTAGTTTCAAATAATAAGATATAAATATTATATAGTCCTACGTAGCAAAAAAATCAGTGCTACCTTGCAAAAAGTTAGTGTTATATATATGTAGTAGAGCTACGTAGTATATCTGAAGTAGCTCGTCATACCACGTGGCTTAATTTTATATATACCTAGTAAAGCTATGTAGTATATCTAAAGCAGCCCATCGCGCCCTTCGAATCAAAAGATATCTATTTAATGCTACAAACCTTTTCTACTTGTGCTTCCATGGTACAGGTGATGTGAAAACTGATGGTAAATAGAAAGCTGAAGTTGAGGATGAATAGAAAGCAAGAATTGAAGAAGAAATTTTTAGCAAATTTTACTCCTTATATCAGCGCGCCATATACGCCGTTCCATTTCGTGGTTCGCTCAGTTTCGCCACGGTCTCTGTGGAGCCAGGACGCGCGCCACGCGACGGAACATTACTGGCGTGTGGATAGCTGACGTGGCGCGCGACCCGGACGCAAACATTTCTCGTGAACTAGAGGAACGGGCTGATAGGGTGACTTATCCGGATTGGAGCAGTGTGTCACCGACTAGTGAGAATAACCATACGAAGAACCGAAGCAGAAACTGCAGAAGTCTGTGCCCTCACTTTTGGACCATAAAAAAATTAAAATAATTTTTTATAACAAAAAATAATACTATATTAATTTTTATTATATTTCACATAATTTTAATATAAAAATTATATTTCACATAATTTTAATATAAAAATTATATTTTATTTCATATTTTATATTATTTTTAATATAATAATTAATATTAATTTATAATTTTAATATAATTAACTCGTTTTATTTTTATAAAAGATCAAATTAATCACTTTACCAAACTGACTAATACAAAATAAAAATGACAAAAAAATACTTCTTAATATACTAATGAGATGGGTCCACCACAAGGCTGCTTATTGGACCGGTTCGATCCGAAACCGGTCCAAAATTGGTCAGATAAGAACCGGTTCGGTCCAGAACCGGTTCTAACTGGTTCCGAGCCGCAGAACCAATCCGGATTGGCTCTGCAAGTGCAAAACCAGTTATTCGGTTTCAAAAAAAATTATAATGCTTGGGGGTGGCGACCGTATGTGCTGCGCGCGCAATACCCCCAAGCAAGTTGATAAAATTTTTAAAAAACTTTTCTTTTATAATGGAACGGTCATTTGACCATTTCTGCTTTCAGCAATGGTCAAATGACTGTTTTAAACTTAAAATGACCGTTTTAAAGTATTTTAGATTTTTTAACATGTATTAAATTCTCTATAAATAGTAGAAATTTGTGAAGAGAATTCTTACAATTTTCATCAAATTTTCTGCACTTCTAGTTTATCAAAAATTCTGCAAATACGTTTTAATGCTTTCCAACGTCGATTCTCTAGCGTTCCTTCCTCAAGTCGCAAACGGAATGTGGATCTGAATTACGTTCCAGAACTCGATCCTCTTCCTACACTTGGTGAGAACTTTAACGAAACTTCAGAACCTGATCTCGACCTATCTATCGAACATGATCCTGATGTAAGTGGAGATGTTGGCACCGGCAATCTTCCAGTGTCTCTAACGAATCTCAGACGAAATGCAGTTGGGTATGAGAATTTTTTAAATTACAAATCAAACCTAATAGCAACTCGGAGAGACCCAAATACGTTGCTATTTGTAAAATTTATAAAAATTAATATTTATACAAACAGGGTGGGACCGGTGGTGGAACTGGTACATTTAAGAAGCACCTAGTTAGATTTCATAAGTTTGATGAAAAAACTTGCCAACTTACTACTGTAGAGCTAACTCAAACACAATTGAATCCTCAGAGTGAAACTATGCCATGGTCTTTTAGAAATGATAAGGCACGTAGAAGTTTAGTTCGATTTATTGTACGAATCGAACAACCATTTACAATATATGAAAAAGAGAGATTTTTAGAATATATTATTCAATATTTACAACCTCAATATAACTGTATTTCTAAGCATACACTTAAAAAAAAATTAGATGTCAATGTATAAAGAATATAGGAAATCTCTTACTCAATACCTCAATAACATTAATTGTAGGGTTAATTTAACATCCGATATTTAGACTAGCATTAGTGGCGTAAGTTACTTAGTTGTTACTTGTCAATGGATCGATGAACAGTGGGGAATGCAAAAATGGATATTATCTTTAGATGTATTAGATGAAGCTTATACAGGTTTAACCATTTTTTCTTACATTCGTAATATTTGTAAAATTTATAATATATAATTCTGCAGTAAAATTTTTACAGTAATTTTTAAAACCTCCACTTTATGGTTCTCTTTTTTATATTAGATTGCATGTCATATCATAAACTTATATATTTCTAGTGCTTTTAATTCAGAACATTCAATTATTGATAAATTTAAGCATGTTGTAAAATGAATTCGTTTAAATTCAAACGTTACGCGTGAATGGAAACGTGTTTGCATAAGTGCTGAAAAAATTTTTGTAAAATTTTCATTATCGGCATAAACTAGATGGAATTCACTTCATTGTTTATTCGAATCACTTTTACCGTATAAAGATTTGTTAACTGCTTTTTATAATTCATATACACTTAATCATGACTTTTAATTATGTTCTTATGACAGGTTGTGAGCAGGAACGTGCAACGTATGGAGATACAAACAGGAATACAAAAAAAGCCTAGTATTTTAGATGTTCTTAGGTCGGCGGCGGCAAAAAAATCTCTTGCTACAGAGAAAGGAAAAGCAACTTCCACCGAATCCACAACACAGAGTCAAGCACCTGCTAATTTGAACGAGTTGCAGTTTTCTTTACATTTCGGGAAAAAATTTGATGATGATATGAGCTTATTGGAGTGGTGGAAAAGCCCATCAAAGCAATATCCCATCTATTTGCTTTAGCACGAGATGTTCTAGCAACCCAAGCTTCTATTGTAGCTTCTGAGTCAGCCTTTTTCACCACAGGAAGAATAATAGGAGACTATAAAAGTAGTTTGTCTGCTGTAATCCTTTGTTTGCTTACTTGTCTACATGATTGGTTTGCTGTTGAGTCACGAAATTAACAGTATAATTTCATAGACAAATTTAAGGATAACAGTTTAGAAGAAGAAGAGGAGTACTTGAGAAGAATTCTTTGTAATTACGACGAATAATTTTTTTGTAATGTGAAATATTTATACGAACTATAGTTATTTTTTAAAAATATTTTCGTTAATATTAATAATATTTTTTTGAATTTTTATGTTAATTTTTTTAGAAATATTACAAAATATAAAATATTTTTTAAAATACATGAAAAAATATTTTTAAATTAATTTACCCGATTGACCCGACCCGACCCGACCCAAATATATGGATCCGGACCAGACTCGGACCGGATCTAAGCTAAGCAAACTGGTTTCGGACCGGATTCGAAACTGAATCGGATCGGTTCCAGGTCCAATTTGACCTGGAACCGGTAGAACCGGACCGGAACCGGTTCGGTCCGGTCCGATAACCAGGCCTAGTCCGCAACTCCCATGTCTCGCACTTGTATTGAATGACAAATAATTTATATTATTGATTGTCCAAATTTAAATTATATATAAATATAATTTCGTGGTATATCAGTAGTTGTCAATTAAATACGTTCTCTCTGTGCATTTACTTAAATTATTTTTTAGAAATTTTATTTAAATATGTTTTATGTTTGTATTTATTTATTCAATTATGTCAATTATATTTAAATATAATTTTAAAATTCTAAAATGAGATTCTAAATACAATTTTAATTATATTGTTTTAGCTACAAATTATTTACGATACCTAAAATAAGCTATACAAATTATAGATATTTGAATATAATTTTAAACGTAAGTTCTATTCGAAAATGATGTCAACTACGTAAATATTATTTGAAAAGAATATATTAATATAAAAATATATACATAAATATAATTCTTAAATATACATGCAGATATTAACAAGTGAATTTAAGTTATGTTTCGGTCTACTCAAGCCGTCATTCTCTCTCCTAAGTTCTGTTTATTTGTAGGATTAAATTTAATAAAATTAAAATTAAAATTAAATAAAATATTTTTTATTAAAAATTATAAATAATATAAAATAAATTTAATTATTATATTAATTATTTTATAATATGTGTAGAATGTGAAATAAAATTAATTTTTAATATTAAATTTTAGTGATGTGATATATTAGATTTTACTGAAAATTTAATTTTTGTTTCATAAATCATATTTTAACCTAATAATATCAATTAATAGTTAATTTGAGATATTATTTATTATTTTATATAGAGTTAATTATTGAAAAATCTATATATTTAACTTATAATTTTTAAAAACTTGTTGGAAGATCCCTACAGTTTATCTAATATTATATAGAATATTTTTCCACTATCAAATTCAATAAATTTTCAAATTTATTCTTAACACTTTTTAAATTTTTTATATTTTTGTCATCCATTGGTGTCTTGTCAATGCCACCGAAAGAGATAGAGATGGGGAGAGAGAGAGAGGTGGGAAAGGGTCGGGTTGCTGCACTCCCTCGCCACCCTTCGCGCACATGTGCTTGCGAGCGCACAAGAGAGAGACAGCATGAAAGAGGTAGGCGAGTTGCAGGCACATCCGCCCTCCTCTGCATAGGCGTGCATGCTCGCGTTGGAGGGAAGGGGAGGGAGGGAGAGAGAAGTAAAAATAAAATTTTTAAAAATTTAAAATAAAATATTTCCTAAATACTAATAAAAATTATTAGCAGAAAAACTGTTATATAATAATTATAATTTATAGAAACTTTTAATGTTATAATATTTTCAAAACATAAATTTTTAATAAGTTTTTAAAAATTGTGAACTTTATAGTAAGTATGAGTTAACTATAGGAACTTTTTAGTAAGCTTTAATGAGTATTCATTTATCAGATGTATCCTAATCGTAATTTGTTGCCATAATCTTTAACTAAATTTGATTCACATTTAAAATTTTTTGAGCATCATTTCAATTACCTCATGAATATTTAAAGTTCTCATCATCTCTTACATTAATTGTATTGTAAATTTATTTATTATGATTGACAAAAAAAAATAAAATTTATTTATTTATTTTAATAACATTCTTAAAAACCAATGGATAATATATATACATATATATGTCAATTATATGAAACAATAATAGAGTTGACTTTGGGAAAATGATGAGATTAACTTAAATTAATGTGTAACAATGTTAATGTACTATATATAATGACATGCTTCGTTTGAATCGAACTTTTTTTTAACAAAAAAAAAAATTATTATTTACGTCTAATAAGAAAAAAATTACTTTAGTATTATAAAATATGTAAGATGTGAAGTAAAATTAATTATAATATTTATATTTATATTGAAAGTAAAATAAAATTAATTTTTACAATTGAAAATTATATTGGGCCAAAAAACAGTCTGAACCAAATGAGGCCAACAACAACAGTTAGAGAAGTTAAAGTAGGAAAATTTGTTCAATCAAAAGTCCCAAAGTTATTGAACGAAGACTTCATAAATTTAATATTAGAAATTAACTTTATATCACTATCTCACATATATTAATAAAATAATAATTAATTTTATATCACATCTCTTACATATCCCAACATAATAACAAATTTTATTTTACATCATTCACAATTTAAAAAATATATATATATCTCTATTTAAATGTAATTTTAATTTTATTAAATTAAATTCTACAAATAAATAGACCTTAAAAAATATTATAGTAACATAAAAATGATAATTTATTTTGTCCTGAAGAATGAGAATTTATTAATGAAAATGGCTATACCGTTCATCATACATTTAACGATGATGAGATATCGACATAGGCATCAAAAGAGCGATTAACACTTTTTTTTTTCTTCATAAAAAAGAACACTTTCTTTCCCCAGAACAACTGCCAATTAATTTTATGGGGACATCAATTTACTTCATTGTGTATTAATTGAAAATATATTTATATATATATATATATGCTATAAATTTTTTTTAATATCACATTACATATATATTTTTTATAATTTATTTAAATTTTTATAAAAATATATAATATAGTATAAGAAAAGAATTTGTATAACATGTGCACAAAATATCTTTCAAAAAATTTAATAGCACGCACATAAAAGTTCCTCCAAAAATTGATTAAAATTTTATTTTATTTTAAAAAATAAAATAATATTTTATATTTCATTTTATATAAATTTATCATTAAATGTAATTAATTTATTTTATTTCATGTTAAATGTATTAAAAAATTTTTATAGTTTTTTTATTTTATTTTATTGTTTTACTCCAATCAAGAGCCTTACAAAAAGATAATATTTTTTATGAGAAAAACGTTATCCCAATCCACATTAAACTCAAATTTTTAATTTTCACGTAGCTGGCCATGCGCCATTTGTATGACGCGCCTCCACGTGGCCATCTAACGCCGTCACTCGCCTACGTCACGGGATTTGACCCAAGGCCGCCCCTCCGGGGGGGGACAAACCCTCTTACGCCCTCGCGGGCCCGACCCGCGCGACAGAGTGCCGTCCCACACCGTCTCATCCCCGCCACGTCGCCGTTAAGCGTTTCCTTTCTCTCCCTCATCTTCATATTCCCCTCCCCCCAACGCTCTTCCCTTCTCATCTCCCTCGAAACACTCTCGCCGCTTCTCTTAACTATTTCTCTCTCCTGTTAGAGATTTGGGTCTTCTTCCTTCTCCTCAAATGGTTCCATCAAAGTGCAGCCACAGGTTCTTCAAGTTCAGAGTCCCACACGCCTCCTCTTCCCATTCCAGCCTCTAAGGTTAAGAAAGAGGCAAACTTTCTCCTCCACAACTCAGCTAGGGAGAGAAATTAAGCGATAAATCCATCTCTCTACGGCTACGATCCCTTCAATTTTACTACCTCTTCCCCTTTCCCCTTTCCATCTTCACTCAAACCTACTCTGTCTCTCTCTGTCCCTGTCTCTGTCTCTGTCTCTGTCTCTCTCTGTTTTTGGAGGTTATATCAATGGTGTCCTGCAGCTTCGATTTCACACGTGCCAGCGGTGTAGTTGTCGAGATGGCAGGCATAATGTTAAGGATAGACTACTCGCGGCTCTTCTGGCTCCTCTTCGGCGTCTTCTCCTACGAAAACCATGAAGGGAAGCCAAGGATCTAGCTTCCTAACCGTACCGCAATCTCTGCTGCTGCTGGATTCATTTCGTATTTCTCTGCAGCTTAATTTTGCTCGATCGTTTTTCTAGAGGGAGAAAGAAACAGAGAGGACCAACGGGATGTTTGCCGACGCCCGGCGAGGCGAGCTCCGGCGGCCGGTCGTCGACGGCGAGAATGGGTTTGTGGAGATGGATCCAACTGGCCGCTATGGACGTGTATGTTCTGCTTTTGATCTACTTTCACTTTAGTTTTTAATTTATAATTTCTTAATATCTGTTCACCTTTAATTTATTTCATGTTATGGTTTTATTGATTTTAATAAGTTTTCGTGTTGGTTTGTTAAAATTTTTTTTACTCTCGTCCAAACCCTAAATAGATAAAAAAAGAATAAGAGATTATCTCGAATGTTAAAAAAAAATTTACCCTCGCCAAATCCTAAATAGATAAAAAAAAAAGAGATTTTCTCGAATGAAATTTACCTCCTTTTAAATTTTAAAGTGACAGCGAGTCGATGGATTCTTATAATCGCAAATACTTTAGTTAGCAAATCGTGAGTTTACTACTTTTATAATTAATTTCTTAATAATAGTTTATTCTGTGGGATCACTAACTTGATACTGTGGATTTGCCTTACTTTTTATTAGGGAGAAGATATCGATTTTTGAATTAATATGTTGAGAGCTATATATGTTATGAACATGATGAAGATAAATTTTATTAAGTTTGATTGTGAGGTTGGAATAAAATAAAGATGATCAAAATCTACACAGTTTCTTTTTTTTTTCTTTAAAATTAAAGCAAAATTAAAATTCTTATCTTATTATGGACTAGGTCATGTAATTATTGATATGGACTTTGATATAATATGAATCTGTCATTTTCATGTTTATATAAAAAAAAAATTAATGAGTTCAATTATTGACATTTTTTTACACAAGAGTTGAAAATGCTGCACTGACATTTTCAAGTAATAAATATAATGTTTAGTTGAATGCTTTAATCAATAAATTAAATCACCAAATTCAGGACTTTCAACTAATTATGCAATTTACAATAAATGATTTTCATGATCAAAGCCAGACATATTTATCTTTTTATAAGTTTTTAATATAAAATTAGTATTTGTTAACTTGCAATTAGTAGAAAATAGATGCATAATTAATTCATGATTGCAAAAACGCGTATCATTTGATAGATTTGTGTATTATTATAATAATCATTGACTATTATCTTTTGGGAGATATATTGATGTTGATTTTTTTCGGATACTTAACCCACTGGGCGAAATGATAGGATCATTCTGATAATACCATCCGTCGTAAAATTAATGGTGGAACTTTTTATCCAATATCAGTTTTAAAGTTGATGTTAATATTCTGATACTGATGTACGATTTTATTGTAGCGAGACTCTAACTAATGCGAAATTGTAAGGCCTGTATAGTATCAAATCCCAAAAGGATGCACCATTATCTGACCCACTTGAGCATGTCCTCTCAAAATAGCTAGTGGATGTATAAATTGGTGGACCTAAGTTATTGTGAAATAGTGTAATAAAGTTTGATGTCACTTGTTTTTTTTGTGCTTATAATATTCTTGCACATCCTTTCCTCTAACAAAGGTGATTAATTAATTCAATGTTGAATGATTTTTGGTTTATTTTAAATATTTGCCTGTTTGTTTGTAAGGTTAAATTTAATAAAGTTAAAATTAAATTTAAATGAAGATATTTTTTTATTGAAAATTGTGAATGATATGAAATAAAGTTAGTTATTATGTTGGGATATGTGATGGATGTGATATAAAGTTAGTTATTATATTGGGATATGTAATGAATGTGATATAAGTTAGTTATTATTTTAGTAATGTATGTAGGATGTGAAATAAAGTTTATTTTTAATATTAAATTTTATGTGTGATGTGATATGCCTGGTTAAAATTAAACCAGGTTAATTTTCAACGGCCAAACAAACAGAGCCGGTTATCAATAAGTATACTTTTTTTTAACTCATTTGAATGAATAATTTTTATGGTAAATTATATTTGGACTTTGAAGTTTGAAAGTAACATCATGTAGATTTATAATTTCAAAAAAAAATTATATATGTCTTGAGTTACACATGTTATATTTTACATTTTTTTTAACTTCTTGATAATTAGATTTCAGATTCAACACATAGTGAGATTTACATATTTGACAACATTGCTATACAGATAAAAAAAATCGATTGATTTCAGCTTTTTTAATCATTTATTAGAGCAATGTACCATTTTTTTAGATAAATAAAAGTTACGATACATTAACAAACTTTTAAGCCTGAATACGCTCATTGTTATCCATTTGCTACATTTTGTTTGTTCTTTCATCGTTTAGGTTGTTTATATTGTTCATTTTTTTTTATATAAATTAAAAATTATTTGCAGTTCGATGAGGTGCTGGGAAAAGGAGCAATGAAGACGGTGTATCCTCACAGTAAATTCAGTTCTTACTTGAGTGGTGTCAATAGTTGGAATGATCCGGCCTATAAAAATGCTTTAGTTCGACTCAGTTTTTGATTTGAAATTCCAGATTAATTTTTGATCAGATAAATGCTTATTAACATGATATGTGATATTATCTATGTTTTGTATATTATGTTTATTAACACAACCAAGACTTATAGATGAGTGGTATTTATTGAGGGTAAGATATCTCAGGGTGATATGATCGTCTCTATTATTGACATAGATGCTATTTTAAAAAGAGAGAAAATATAGTCTAAATAGATTTGGAATAGAATAATAAAGCAAAACTTCCATTTATTTCTGCTTTCTAGTGTGTGTTACTAGCTTAACGGGAAAAGAATTCTTATGTGTTTGAGTTGACTTGTTTTAGTGAAGATCAATTATATGTCATCCTAATCCAAAGTGTAAAACACAAGTAGGACAAATAATTGGATCCGAATAGAAGATCACACCAACAATTTAGAGTCAGTGCATAAGCAGTAGAAAATTATTGTTTTCTGATCATTCATTTACGCATGTAGCAGCCCTTTTTTGATCCGTGAAAACTTTGGGGAGGCATTGTCTGGCTCATATGAGTATTTTATGACTATGTAAGCGCATTTTTTGATTGTTTATGAATAAAAAAATATTCATATGTAACTATAACTTAATTATAAAATCGATACATTTTCTTTACATTACTTCCTGCATGCCTGAATGTAGCCATCAAAAATAGTCTGCTACATTTGTAAGGTAAACAATGAAAAATAATATTGTTTCTCTGCTTGTGTTTTTGAGGAGGTTCACCTTAAATAATAATAATAATTTCCCCACAAATTGGCATCTCCAATATCAATATTAAATTTTGTAAAAAATAACAATAAAAAATTCTTAAAAAAAATATCAGTATTAAATATCTGATAAGAAAAAAACAATATAACATAAATAAAAAAAATTATTTATGCAATAATTAAGCACTGTGATCTACTTGACCGGGAGAGGGAATCGCAGCTACAGAGCGTTCGACGAGCTGAACGGGCTGGAAGTCGCGTGGAATCAGGCGAAGCTGTGCGTGGTGATGCAGTCGCCGGAGTTCCTCCAGCGCATGTACTCGGAGGTTCACCTTCTCAGCACCCTCAGCCACCACTCCGTCATCCGCTTCCACGCCTCCTGGATCGACGTCGCCGCCTGCACCTTCAATTTCATCACCGAGATGTTCACCTCCGGCACCCTCCGGGACTACCGCCGACGCTACCGGCGGGTTAACATCCGGGCTGTCAAGAGCTGGGCTCGCCAGATCCTGAACGGCCTCGTCTACCTCCACAGCCACGACCCGCCGGTGATCCACCGGGACCTCAAGTGCGACAACATCTTCATCAACGGCCACCTCGGCGAGGCCAAGATCGGCGACTTGGGCCTCGCCGCCGTCCTCCGGGGATCCCAGTCTGCTCACAGTGTCATAGGTAACTGTTTTTTACAGTTTATGAACAAAAAACTGTTTTTTACAGGCCTAAATTTTTAAATGAATAGATTGCATATATATTTTTTTGAGATTTATTTTTTTTACATACTGATTCATAAATTTTGAATCACAGCAATTTTATTTTAAAAAATATTAGAAGTTTTACACGTTGATTCACTGATTTTATAGTGAATAAATTGCATGCATCTTTTTCAAGTCAAAGGTCATAGTTTTGAATCATCTGATATCCGTTTGATGCTCTAATATTGCTTCAGGGACGCCGGAGTTCATGGCGCCGGAGCTCTACGAAGAGGAGTACAACGAGCTGGTGGACATATACTCCTTCGGCATGTGTGTTCTCGAGATGCTCACGGCGGATTACCCTTACAGCGAGTGCTCCAACCCCGCCCAGATATACAAGAAGGTCACTGCGGTAAGATGCCGGATTGCCGCCGTCGGTAATTGCTGCCCCGGCTGCCGAAGATCTTATTCTACTCTGTTTTCGTCATACAGGGGAAGCTGCCGGAAGCGTTCCACAAGTTACAGGACCACCAAGCTCGACGGTTCATCGGCCGGTGCCTGGAGAAGGCTCCCAAGCGGCCGTCGGCCAAGGAGCTATTGTCCGACCCTTTCCTGAAATTTGACGATCATCTCTGTTCTCTGCCGGCATTGGCGATCCCGGTCGCCTACAATGCCGAAATCTCGACTGAGCGCCGGCGATATGGCCCCATAGAAATGACCGGCGATGAACGTACCACCGCCATGACCATTACCGGGAATATGAACCCTGATGATGATGCCATCTACCTCAAAGTCCAAATCGCCGACAAAGATGGTATGCACAACTGTTTTTTTGATAAAAATTTGTTCCTTTTCGATTAAAATTTGCTTTTTTTCTGGATAAAAATTTGCTTTTGCTGCTCTGTAGGCAGTGTGAGGAACATATACTTCCCTTTCGACACCATCAGTGACACTCCGATTGACGTCGCTAATGAGATGGTGAGGGAGCTGGAGATAACGGACAGGGAGCCGGCGGAGATCGCCGGAATGATCACAAGGGAGATCATGAGCTTGGTGCCGGAGTGGAGGGAACCCAGAGTTGGCAACGACAACGGCGTCCGCCATGAATACGAGTACGGGACAGACGATGAGTTCGGACACCCATTTTACTATCTTTCTTCGCCGACCTCTTCCCAGAGCTCTGTTTTCGCAGCCGGCCGCTCCCATGGCGGCGGCGGCAACCTCCCGCTCGGCGATCCCTTACAGCTTGCTGATTGGCTTCACGACGGAGACGATGCCAGCTCCGTCCATTCTGGGAAGTACTCCGCCGTTAACTACAGCTCTGGGAACGAGCCGGACGAGGAGTTCAGGCGGTGCCGCGACCGCGTGCTTCCCCCAGATACGGCGCCTCTGTTTCCGGCGGGGAGGAGGGCGTCTGCGGAGGGGTGGCGGCTGATGAGGAACAGGTCGATGGTAGACATGAGAAGCCAGCTGCTGCACAAGACGCTGGTGGAGGAGGTGAACAAGAGGCTGTTCAAGACGGTAGGGGCGGTGGAGAACATTGGGTTCCAGAATCCATGCGAGCGTTCTCAGAGGTCGTCTTCTTCGTCCAGCCGTAAGGGAGGAGGGTTCATGAAGCAGGTTAAGAAATGGGGAAAGAGCTAATGAAATAAAATAAAATAAATGTGTCGACTTTTTCATTCAGAGCTGCTGGATGAGCGCCTGTGAAATAAGTTGTTCATATGTGGTTCTGCTTCAGCTAATGAAGCTCATGTAAATAATTAATAATATTATAAGATTAGCTACAACAAATGCTGCTGAAGAATAAATCTGCAAACCTCATCGAAGAAATCTCATTCATTGATGAAGCTGCAGAACAAAACAATGAATACATATTTTTTTAAATTTATAAAATATAAACATAATTATTATATTAAAAAATTAAATATATTTTATAATATTTATCATATAAAAAAATAATACCAAATATTAACAAACTACCTTCTGGATGCGTAGTGTTGTGTGAGAGACAAACCTACATCTTGTTATTCTGTTGTCACACTGGTGATGTATTCGTTAAACATGTTGACACATTAGTGACGTATCTACTGTTTTTGTTGTCATATTAATCATGTATATCTGTTGATTTTGATTATTTATTTATATAAATTATATTATATAATATATATGCAAAGCATGACATATGTTAATATTATAAGATGACAAGATGATATAAGGTGTTTTGATATTTTGAATTATTAGTATTTTGAGCTATGACACACCATCTGGTCTTCTATAAGGTGAAAGTTGTTTACTTTATTTGTGCGATTGACTTGTTATTTTTTAGATAAGTAATGTGCTGCTAGAAGACGACTGCAAATATCCAAAAATAATATTTTCTTATATTTCGTATGACTCAACTGATATTTATCTGTTTGATTTTTAGTTTAACTACTTTACATTTCATACTGTAGTCTAAAGTTACTCTAGGTGACCTACTTTGTGCCTAAAGTTATGTAATTTTGTTTTAAAATTAATAAAAATGTATTCTTCTTATAATTTATTTTGTGATTCTGACTGTTAATTAGCCGTTATTTTGTAGATGAATGATTTATAAAAATAACCGTGTGACAGGTTAGTATCAAAGTATAGGTTATAAGTAACCTTAGACCTGCCTTAAAAGTGTTACCTTATCTTTTGTCTACTTCGCTAGCATGTGATGGTATTACTCAAATAAAATATTATTTTTATTTATCTGTGTACTTATAAATATTATTTATCGGATGAGAATGAAATCTCAGATTGATTCACTACAAAATTAAGCTAATAAAAATTGAGAGAATAATATAATAATCTCCAAAGATACTCTGTATATATATTTTTGAAAGGAAAAAATTTTGCGAGAGGTCCTGATCCTTTAGCTGCGAGGAATAGATTGATCGATTGAAAATAATCTTTGATTTTATTGAATGTCTTGATGATAAAAAGATAAGCTTTGCTTCGTATATGCTAACCGGTGAAGGCCTTAAATGGTGGAAGTCCCAAGTTAATACTGAATTTAAATATTTTAAACCTTTTCTAAGAAAAAGTTTCGTGGAAACTTTTTCCAATAGTATTTTTCTCCTGCTATTAAAGAAAAAAAGTTGCGTGATTTCATCCATCTAAAGCAAAGTTCCATGTTTGTCATGAAATATGAAGCAACATTCGTTACTCTTTCTGATTATGTCTATCATTTAGTCGCCGATCCACGAAAAAAAGACATCAAGAAGCAAACAAATATCATGAGAATTTATGATTATGTTGAATTATATCAAAGGGCTATTATAAATTTGTAATCATGCATTTTAGATTAATTAATGCTCATGTAGTGTTTATGGACCTTATGAATCAAATATTTCGACTTTATTTGAATAAATTTATTATTGTGTTCATTGATGATATATTTATATATTTCTCTAGTAAAGAAGAGTGTGAAGATTATATTTGGATTGTACTAAAAATATTAAGAAACAAGAAGTTATATGTTAGACTCAATAAATACAAATTTGGGTTACAATAAGTGACAATCCTAGAGCATACAATCAATTCAGCTGGCACAGCTGTAAATCCGTCAAAAGTTGAGACTATCACTAATTGGCCAAGATCTATTATTATGACTGAAGTAAAAAAAATTCTTGGTCTAGCTGAATACTATCGAAGATTTGCAAAAGGATTTTCAAAAATTGCTCTACCATTTAACTAACTAAGAAATTCGTAAGATTTGAGTGGTCAAAAGGTCGAGAAAAAGTTTTCAGAAATTAAAAAAGTGACTTATTACAACTTTTGTCTTAACTTTTTTCCAACAACTGAAAATTTTGTCATTTATAGTGACACTTCTTTGAAGGGATTGTGGTGTGTACTAATATAAGGTAGAAAATTTATTGTTTATGCATCTAGGCAATTGAAGACCTATGAGGTTAATTATTCTATGTATGATTTAAAGCTAATTGCAGTTATCTTTGCTCTTAAATCTGGAAATATTTTTTATATAAAGTAAAATATAAAATTTTCACAGAGTATAAAAGTCTAAAGTATATTTTTACTTAAAAGAAATTAAATCTAAGACAATAAAGATAATTAGAATTGTTAAAAAATTATGACATAGATATTCAATATCATTCAAGAAAACTAATTTAGTTGCAAGTGCACTTAGTAAAAAAATCTGCAAGTAATCCTTTCATAATTAATTAAGAGGTGCATAAAAAAGATGGAGCAACTGCAATTAGAGACTCGAGTACATGATGATAGAAAAATGATAGCTCATCTTTCTATATAAAAAGATTAGGATAAGCAAGAAGACTCGGAGGTTGTTAAGATTACTCAGAATGCAAAGCAATAGACCAGAATATATGATAGAATCTGATGGTATCCTCCGATTCCAAAGTCGAATGTATGTCCCCAACTCTTATGAACTTAAGAAACAAATTCTTAGTGAAGCACATAGCGCGAGTTATTCAACTCACTCTGGGGGGACTAAAATGTATTAAAACTTATGAGAATAGTTTTGATAGCTTGGAATGAAAAATGATATTGTTGAATTTGTAAATCATGATTTGGTTTATCAAAAAGTTAAAACAAAATATCAAAAACTAGGAGGACTGCTTCAACCTTTAAAAATTACTACTTGGAATTGAGAGATATCACTATGGATTTCATTTGTGGACTACCAAAATTTAAAGGATATGATGCTATCTGGATAATTGTGGACAAGTTAACAAAGTCCGCCCACTTTTTGTTTTACCTCAAGGCTATGGGTTAGTCTCCAAAAAGCTGTGAGAATGAAACTTAGTTTCAATACGACATATCACTCGAAGACAACAGACAATCAGAGAGAACGATTCCAACCCTTGAGGATACGTTGAGAGCTTGTGTCATGGACATTAAAAAATTGAAAAAAACATCTACATTTAGTGAAATTCTCATATAATAACACCTATCATACGAGTACTAAAATGGCTCTCTACGAGATTTTGTACGATAGAAAATGTTGATTACCCTTGTATTAGGATAAGGTTAGAGAAAGATGAATGCTAGGACCAAAAATTATTGAGATGACTTTGTAAAAAATCAAGACAATTCGAGAATGACTTTTAGCGGCCTAGAGTCAACAGAAGGCCTATGCTAACTCAAAAAGATAAGATATTTGCTTCGAACTTAAAGAGCACATATTTCTAAAATATTACCAAAAAAGGTGTCTATTGGTTTGTTATCAAGTAAGGGTGTTAATATGGATCGAACATCGAAAATCAATCGAAAATTGAATCGATTTTAGATCAAATTAAAATCGAGTCGATCTAAACAAGCTGACTAACGAGCCAAAAGTTCGGCCTTGTAATGATTTCGAGCCGGGATAAGCTTGGCTCGATCTAGCTCGAAATCAGCTCGAATTAAAATATATTTTATATTAAAATACATATATATAATATATGTATATAATATATATTAAATATAATATATATTAAATATAATATATAT